>CM062816.1:717420224-717895940 GCA_031772625.1 Pinus tabuliformis | reverse complement strand
GGCCCTTGTCACCCAAAGAATTTCCTTGGGAAAGTTTTCAACAAGAATTATTGGAAAGAAAGGTATTATTTTCGCAGGACCGGGACATATTTCTCTAGTGTATGAGATCTACTGGTATGTTTAATTTAAAATAATATTGTTTCTTCCTTGAAGGTGATACAAGCCTAGAGAAAGAAATAATTTGGAGTAAGATCTGGTATGGAGTTCACTAGCTTAAAATTTGACGTTTCTTATGGTTGGTGGGGAGGCACAAGCTACTCACCTAGGACCACATCAGGAAGAAAGGTATTGAAGGACCTTCATGTTTTTCTCTATAATATGGTTGAAGAGACTATGGAGCATTTACTTAACTCCTGCTTGTTTGTAAAGGAAGTGTGGTCCATTCTTTTATTCATTTTTGGTAAAGATAATCAAAATAGAGAGGGTTTAGTGTCATTTGTAGCTCAATGGAACTCTTCTTTGTTTAAAAACCCCATAGTTAATAGGGCTTGGATCCTGGTAGAAGGTTTTATTCTTTGGAATTTGTGGAAGGAGAGAAATGATAGAATTTTTAGGGACAAAAAGAAAATTACAATAGTAATTAAAGAGGTGATTATACAAAACATAAGAGAAACACTTCTTGTTGTCTCCTAGTCGATCCATGATTGGAAGGTAGACAATGTTGAGGTAGAGATCCTGAAGAAAATGAATCTGGAACAAGAGATGAACATTCCAAGGAAAATCCATTTCAGGATCTAAATATTACATCAAACATTTCTTTCTCTCCTCCTCCAAAAGGTTTTATCAAACTAAATTTTGATGGGTCATTGAAGGGAAACCCTAGGATTGCTAGTTTTGGAGGTGTTTTAAGAGATTGTAACTCTTCAACCTTGAGAGTATTTGCACAAAGTTGTGGATCAACTAGTAAAAATATGTTAGAGTTTTTGGCCCTGGAAAAAGCTATTCAAATAGTTATTCATGAGGGGTATCATTTGTTACAAATTGATGGAGATTCACAAATTTCTATGTAGCATCTACAACAACTTATAAATGGAAAACCTCTATGTAAAATAGTGAAGAGTTGGTTGTTAGGAGGTATAGATGAAAGCATACATGATTTACTTCAAAATCTGGGTTATGTAATAGTCATTCACTCTAGGAGATCAAGTAATAAGGTTGTTGATTTCCTGGTGAATTTGGGTTGCAAATCTCAAGATTTTGAGCTGGATTCTAGCTGGCCTCTCACTTGTCTGGTGGAAGGAATGTAACCTCTTCAATGTTTGTTGGAGAAAGATAGGTCAGACCCCAATGGGGGTGTTATTTCTGACGCGATAGCATCATTGCAGGGTGTGCCATCCTCCTCCCAAATGTCCCTTCTAAGTTAAGGTGTTGAAGGTGCTAGATGTTGGGTGCATGCAAGATTACATGTGGTCTCGACTCTTTAAAAACATTCATGGTAATGGATTTGCAGTATTACGCGGTTAGTGTGAATGGAGGTGAGGGCAGACTCTCGACCTCAATTTAATGTTTCATAGTTAATATGCTAGTGGGTAAAATTTTATGCTCTTTGTGGTTGAAGTATAAGTTTCATACTGGTTTCGACATACAAGAGTGTAGCCTCTGGCTTTTCACTGCATTATAGTGTGGATTTCACTTTCTTATTGCTTTGGTGAGACTGTTATCATTTTTTAGGGACATACATTTCCAATTCCTAGGCCCGAGCCATTGTCATAGTAAGTCTGCTAATTTTTTTATGTTTTCCTG
Organism: Pinus tabuliformis; assembly: GCA_031772625.1. Lineage (NCBI taxonomy): Eukaryota > Viridiplantae > Streptophyta > Pinopsida > Pinales > Pinaceae > Pinus > Pinus tabuliformis. The sequence continues at coordinate 717,894,197 of CM062816.1, read as the reverse complement.
AGATATCCTGGGTTATTTCTCAATCATTGGGGTGATTTTTCTTCATTGGGAAACATTGGATTTTACTTGTTCTTAGATTCTGAAGTACTTATCATCTATTGGTTTGAGTCCTAGTAAGTTTTTTCAATTGCAGTATTATCGAATTGTCTTGAGATTGGTGTTTGTTAGTGGTGTTACGCTATCAAGGCTTGGTATTAACCTTTTTGTGTTATGTATGTGCATAGGGAAGTTTTATTTCAAGTTTTGGTTTTGTAGAATTTTGCATGCCATGGTTTTGGGTTGTGATGAGTTTTAGAATTTGCTGGAATTTGCACTTATAGTGTGGAAATTGAGTGCTGATATATCCCAATTCTAAGGACCGCCCTGGCATTGTTATTATTTTTTGGAGGTTGATCTGTACTTGTGGGCTCTTATGCATTATGAAACTTTTGGAAATGAATCTTATTTTGGATCTGGGTGCATTATGTCATGTTGAATCTCTTTATGGTTCTGGGAGTATTATGGCTATTTCTTGCTGGTTCTAAAGATTAATGGCTTTGTTGGTATTTGGTAAAGCTATGATATGGAAAACATATATGGTTCTAGAGAAACATTTTGCTAAGGTTGACAATGACAGGTCTTTTTTGCTATTTAATTTGCAATGTGTTGTTTCATGTTACTATAAACGTGTAAATTGATTTGTGGCATATTGGAATTATGATTTTTAAATTTGTTAATGTATCTATGGTAAAGCTCGCCTGTGAAAGGTCTATGGTATTGTGTGTTGTTAGACTAAAGAGAAAAATTATTACTGTGACTTTGTTTAATGTGGGCATTTGGGATCTTTCAGATTCTTATGTACTACTGGTAGGATCTGGAAATGAAAGATAAGTAATCCCTTTCTCATAATGAATTCAAAATGTTTTTAATTTATGTTGAAACCTAATCTTCATGATTGGGGAATTTGTAAATAAACAAATCAGGAATGTGAACAGTCATCGGAAGATGAACTAACACAATCATTCCTAATGTATATAACAATAACCTACCTATGGAATAATCAGACGAATCAATTTTTCTGCCTTTGGAGAGTTACTGCCTGGCCTGACATGGTATCAGAGCCAGTTCTAAAAATAGTTGTAACTCCCTTCATTTTTGCCACTGCCTCTGTCCTGAGCGCTGCTCTGCCTCAGTCCTGAAATAGTTTGCCACTGCCTCTGTCCTGAGCACTGCCACTGCCTCTGTCCAGAGCGCTGCTCTGCCTCTGCCTCTGTCGCTCTCTGAACAGTCAGAGCCATGTCATAAACGTTTAAAAAAAAAAGGCATTATTCTGTGTACATCCGTTGGAGAAACGGTTTCCTCTTCCACTGCGCTACGTCAATGAATCGATGGGTTTTTTCCAAACATTGGCTCTCTGGAAACTGCAGCTGTAGACCTGAGCATTTCCTTGGAATGTAAAGATCGATATTATGTCCTTCTTCGTTCTGCATATTGATGGCGTCTCTCTGCCTCACCGGTGGTGAATCGTGATTTATGTAAGAGTTGTAGCTCCGTGAAGATTTGAAGCGGATGAAGGCGATGGTATTTCAATGTGCATAAACCGTGGACTGTATTAGAAGTATTTCAATGTGCATAAACCATGGACTGTATTAATGTGCATAAACCGTGGAAACGACAATCTTTCCATATATTGTGGTTTGCTCACACTAATTATATTGTGGTTTTCTCACGACAGTCTTTCCATCGCTAGTTGTGTATTATTGGAAACGACAGTCTTTCCATTCGCTATGCCGCTCCCCAGCGGAGCCTGCTCGGATAAGGCTTTCATTCAGTAGCTTAGAATATATGGATGCTCAGTTCAACACTGATGAAGTCTTTACCGTTTCTACCTTAGAGTCCGGCAGTGGATTGTTATCTACAGGTTGTTTGGTTGCAGAATTGTGGCTCTCAGCCTTACCCAGTGGGAAGGCGCTTCTTCAACGTGGGTCTTTGTCCACATCTGGGTAAGATCATACTCCGGTTGCGTGTTCTTTGGCTGAAAGTGGAAGACTTAGAGCGTAGGTTTGGCCTCAGCCTTCTGCTATTATTATGGTATCACGATTCAAAGTCAAAGATTAGTGTCTATGTTTTGTGCCAGAAATTTATAAGGTGAAACTAAGTTTGCATCATTGTAATAAGTATTCAGATAATCTTGTAAGTATTGAAGTTATGTATGGATGAACAGCTGGTATTATTCTAGATGCTTTTATCTAACATTAGAGGGATTTGAAGAAAATATAGTGCATAAAGTTGTAGCGTAAGGAAGAGATTTGAAATCCTTTGAGAATGCCTTTTTGAGTGCAATTTCACTGTACATCAGTAGAAGTTTTTTTTATCAGCATAAGTTTTTATCAGCAGAAGTTTTTTTATCAGCAGAAGTTTTTTATCAGCAGAAGTTTTTTTTATCAGCAGAAGTTATTTTTTATCAGCAGAAGTAATTTTTTACAGAATGCATTCAATCATCTCTATGGTAGGAATAGTTCTCACTGGCAAGGAGAACTATCCTGAATGGTCTCGGATGATAAAACACACCCTCATCTTCAATGAGTTGTGGAAAGGAGTGTGTGTCAGAGAAGGAGACAATGACCCAGTGCAGCCTACATCAGACAAAGAGCTCATCATTTGGGAAAACAAGAATAGCAAAGCCTATGCATTAATCGCAGCATCTATAAATCAAGAGATGAGTCGCCATATTTCATCGTATTCAACTGCCTTTGAAGCTTTACAAAAGCTGAAAGAACTCTATGACTCACATTCTGCACTTGAAGTTGTTCAGCTCATGATTAAACTCTTCACTCTTGAACTGAAAAATAATGATCCTCTTGCTCTTGCATCTGAAGTAAATTCTATAATGCATGATATCAAATCCACTAAGGTTGAGCTGGATATCCCTCTTATTGCTTTTCTCAAGGCACTCTATCCTACCTACTCCAATTATCTTGAGTCTTTACAAGCAAATGGAAATCTTAAAGATATAACCTTTGACTCTTTGGGAAAAGTTTGCTGAAAGAGAGAAAGCCTTTGGAAAGAAGACAGCCCTGAATCTTCTGAAGAAACTGTGTGCCTTGCTCATAAAGAAAAGCATCCTGCTCAAGATTCTACAAGAGGAAGAGGTGGACGAAGAGGAAGAGGAAGATACTTCAGAGGCAGGGGGCAGACATTCTCAAGGAGAAAAGGCAGATCTGCATTGCATTCGTTGCAAACGAAATGGATCACATGATGCTTCTACATGCAAGCTACCATGGGACAAAATTGAGCAGAAAAGAAACCAGCAGAAAGGTAAAACTGATGATACAGACAAAGGTAAAGCACCTGAATCCGCTCACTATATTGAGGCACAATGTAACATTGGAGTAAATGAAGATTTGTTTAATGCTTCACTTGCTTCTTCAAAAAATGATTGGTTGCTTGATTCAGGAGCAACCTGTCACATGACTCATAGAAAAGATTTTTTTGAAGATTTCACTGACAATGTTGATGGAGCAGTATACTTTGCAGATCAGTCAAAAATCAAGCCATCAGGGCTTGGCACAATCAGGCTTAAACTGCCTGGTCTTCCAGACTTTCTTCTGGATCATGTTCTATATCTCCACAGCTCAAAAGAAACTTGCTGTCCTTGGTTCACATCCGTCAGCAAGGTCACTCCATTCATATGTTTGATGGCAAGCTTGAGGTAAGAAAAGCATCTGACCACTCACTTGTCATGAGGGGAATAGAAGAAGAAAGGCTTCTCAAACTGCAAGGAACCTCTGCTCATGCACAACATTTCTCATATATTTCTCATCATGAAGAAGGTACACTTCCATCAAGTTTATTATGGCATGCTAGATTTGGACATTTAAACTATGACAGTCTCCGCTTATTGAAGAAAAATGGTGTTACTGGTTTGCCTACAATTCCTAGGAAACATAAGCAATGTGATGCTTGCATTCTAGGAAATCATAGCAAATAGTCTTTTCATGATTCACATTGAAGAGCACATAGGAAGCTTGAACTCATTCATTCAGATTTATGTGGTCCAATGCCTGTTCCTTCTGCAAATGGAAATAAATATATCATGACATTTATTGATGATTACACCAGAATGTGTTGGGTTTATTTATTGAAGAACAAATATGATGCTTTTCAAACATTCAAGAATTTTCATAAATGGATTGAAAATGATGCACAATCTCATATTGGGTCTATTCGCACTAATAATGGAAAAGAATATACATCAAATGAATTTGAAAACTATCTTCACCAACATGGGATCAAACATCAAACAACTGTGCCTTATAATCCCCACAGAATGGTGTAGCTGAAAGAATGAATAGAACAATCTTGAATATGGTACGATCCATGCTTTTCTTCAAAAATGTAAAGATAATGTTTTGGGCTGATGCTGTTCTATGTGCTGCATATATAAAGAATAGATGTCCATCTAATGCTATAAGAAACAAGAATCCTTATGAATTGTGGTATGGACATGTTCCTTCGATAAAACATCTCAGGATCTTTGGTTCCACCTGTTATGCTTTGATACCAAAGGTACATAGAAACAAACTTGGTGCTAGAAGTCGTAAGTGTATCTTTCTGGGGTATTCAAACACCTCTAAAGCATACCGCCTCTATGATGAAGTAAATAAAAAGTTTGTTGTATCTAGAGATGTCATTTTTCTTGAATCATCCAAATCTGACAATGTTGTTGAGCGGCAACTTGATTGCTTGGATAGATTCGCAAAAACGAAATCATTTCAAGAATTTGATAATCAGATTCCACATCTTGAAGGGGGGATTCCTATACTAGATCAACATGTGGAATCTTCTTCTGAAGAACAATCTCCTCTGCATGAAACTCCAACAACGGATGATGCTTTAAGTGATGTAATTGATAGAATTGGGAGACTCAATCTTGATTCAGTCCCAACTCAATCAACAGAGCAGCCTGGACCATCTCAGAAAGGTCCCCCAAAGTGGCTGACAAAGACACTTGAAAGTGTTCATCCTGATGAAATTGGAAAAACAGGAACCAGAAATTCAAACCGACAAAATGGAGGTGATGTAGATGACTCTAATTCACCTGTTGATATGGATGTTACTTATGATTGTGAATTGAACTTGTCTACAGATTTTGAACCAAATTCCTTCAAAGAGACTGCTTCTCATGATGAATGGAAAGAAGCGATGCGAAAGGAGTATGATGCCCTCATAAAGAATGGCACTTGGAAGCTGGTTGATCCTCCATTTGGAACCAAACCAATTGGCTGCAACTGGGTCTACAAGAACAAGTACAAAGCTGATGGCTCACTTGACAAGCACAAAGCTAGGCTTGTGGCAAAAGGTTTTGCATAGAAGGAAGGGGTCGATTATGAGGAAAATTTTTCCCCCACAGCAAAATGGGCCACCATCCGGACACTCTTTGCACTAGCAGCTCAGAACGGTTGGAAAGTCCATCAAATGGATGTAAAAACTGCATTCTTGAATGGAGATCTAAAAGAGAATGTTTTTATGTCCCAGCCTGAAGGATTTTCTGTGAAAGGACATGAACATAAATTATGCAAACTTGTGAAGTCCTTGTATGGCCTCAAACAAGCACCGCGAGCCTGGTATGAAAAACTAACTGAGCATCTTCTGAAACTCAACTTCAATCATTTTGATCTTGATGATGCAACTTTATTTGTCAAGAAAGTTGGCAAAACAGTTGTGTATCTTGTGGTATATGTAGATGATATTTTAATGACAGGGAACAATGAAAGCTACATTGCATCCATAAAGAAGGAATTGGGGAAAAGTTTTGAAATGACTGATTTGGGCTATGTTCATTACTATCTTGGCATTGAAGTAACCCAACATCCAAAATCCATATTTCTTTCTCAAAAGAAATACATTGGAGATTTGTTAAACAGATTTGGCATGACAGAGTGCAATCCTCTTTCTACTCCAATGGAACAAAACTTAAAGCTCACATCTATTGAAGGAAAGGAATTTGAGGATGCAACAAAGTATAGACAGCTTGTAGGAAGTCTCATCTACCTCACTACTACCAGACCAGACATTTCATTTACTGTTGGAATCCTCTCCAGGTTCATGCAAAAGCCTTGTGAGGGACATTGGTCTGCTGCAAAAAGAGTTCTAAGGTACTTGAAGGGAACTCAAGACCTTGGAATCAAGTATACACAGGTGGACGACTTCAGCTTGATTGGATACTCTGATTCAGACTTTGATGGAGACAAAGAAACTGGGGTATCTACTTCAGGATATGCTATGAGTCTTGGATCAGGAGCTGTCTCTTGGAGATCACGCAAACAATCAATTTCAACAGATTCCACAACTGAAGCAGAATACGTGGCAGCAGCTGAAGCAAAAAAAGAAATTGTGTGGCTCAGGAAAATTCTTGAAGATTTGCAGGTAAAACAAGTACAATCAACTCCACTCATGATTGATAACACCTCTGCAATAAAGTTGGCCAAGAATCCAAAGTTCCATGATCAAACAAAGCATATCAATACTAAATATCATCTTATTCGACATCATGTTGAGGCCAAAACAATCCATCTCTGTCATTGTTCCACAAATGAGCAAATTGCAGACATCTTCACCAAAGCACTTGGAAAGGAAAAGCTTGAACGATTCAGAATGATGCTTGGACTCACCAACATCCCTTCAGATTAAGGGGGGAATGTTGACACCTAATCTTCATGATTGGGGAATTTGTAAATAAATAAATCAGGAATGTGAACAGTCATCAGAAGATGAACTGAACAATCACTCCTAATGTATATAACAATAACCTACCTACGGAATAATCAAACGAATCAGTTTTTCTGCCTTTGGAGAGTTACTGCCTGGCCTGACAATTTACACAAAAAAGAAAAAAAAGTTATTAATTGAAATCTAGAGGGTCATAGAGTATTTGCGCTACCATATATTTAAATAGTGAAAATAATTTTGTAGAATTAAAATAACAATTTGATGTTTTACTCATTACTGTAAGAAATAGAAATGTGTATTATTTATGATTATATTTTATCATCGTCCAATTTAAAAATAATTATATTAATATATAGATATATATATATATATAGATAAATTAATATTAATTTTATTTAAAATTTTATCTTTTCCTATCCTTTTATCCTTCTATTCCTTTGGTTTTTATTCTTGATTTTAAATAATAATTTCTCTTTTTTCCATAGTTACTCTTATTTCTTTATTTATTATATCCCTCCATTTTTATTATTTTTCTTTATAAGGTATTTATAAACCTTTTTTTGTCCTAATCTTAATAATTAGTCTCATTCTTTTATATCTTATTTTTTAACTTTAGATATTAGAATATTATTTTATAATACAATTCAATCCGTTTAACTTCAATTTATTTATTTAAAGGTTTGACTCACTCCTCGTGATTTAATAATTTATTTAAATAATTATTTAATCTAATGTTTGATTTTATATACTAAAATATTAATTTATAAAGCTTTTCATTAATTTAATCTAAAAATATTTTAAATTTTTTATTTAATTTAATTATTTGACTTTTAATTATTTTTAATATTCTAGAATTTTTTAAAACTAGTTGTTTGTTTTAAGATTCTCTTCGTTGATTTATCTATTTAATCTCGTTCCATGATCTGATTCTCCATCTTGTCCACCATTAACTAAACCATAAATCACACTAAATAATTTTTTTTATGATATGATTTTCACCTAAAATTTTACATTATTCAATTTTGAATTATTTAATAATAAATTAAAAAAACGAACAAAGTAAATCAAAATTATAAGAAAATTATTATATAATATGACAGGCATCAATTAAAATTCCATGGACATATAACTATGGGTGTAGTCTAACTTGTATAAATTATTTAATAATAAATAAAAAGAATGAACAAAATAAATCAAAATTATAAGAAAATTATTATATAATATAATAAGCATCAATTAAAATTCCATGTGCGTATAATTATGGTTGTAGTCTAATTTATACAGACGAAATGACCTTGCTGTGCCTGTTTTTTCTTGTTATTTTTAAGCAAAATATGGTAGAGATTTTAAAAAATTCGTAGTCTAATTTATACAGACGAAATGACCTTGCTGTGCCTGTTTTTTCTTGTTATTTTTAAGCAAAATATGGTAGAGATTTTAAAAAATTCGAGTTTAAGTTGTTTAATCTATTGAATTCAAGTTCCCTAGAGGTTTTTTAGGGTGTTAATCCATTTATGCATTCGAAAATGTGTTTTAAATAATAAAAATCACAATGCTACTTAAAATTGTATCCTCAAATTCCTATTAAAAATGTTATTTCCTCTATAAACCAACATAGATCCATCTTAAATAAGGATCTAACATGAGCCAAGAGAGATCAAATTTCTTCACACTTTTTTTTTCTTCTAATTACTTTACCATATATTCATTTTTCTAATTATAGTGAATACTATTTTTCTATTTAAAACATAATTTTGTAAAAAAAAAAATTTAAAGCTATGATTGTTTAAATTTGATTTATGTTAAAAGAAAATTACATACTCAATACTCAATATAGTTTGTGTGAATTATTCGTTGCAACGAATTTCATGTAAGTTGTAATTGTTTAAATTTGATGTAAGTTCAAAACATGTATATGCTTAATGCAGTGTATGTGAATTTACGATGAATTTGGAATTATAATTCAATTGTTAGATTTTTAATTTTTTTAAATTGTATTTAATATATAGATATAAAGGAATTTGTAAATTTGAATTGGAAAATTATAAAAGCAGATGATAAAAGATGTATTTTTTTTTTTTAATTATAATATATGATGATGATGATTAACGCCTATTAAGACTAATGTTGTCTATTAGACTTAAAAAAAGAGAGTCTAATTGTCATTCTTCAAAATCTTGTTTCTATGATCAAAGAGCAGTGAAAGAAGCATTCCAAGATCACTATAGTTGGGTTGGCTTAATAAGTCAAGAAGATTGGAGGTGTGGCTGATAATAGGGAATTGAGAGTGGATGTGGGCAAGAGTTGGGCAGTTTAAAAGGAAGTGTTTTTCATCTTCCACCTTCTCAGTATGACAAATTTGACAAATTCTATCGTCCCAAGGAGTCTTGGGAGTAAACCACCGTCAGGTCTCACTCTAAAGCTCATGAGAATTAGTTCTATTCCTAGCGATGTTCATTTTCTTCTTAGTGCTAGTCAACATAGAGAGATAATTTTGGTTATCAAGGGTGGGGTTGATCACCTCCTTATAGTACTTTAGCTTCCTTTTACCTTTCAATGCCTTAGCATCCCAAATCTTGTCCTTAAAACCAGAGGTAATAGTATCTTTGATATTGTCCTTGCTTCCCATGATGAGATCCTCCTTAATCCTCCAAAGGCTGAGCCAAGACTGAGTATCCTGATGCCAGGCGCAGGTGGGGGTTTTGACTAAAGTTAGAAGTAATTTTTGGGATCCTCTTAGATTCCATATTGTGAAGCTTCTTCTTATACATCACATATCTAAACATAACCACACTTTCAATGAGGGACAAACCAACTTCGAACAAGAGAATAGAATAGGGGGTATTTCCCTTGATCTTGAGGCTATAGGTTATGAATTGCTTTTAGATCATCTCAATTTTTTTCCACAACTCCCTAAATATAGTGCACCCCAAGTTTCATATATATGTATAAAATAAAAATTTATTAATATATATATATATATATATATATATATAAAAATAAAATAATATAAAATAAATTTTCAAAAAATTATAAAAATGTTAAATGAATTTATGAAATAACAAGATTGTATCGCCCAATTCTCATTAAAAAAAGAGACTGCACAATTTAGTAGGCGCAATATTAGAGCATGCGAGAAATCATAAAATCACACCCAAAGAAATGAAGTATATACACCTTCATGGAATCAGGTTATTGTACTAAGGAAACTAATCTATATATGAAAATTTGAATTAAGTTGCCATTGGCTTGATAATGCACCGACGACAGGGACACTTGGACTGATTATTGTTTCTTTATGATGGTGCAACTAAGGAGAGGGACATTGTTGAGCTGGCTACAGTTCGGCCATTATTGCCAATCACAATTTCAAGGCCCGCATAATCGTTGGTAGAAACGACATACTCATCATTAATATGAAAGAGCCATATGCGGTACCGCACGTTGTATGTAGATAAAACTATTTTTTATTAACAAATTTATATCCTATTATATAAATAATCATAAAATTTAATATGATATTAATGGAATATAATTTTTTTTAATATATAAGAAATTAGATCACAATTTTCAGATATTTACATTTTAGTGAAATCTTTGATTGTGAAGGCTTTTAAAAGTTTTTCATAGTTTGCGATTTTGTATAATATGATAGTGTTTTTGTTAAATTGATTAATTATATAAAGTTTTAGTAATTAAATAAGTAAAGATGATTAAACTTTCATTAAAATTTAGTTTGAAATATATATTGCATTGTAAAAAGATGAATAATCAATTTAAAAGATCAAATATTACATTCACATTTCTTGATTAAAGATTACATATTTGTACACTGAAGTTTCAACATCAAATTTTTCTTTTTTGTTTGGTAACTTAAAATTGGATTATGGGAGAAAAAGAGAAGTGTGGACCGTGTGAGATCATTGGAGGGATAACAAATCAACGATAAAGAGAAGAAGGGTGAGAATTAGCGATTCATTGATATTTTGATTTAGAGTAGTTTATTGAATTAATTAATTTGGTTGAAAATAGTAGAAATTTTGGTAATATTGTTAACATTTTGGGAAATCTGGGTTGTAGTTGTCAAACTTTAGGATTTTGGGTGTTTATAGGGATTTTGATGATAATGAATCAATTTCCACCATCAAAAAATCAATTCGAACACTTTAGGATTTTGGGTGTCCATGAGGATTTTGATGATAATGAATCCATTTCCATTGTCAAAAAAAAATTCCAAACACTCCTATAATGAAACATGTCTAGTGAAAAATGTTTTTCTTAACCAATTTGTGCACTTCGTAGACAATTCCCGTTGGTTCATGACTTTGACAAACAAATTTTTTTGTGGACAAGGAGAGAGTGGATAAATGTTATGTTTCCTTTTGAAATTTTACTTTGGTGTTGATTATTTAAAAAGTTATATTTGACTTTTACCGTCCACAATGTACTATTTTTCAACTGCAATGGTTGCACTGTTTTTGTATTGTTTTTCAGCTACAATGGCTACACTATTTTTGACTCGAGTAGTAACCTTGTTTTTAGAGTGGACAAAGTCATAATCATGGATGATGTGATCCTTAAGATGCACTAAAGGTATACAAACATATATTGCATGGGCACTTTCTTGAATATCATAATGCTGAGAGCAATTTAGGGTTAATGGCTTCTATAAAGAGCTAGAGATTGAGATTGACATCTGCGTTTTATTTGCTTTTGGGTAATGGTGAGGAACAATAATCGTGAGATCTGATTTTTTCTTTTTTCTTTTGAGTAATGGCTAGGAACAATAATTATGAGGTCTAAGTTTTTTTGCTTTTGGGTAATGGTGAGGAACAATACTTGTGAGAATGGTGTGCTTGTGATTATGGTGTGTGGGTTTCAGGTCGAGGTGGTATTGGCAATGGGGTCTATGGATTCTTTGACAACTTCTTATGGAGAAAATGGACCGACTTTGTAAACTAAGTACAATGGTCAGATCTATTCTTGCGTGTTTCAAAGTGAATGATAACTTTAAGAGGTGTAAAGTACTAGTTTCAATACCAACTATATGAAAATTGCTTCGTATGTTTTTGTCTCATTTAATGGATTACTTGATATGTTTGAGCTAAGTTTTTTCTAGCTTGCTAATGGTATATAAGCTTAGTTGGATAGACCGATTGGTGTGCCTAAGCTAAGAGTTTACTTCTTCTATTTGAGGTAACAATTTTCATATAGTGCGTGAAAGATAGAATTAGATGGTTATAGTTATCATATGTCCAAGTTTCCAAGTTTGATATACATAATCAATAGATTAGTTCAAATGTGCATCCTCATGTTTGAGCATCTAAGCATAATTTGTCATTACACCTTGGTTCTGCATGGGACAACTAATGATCATCTCAATCAAATTGCTAAGTCACTAAATTGAGTACTTAATTTAGTAACTGTTGGTTGTTTCATGTTGTGGTTGATGATGAAAAGGGAGTTGGATGTATGGGCATATTTTTGTAAGTCTTAGATATGTTACATAACGTTTTTCTATGTATCCCTTATAATTTGAATAACTACTTTGATATATCCTAGAGCTACTTTATGGAGTTCTTAGTACTTGAAGAAATTGGTTATGTGCCTATCATGATTTTTTAATAATTATCAAATATTTATAATTTTTTTTAGAGGGTCTTTTTTTGTTCAAGCTTTTTGAATCATCAAAAGTGGTTCATCTTTAGGGCAAGATGAAAAACCATATCTTGGCATCAAATTAAATAGATATATAGAGATGTTTTTTAGTCATTATAATATAAAAATTAGTTTTAACTAAAAAAATATTATTTATTAATAAACATTTTTAATTTTTTTTTTAACAATAGTTGATAAATAGCTCTAAATAATGAATTGAATTAATTTTATTATCCTAATTATTAATATTTTAATATAAAAAAGTCATATAAAAATAACTAAAATTAAATAATAAAATAAAGATAAATTTAAAAATAAAATAAAAAGAAATCATGTTTTAAATTAATTTTATTTTTATTATTAATAAAATTTAAATTTAAAAGAAAGGTAGTATAGAAATAACCCAAAAAAAAAAGAATAAGATCAAACTTAATTGTTCCAAACAATAAAACTAATAAATAAAATAAATAATAATAAGAAAGAAATATAATAATAATAATAATAAATAAAAATGAATTATTAAAAAAAACAACTAATCTAAAGAAGATAAGGTAGGGATCTAACACTTGCTAATACTCCAACCATCGTCTTTATTTACATTAATAGGCCTCTTTTCAATTTCCAAGGCTTCCCTAACCTTAGGGTGATGAAAATGATCAATTCTTGCAATATTCCTGACCTCAATGCAAATATGATGTTTTGTTTTTTTCGCATGTTCTGCCAAAGCAGAGGAGTAAGACCTGTTGGAAGTAATGCTTCCCTGTCATGTGTAGTTGTCACTGTGAGTTCCTAGGAGCCAGTCTAGAAGCTATTGATTCCTATGTTATGAGTTGGAGTTAGTTATGTCCGAGCCATAATTTGTTGGAGTCAGTGATCAAATTATTATATATGTAAATGTCTTATGTAATCAATAAAATAGAGTGTGTTTTTGGTGTTGTGTGTTATCACTCTCTTAGCTCTCTCAATTTTTCTAATAAGACCTTCCATGTTTGATGTAGGGTGTGTGCTCATGAATCCTTTGATTTATTGAGCGAACAATTTCACCAATGTATGGAGTCCCACAGGAGCATAGTATGAGGTAAACACCTTGCCCATATTTAGGGTTCACGGGTTCCTTCACTCTCTCTTATCTCTCTCAATTTTTCTAATAAGACCTTCCATGTTTGATGCAGGTTGTGTGCACATGAATCCTTTGATTTATTGAGCAAACAATTTCGCCAATGTACGGAGTCCCACAGGAGCATGGTATGAGGTAAACACTTTGCCCATCTTTAGGGTTCACACGGTCTTTCACTGAACTTGGTGAGTTTCAAATAGTTTTTAGGGGCCTAAATGTCGAAGGAACCGTATGCTTCTTCACGATGCTTGAAATCGTGTTTGTGGTCCCTTGGATAAACATAAGATGCACCTGTGAAAAATGATCCTTAAGATCTTTTTTCATTATAGGACCCTTTTTCAGCCTTAAGTAAAGCTCTAAGACACTGGTGCCTACTATAACCATTTTTATTAAAAACATTAAAGAAATGGGTTTTCTCCTCATTGAGGTGGTTTTCATCGTAAAGCCAGAGTGACTAAGGTGTTGAGAACACCTAGCTTCTATGCAGGGAAATGATTCAAATTAGCATGAAGATATTGCTCAATGTGAGTTTTCTTCCCAAAAAAATGATGGGAGAAAAAACCATAATCTCTTTTTGAAATAAGAACGTAAGGAAAGGAAGACTACCATCGATTTCACATTCCATAGTAAACTTTATGAAACTAAATTGGTTAGCGGCCAATGTTTTTAAATTGATAATTTTAAATTTTAAAATATTTATAAATTAAATTATTTTTATATATATTTTCCATAAATGATATTTTCATCATTGTTGCTAGATAAAAGAGGTTTAATTATGAAAACAAATTATTTGATTGTAACATTTTAACATTTTTTTAGATGCAGAAGAAAATATTCACAAGACTATTGCAAAAAGGTCTATTAATTTAACTCAATTAGGTTTGTCGACGATTGCCATTAGTTCAAAATAAATAGTCCAACAAAAACATAAGTTAACCAACCATAATTGTAAGGGCAAAATAAATAGTCCAACAAAGACATAAGTTAACCAGCCATAATTGTAAGGGCAAGATATGCCAAAAGATTGACCAAATCAACAAATTACCAAAAACCATACTCAATCAAAAACATACTCAATCATCAGAGTTGATAGAAGTTAGGTTCTCCGAGAGGTCAAACGAGTAGCTGACGTGTTGCTCCAAATGAGCCAACCAAACCCTCCACTACTCCAACTTGTCCAAAATGCCCATATCTCTGTGCGAGACCATCACCACCCACTCCGGAAAAAGCTGACATTGAAAATATTGGATTTGAGCCAAAATTGCCCTGAGAGCCTCATCCTCCTCTCAGCAATTTTTCTCATAGGCTTTTAGCTGCATTTTCCTAAACTTGCGTGATTGACCCTTGTGGCCTTCCAGCTGGCCAGCTGCATTTTCCTAGACTGGCGTGATTGACCCTTGGTGGCGTAAGAGGGCTCGTTCCTCTTCCTCTGCGGTGGCCAGTTCCTAGACTGGCGTGATTGACCCTTGGTGGCGTAAGAGGGCTCGTTCCTCTTCCTCTGCGGTAGCCAGCGTTTACGGCAGGTCCCTGCAAGCTCCCTGTTGCCTCTGAGCTCCACCTCACCTACTCCAGCTATTTGATTGTAATATTAACATGAAGCTAAATGTCTAAAAAAATATTAAATTTATCACAATTTTTAGGTTGCAAAAGTATTAGGAGTAATAATCAAGAGATGAATAGCAAATGTAGGCAGAAAGATTAACATAAGTCTGCCCGTAGGTTTGCGGAAGGATGTTTGTCCATAGGGAAAATTCTCAGAAAGCTCGTTATAGGGAAACGCATAGTGGATGCTACCCGTATCAGAGGTTGAAACCCCAAAATTAAAAATGGCCGTGTAATTACAGTGAGAATGAGACAATATTGGCAGCACAGCCATAGCTACAAGTATGCCCACTAAATAATATTTGCTGGCGCGCTGCAGCTCCATTGCAGTATATACGATAGTCTGCTCTGACAATGATTACACAGAAGAGACCACAAGACGGGGTATGGAATGATGAATGCAGTTTCAAAAGAAGGTTTTGTACAGTGAACAGAACCATGTGTGTGAGAGCACTATAAGTAAAACAAATCATCGCCAGTGTTCCAATATGAGGTGACGGGTCACATTTGGAAATTATGAACGCGGAGGGCATCTTCGAGTGCAGGCCCCTCATCATCGTGGAGTGCCATTCGAGATTTAAAATAACCGAAAATTTGGATAAGTGTGGGCCTCAACGGTTGGAATTGAGAACGTGACGACGAAAGTTTTGTAAGCGAAGCAAAAAGCAGCAATTCTATGAGATTCCTTCGGAGTGGAGAAATTATTGGTAATATCAAAATGCCTTTTTTCGTCGAGTAAATCGCGGGAGCGCATGCGCGAATAACAGGTATAATATTACTTGAAGGGATTATTTTCTCTCGGTTAAACTACGGAGTCTGATTCAAAGATCTCGAGAAAAATTGAATTCTCTTTTCACTTTTGTTTTTCGGTTTAACCACGAAGCCTGAACCACTTTCTTCTTATCAACTCAACAAAAAGAATTCAATCACAAAGTGTTAAAAGAAACTTAACCTTTTAATAAAAAAATGATTTAACAATAAAAACTCATCCATAAAGTAACCCTCATGACTTATTAATTATTGAAAAAGGTTACAAAATACAACATACCAACATATTATCAATCAAGTTTAACGATTGATTATATATGGCATTGGAGTGGAAAAGGATTTTTACTGTTTCAATTAACGCATTGCAAATGATATAAAATCTTAGTCATACTCTTTAATATAAACGAGCATTGCGTGTATTTTTAGAGTATTGTTTAATTATTACATTGTATGTAGATTTTAAAATATATAGATTAGGTAGTGAAGTTAAAAATTTGGTTAAGTTTCATTGATTTTAAGATTTTGGGATATTTTCAAAATCTGTAAAATTGAATATGGACAGCAGTTAAAAATAATATAAAATTTTGGTTATACACTTTAATATTTTGTTTATAGCATTGTTTAATTAGTGCATTTTTATGTAGATCTTAAAATATGTAGATAATAATAAAGCCAAATAATTGGTTGAGTTTTATCGCTTTTAAGATTTCGAGATATTCTCAAACGCTGCAATTTGAGTAAGATTGGACATATGGACAATAATGAAAAATAATATAAAATCTTGATCATACACTTTAATATTTTATTTATAGCATTGTTTAATTAGTGCATTTTTATGTAGGTTTTAAAAATTATATATAGATAGCAGTGAAGTCAAACAATTGGTTGAGTTTTATTGCATATAAGATTGTGGGATATTTTCAAAACCTGCCATCTAAATAAAATTAAGTATATGTACAACAGCTAAAAATAAGATTGAATATATGGACAACAGCTAAAAACGATTGGTTATGCTTTATTAATCTACAATTTGAATAATTTTTTGGAATGCATAAATAGACTTATCCCTTTAAAAAAACATGTAAAACACTTGAATAATATTTAAATTGAATTATTCAATGTTTTTGATTTAGTTTCCGGAGAATCCACAGTAAGAACCATTTTCTGCCAACATTTCAAATCCTAACCGGGATCCATTATCAGTACTTCTTCAAGATTTTGAGATATTTTTATAATCTATAATTTGAGTATATTTTTGGAATGCATAAATAAACTCATCTTTTAAAAAAACAGCTCAATTAGTTAATCCGAGAAATATAAAATCGATGAACTAAAAAAACTAAATTCAAATGCTCTGTTATGACCCATATACCAGAAATTCACTAATAGTTGAATTGAATTGAATAGAATAGTATAAAATTCACAATTTAAATTAACTACGACTTCATTTCGGCGAATCAGACATCGCTCACCCTCCCATACTGGTGTACTTCCGGTCCAGTTACTCCTGCCTGCTCACAGTATCTTAAATATGATAAGCATTAATGTATTATGACAGATTGACGTTTTTTGATGGGTAGAAAACTACAATGTGACTTTTTTCTAAAACTATGAGCTGTGGCACACATTGGCGTTTGAAATATGTTGAGAGATGTGCAAGGTCGTCGATAAATTACAACAATGTCGCTGTCAGGTGGTCCACTCGCCATATCTTTCTGCAATACTTTTTGGAAGGTGCAGAACACTTAATGTACACGCCTGATTCTTTTCAGATAAGAGGGACAGCGTCACTAACCAGCTGCGTAGGTAGTAGGATACGTCCAACATAAAGACGGAGCCGTATTTTAAATATATTACTTTTTCACATTTTCGTGAGTCCATTTTTCCAAGTCTGGGAGGTAATTTTTTGGACTTTTTCTTATTAGTCAATTTTTTGGGAGGGTTTGATAAGAAATTGAGAAAATTGGATTTACTGTCATTAACTTTTGCATGCAACTGAATCCATTTTTAATTGAAAATGTAATTTAAATAATAAAACATCACAATTTTATTAATAATTTTATAAATTTTGATGATAGTTAAATTTATTTTTAATTAAAAATATAATTAGAAAAGTAAAATATTGAAAATTTATTAATACTTATATAATTAATTTTTTATAAAGAATAAGTTTTTTTTTAATGTAAAATAAAACATTCCTTCTATAATTATTATTAGATTTTTTTTTTCAAAATTAAAATATAGTAATATCATGAAAATAAAATATAACTGACATTAAATTAAATGTTTGATAAATGTCTATAACAATCAAAATATATATGTGTCATTTGGGACACTAAGAATTGACAATGCCAAGATAAGGCTAAAGATTGAAAATGAAAATTAGTTTGTCTATTTTGATTTCATCCATAGGATTGTGTTTATAAGATTAAAAATATTCAAATTTCTTCACACTTTTTTTTTCTTCTAATTACTTTACAACATATTCATTTTTTTTTAATTATAACCAACATTATTTTTATATTTATAACATAATTTTGTAAGACAAATTGTGTAAAACTATGATTATTTAAATTTGATTTATGTTAAAAAAAAATTATATACTCAATGCACTTTGTGTGAATTATCATTTGCAACAAATTTCATGTAAGAAGTGATTGTTTAATTTTGATGTATGTTCAAAACATTTATATGCTTAATGCAGTGTATGTGAATTTATGATGAACTCGAAATTATAATTCAATAGTAATTTTTTTAAATTGTATTATATATATATAGGGGTAGAGTATGTATGCCTTCGTAGACTTAGCAGTTGTCCCACAAACAAGGGGGTCTCATACACTAATTTGGTGTCTGGCTTGGCCGTGACCTTAAAAATGGATATTATTATTATTATTATTATTATTATTATTATATATATATATATATATATATATATATATATATGGATTTGCAAGTTCGAATTGTAAAATTACATGGATGATAAAAAATTAACTCACAATTATATGTATTTTTTTTTTAAATTATAATACATGATATTGATTAAAAGCCACTAAAACCAATGTGGTATCTCAAGAAAAAAAACTAATTATCATTCTTCAAAAATTTATTAAAATTAAAAAATATATATAGTTTGATTTATAAAATTATATGAATAAAATATTTCAAAAATTTATAAAAATGTTAAATCAATTCAATTCATGAAAAAAGAAGATTGTATCACCCAATTCTTTCCGTGGGCATAATATTAGAGCATGTGAGAAATTATAAAATCACATCCAAAGAAATGAAGTATATACACCTTCATGGAATCAGGTCATTGCAGGAAGGAAACTAATGTATATATGAAAATTTGAATTAAGTTCCCGCTGGCTTCATAATGCATCGGCACAGGAACACTGGGACTCATTATTGTTTCATTATGGTGGTGCAACTAGGAGAGGGACATTGTTGAGCTGGCTACAGTTTGACCATTATTGCCAATCACAATTTCAAGGTCCTCATAGTCGTTGGTAGAAACGACATACTCACTCATTAATATGAAAGAGACAGATGCGCTACCGCACGTTGTATGTAGATAAAACTATTTTTTATAAACAAATTTATATCGTATTATATACATACTAATAAAATTTAATATTATATTAATAGAATATAATTTTTTTAATAAATAAGAAATTAGAAAACAATTTTCAGATATTTAGATTTTAGTGAAATCTTTGATTGTGAAGGTTTTTAAAAGGTTTTCATAGTTTGCGATTTTGTATCATATGATAGTGTTTTTTTTTTTTTAAATTGATTAATTATATAAAATTTTAGTAATTAGATAAGTAAAAATGATTAAACTTTCATTAAAATTTAGTTTGAAACATATGTTACATGGTAGAAAGATGAATACTCAATTTAAAAGATCAAATATTGCATTCACAATTCTTGATTAAAGATTACATATTTGTACAGTGAAGTTTCACTCTTAATTTTTTTTGTTTGGTAACTTAAAATTGGATTATGGGAAAAAGAGAAGTTTTTTTTTTGGTAATTTAAAATTGGATTATTGGAAAAAGAGATTTTTTTTGTTTGGTAACTTAAAATTGGATTATGGTAAAAGGAGAGAAGTTTTTTTTGTTTGTTAATTTAAAATTGGATTATGGGAAAAAGAATTTTTTTTGTTTGCTAACTTAAAATTGGATTATGGTAAAAAGAGAGAAGTGTGGACCGTGTGAGATCATTGGAGGGATAACAAATTAACGATAAAGAGAGGAAGTGTAAGCATATTTTGAATCAAAGTAGTTTATTGAGTTAATAAATTTGGTTGAAAAAAAGTAGAAATTTGGATAAGATTGTTAAAATTTTGTAGAAATTTTGGGAAATGTGGGTTATAGTTGTCGAACTTTAGTATTTTGGGTGTTCATGGGATTTTGATGATAATGAATCCATTTCCACCATCAAAAAATAAATTCAGACACTTTAGGATTTTGGCTGTCCACAGAGATTTTGATGATAATGAATCCATTTCCACCATCAAAAAGGCAATTCAAACACTCCTATGATCAAATACGTCCAGTGAAAAATGATTTTCCTAGCCAATTTGTGCACTCCGTAGACAATTCCTATTGGTTCATGACTTTGACAAATAATTTTTTGTGTGGAAAAGAAGAGAGTGGATAGATGTTATGGTCTCTTGTTGAAATTTGACTTTGTTGTTGATTATTTAAAAAGTTATATTTTACTTTTACCGTTGTTTATTAGAAGTTGTACTTAAAAATTTCACAATGGTTAAATATTTGATTTTTTAATAATTATCAAATATTTTTTAAAAATTTTAAAGGGTTTTTTTTTATTGAGGCTTTTTGAATTATGAAAAGTGGTTTATGTTTAGAACAAGATGAAGAACCATATCTTCGAATCAAATTAAATAGATAATAGATATATAGAGATGCTTTCTAGTCATTATAATATAACAATTAGTTTTGACTAAAAAATATTATTTATCAATAAACATTTTTTATTTTTTTAACAATAGTTGACAAATAGCTCTAAATAATGAATTAACTTAATTTTATTATCCTAATTATTAGTATTTTAATAAAAAATAAAGTCATATAAAAATAACTAAAATTAAATAATAAAATAAAGATAAATTTAAAAATAAAATAAATAGAAATCATGAATTAAATTATTTTTATTTTTAATATTAATAATATTTAAATTTTAAAAAAAGGTACTATAGAAATAAAAAAAAAGAATAATAAGATCAAACTTAATTGTTAAAAACAATAAAACTAATAAATAAAATAAATAATAATAAGAAAGAAATAAAATAATAATAAGAAAGAAATAAAATAATAATAATAATAAATAAAAATGAATTATTAAAAAAAAAATTAAACTAAAGGAAGATAAGGTAGGGATCTAACACCTGCTAAAACTCCGACAAGCATCTCTATTTAAATTAATAGGCTTCCTTTCAATTTCCAAGGCTTTCGTAAACTTACAGTGATGAAAATGATCAATTCTTGCAATGCCTCAATGCAAATGTGATGTTTTGTTTTTTTCGCATGTTCTGCCAAAGCAGAGGAGTAAGACCTGTTGGAAATAATACTTGCATGTCATGTGTAGTTGTCACTGTGAGTCCTTGCATGTCATGTGTAGTTGTCACCGTGAGTCCCTAAATGTCATTTTAGAAGTTGTTGATTCCTATGTTATGTCATGTCTGAACCATAATTTGTTGGAGTCAGTCATAAAATTCTTATATATGTAAATGTCTTATGTCATTAATAAAATAGAGTTTGTTTTTGGTGTTGTGTGTAATCACTCTCTTAGCTCTCTCAATTTTTCTAGTATGGTATCAGAGCGAGTGAGAGCTGATATTTCACAAACAAACGACCCACTACCTTTAGCAACTGAGGGTGGAACCTCTTTGGATTGATGACTGAGATTGTGTAGAGAATATGTATCAGAATTTAGGATTAGATGAGCATTGAGAAAACTGCGAACCAGAAAAGGCGTGCTACAAATATAACCCACCAACAATATATGTTTTTCTAATAACTTTTTGCAGTCGTTTTATTTTTTGATGCATACACTGCAGTGTTGGTTGTATGATTGTATGGGTGTCTTCTCATTTTGATGTGATCTGTGTAGGATCGGTGTTTTGGTTAAAGTTTTAGGAGCAATGGATCTATGCAATTGTTGTAGTTGCAAGCTGATAAAAGACAATGTGCCATTGATGTCAGATTTTGAGGATCAAATGTTGACGTATGACAATTTAGTTGAAAGCTGTTGAACGTTGTTATGCTTTGTTGTCTGGATCTGAGAGTATAGAGAATTGGTTGTTGTTGTTGTTGCGAGTGGAGGTGTTAAGGTGAAGCTCCACCGGAGGAAGCGTTGGCATTTATCAGATCAGATCAGATTGATCGAGGGGAATTCGCACGCTGCAAGCTAAATTGTAGAGCGGTAATGAGATTCAATCTCATAATCTCACTTTGAGTATGAGCTCTATTGGCCACAAAGAGATTGCATAATTTCTCCACGATATCAAGTATCATCGGTTTCAAGCAAATAGGGTCAATCTGGTGCTAGTAATGTGGGAGAAGAATCAGATCCGTAGATCTCAGATTTGAAAAAAGAAAAGAGGTAACATGGATTCTCTTCCTTTAGAGAAATTTAATGGAATCAATTTTCATACTTTGAAAGTTAAAATTCAAATGCATCTTATGAATAGAGGTTTGTGGAGTACAATAAAAGGAACCGAAAAGGCTCCTACTGATACCAAGCTTTGAATGGAAAAAGAAAGAAGACAAGGCTAAGGCTATAATTGGATTGGGTTTTTCCAACACTCAAATGCATTTGATTGATTTAGCAAAATCAGCTCATAAAATATGGGAACATTTGAGTAAGCTATTTGGGGAAAAGTCTATGAATGCAAGCTTCTCATTAAAACTCTAGCTCTTTAGTCTCAAAATGCATGATGAGACACTTCTCTCTAATCATATAAATGAGTTAATGTCTCTTCTTGGGAAATTGGCTTAAAGTGGTGCTACCGTAGAAACAGATGATGCTAAAGCAATTCTATTAAATATCTTGTCTCCTAAATATAGCAAGATTGTATTCACATTAAGCCAAATGTCTTCTCAATCATTAGAAGGAATGGTATCATCACTTTTAGTTGAGGAAAAAAGGGAAAATACAGAAGGTTCATATGCTAGTGGTTAACATGAACTTGCATTATTTTCCAAAGGCAAAATGAAAAAACCCAAGGTTTCAACAAAATGCTTCTACTGTCACAAATATGGACATACCGCATGGAATTGTAGAACTCGTGCAAGGGATATTATAAATGGAAAGGAAAATACAAACATATCCAATTTAGATGATATGTCAGAATCAGATAATGATGAGTGGCCATTAGAATGACCTCTCAAACTATTCTAAAAGTGAAAGAGATTTAAGTTCTTCTATTGTTTGGTGTGAGTTGATGAAGTTTTCTATTGTGTGTTTTTTATTGGTTATAAAAAGGATTGATGGTTCTCAAACTGGAAGCTCGAGTGTCCGAAACGTCAATTCTTGTGTGTTAGTAATTTTGGTTGTAAAAAGGGTTGGTGGTTCTTAAACTGGAAGCTCCAGTTTCCGAAACATCAATTCTTATGTAAGATCAATTTGTTTGATCAACTCTTGAGCACATTCAGTATCCATACCTCCATCCTATCAACTGACGGATAGTCGAAAGCGAAATATTCGATAGATGGTGGTTGGTCCATAGTATGGTTCATCACTTATCACTCTTATCATAGGAGCCAAACGAGCCAAGTTTT
Organism: Pinus tabuliformis; assembly: GCA_031772625.1. Taxonomy (NCBI): domain Eukaryota; kingdom Viridiplantae; phylum Streptophyta; class Pinopsida; order Pinales; family Pinaceae; genus Pinus; species Pinus tabuliformis. Next base: position 717,870,527 of record CM062816.1, on the reverse strand, counting down.
CAATATTGTTGATCCTGTAAAGTTACTCAACGATGGCGAGAGGCGGTTACATTTTAAATGGAGGTCAAGTAATAACTCCGAGATCTGATGGTGAAAGAGCAATGTTTGCGAGATTCCAAAGTGGATGTCGGTATTGATGAAGACTAGTTAGACAAAGATTTATTTATTGTTGTAATATGTGTTTTCCATGTAAGTATTAAGTGAGGGTGTTGGAAGTAATGCTTCCATGTCATGTGTAGTTGTCATTGTGAGTCCCTAAGCATCAATCTAGAAGCTATTGATTCCTATGTTATGATTTGGAGCCGAGTTATGTCCAAGCCATAATTTGTTGGTGTCAGTGATAAAATTCTTATAGATGTAAATGTCTTATGTGATCAATAAAACTGAGTGTATTTTTGGTGTTGTGTGTAATCACTCTCTAAGCTCTCTCAATTTTTCTAATAAGACCTTCCATGTTTGATGTCGGTTGTGTGCTGATGAATCCTTTGATTTATTGAGTGAACAATTCCACCAATGTACGAAGTCCTACAGGAGCATGTTTTGACGTAAACACCTTGCCCATCTTTAGGGTTCACAAGGTCCTTCACCGATCTTAGCGAGCTTCAAATAGTTTTTAGGGTCCTAAATGTTGAAGGAACCTTATGCTTCTTCAAGATCCTTGCAATATCGTCTATGGTCCCTTGGATAAGCATAAGATGCACCACTGAAAACTGATCCTTAAGATCTTTCTTCATTCTATGAACTTTTTCAACCTTAAGGAAAGATCTAAGACGCTGGTGCCCTGCTATAACCATTCTTATTAAAAACATTAAGGAGATGGGTTTTTTCCTCATTGAGGTGGTTTTCATCAAAAACTCCTAACACCCGAGTGACTAAGGTGTTGAGAACACTTAGCTTCTACGCACGGAAATGATTCGAATTAGAATGAAGATATTGCTCACTGTGAGTTTTCTTCCCAAAAAACTGGTGGGAAAAAGAACCATAATCTCTTTTTGAAATAAGAATGTAAGGAAAAAACCATAATCTCTTTTTGAAATAAGAATGTAAGGAAAGGCAGGGTACCATTGATTTCACATTCCATGGTAAACTTTACGGAACTAAATTGATTATTAAGATGCTCAAAAAAGAAATCAAGTTAAATTATTTTTATATATATTTTACATAAATGATATTTTAATTATGAAAACAAATTATTTGATTGTAATATTTTTTTTTATTTTTTAGTAAGTAGGAACATTTTATTAGCTGCAAAAAGGAAATATTTACAAGGCTATTGCAAAAAGTCTATTTGTTTAGCTTACCAAGTTTGTTGACCATTGCCATCAGTTCAAAATAAATAGTCCAAAAAAGACAAGCTAACCAACCATAACTATAAGGGCAGATATGCCAAATTTTTTTCCAAATAAACAAATTACCAAAACACATATTCAATCATCAAAGTTGATAGAAGTTGGGTTGTCTGGCCAGGTGGAGGAGGGCGGAAGAGGGGTGAAATGAGTAGTTAACGTGTTGTTCCAAATGAGCCAACCAAACCTCCCACTGCTCCAACTTGTCCAGAATGTGCAAGACCACCACCACCCGCTCCCAAAACTGACACTGAAAATATTGGATTTGAACCAAGATTGCCATGACAGCCTTGTACTCCTCTCGGCAATTTTTCTCATAAGCTTCCAGCTGCATTTTCCTAAACTGGCGTGATTGACCCTTGGTGGCGTAAAAGGGTTCGTTCCTCTTCCTCTGCGGTGGCCTTCCAGCTGCATTTTCCTACACGGGTGCGATAGACCCTTGGTGACGTAAGAGGGCTCGTTCTTATTCCTGTGCGGTGGCCAGCGTTTACGGCGGTGTCCCTGCAAGCTCCCGGTTGTCCCTGATGTAAGGCCCTCGAGTCTCGGGCAGGCGTGCACGATGGGCAGACGCCCTGTGCACAACGATGGGCGCTTCTTGGCACGACGACGGGCACGTTTTGGCACGACGACGGGCAGTGCGACGAGCGGATGGGCGAACCTCCGACACTTGGGCGGACCCGACAATGGGCGGACCCGACGATGGGCGGACCCGGCGATGGGCGGGCGACCCATGGGCGACCCGTGCACGGTGGGCGGGCGACCCGTGGGCGCGGTCACACTACAGGCGGGTGCGGTTATGCGAGGGATGGGCGCATCAAATGCGACGACGAGCCGAGCGTAATGCGACGACGGGCCGAGCTGTGGTGCGACGTTATATGGGAGCCATGAGTGCGACGAAGAATTGTATATGCGACGAAAGGAAACACTTGTGTAAACCAAGCGTTGAGGCCTTATTGTATATACGATGAACCTATGTGTATATGCGGTGGTTTATAAGCCAGACCGATATGTTAAAACATGGTTTATGGGCATGGAGTGGAGGATATGGGGGCCGGCCTTAAGGCTGGACACCCCTCTCCAAACGAGCAATAATACATGTAAAAACATATCATATGGTGGCTTGTACGCATATATGAATATGTGGAATTAATTAAAATAAAATATAACATAATGTAATAATACGTGGGCTTCATATGTTAATTAGGGAGGTCGGCCATAAGTTAAGCAACCCCCTTGAAACATAAGGAAGCATGCGTATATATGGATGGAGGATGAGCTTCATTCTTACCATCGAACTTCGCTCTTGTCTTCACATCTCAAGTGGGAAGTGCGCAGTTCTTATGCGCATAACTCATGCGCATGACAAGGTGAATGCGTGAGGACTTTTACTTGGAGTTTGGCTGAACGAAGAGGTTATGAACTATCTGGAGATCCTCGCATAAGAGGCAAAGAAGAGTGCGAAGGTCTTAAGGAGGTGCGCATTCTTATGCGCATAAAGGTTAAGAGGACTTCGCATATTTCAGATTGGGTTATGCAGAGTATGATCTTGGTTGAGGGAGTTGTATACACGGTTTGGTGCAGAATTGGATGAGTGTCTTGGTGACCCGTGCGGGTACCCGCTCATAGGCAAAGGTGCATAATTGTGTATGTAAAAGGCAGGTTGCCTTGATTGTAAAAGATTCTAAGTGTTGGCCGTGGACTTTGCCCGGCACACTTGTATGTATGTATTATTGAAGGATTTCATAATATATTATTTTGGGCGGACTCGTCCGGGAGTTGCCCCTCCCTATGTAATTGTGTGCAATTGTTATGTTCATGGTTTAATTGCATATTGGTTATAAACGTGTATGAAGTTTTATGCATTGTACTTAATTGAGAAAGACAGAATTAAGTATGTTTAAGTGAAAGGCGTAGTCCATATGTACAAGTATTAACGAAAAGAAAGTACATGGTGGTGCCGCACCCCGCCGGGCACGGTCAAAAAATTGCCGTAGGCTTGGGGGCGTGACAGGTGGTATCAGAGCAAAGGTTGCTCGTGGCAGTTGACAGGTGAAGATAAGGTCATGGAGAACAACCGAGGTCTTGTAACCTTGAAGATTTGTGGCAAAGATGTTCAAGCGTTGGCAAACACGAGTGGTTCATATAACCTTATATCGGCACGGTTAGTAGAAGAAGTGGGGCTGATATCTACTATGGAGAACTGGGAGGTAACCTCGTGGAATTTGGTAGTAGGCTTGATACGAGATGTACCTGTACAGATGGAAAGATGTAGAGGTCAGCTGGACTTCGTAGTGATAAATACAGATGGCATTGATGTGATGCTTGGACGAGAAGGACTTCTTCAAATCAGTCAGGCAATGGATGAGGTTGCAGACCAGGAAGAGGAAGTCGTGATGGCCGAAGATGTTGAAGACTTAACTATGATGGAGGTTAGACTTGAAGATAATCAAGCTAAGCCAGAATCATGTAGCTCATGGACATGGACCGACAAAGATACTCATATGGAAGGACCATGTGATGATGAGGATATGATGGAGGCCGAACTTGAGTTTAATCAAGTTGAACCAGGATCATACAGTTTGGCAGCATGGATGGACACTTACATGGAAGAACCACATGATGATGAGGACTAGATGGAGGCAGAACTTGAAGATGATCGAGTTGAACCAAGATCGTGTAGCTTATCGACATGGATGGGTGAGGTCACTCATATGGAGGAGCCTCATATTGATAAAGTAAGTATGGATACTTGTGTTCCATTTGAGCATTTGGTAGATGGACCGTGTGCAGTGGAAGGCAAAATCAGTTTGCCTATGCTATGGAGGATCGTGCCAGGAATGACTATGATGGGACCTTGTATGGAGAAGCAAGGGTTGTTACCTGTTGAAGGACTTGTTGAGGTTGCTTGCTACCTTGAGATGGAAGGTGCAAGACCCCGGGACAAGGGAGGAACTTGATGAACATTATGGATGATTTGGGTCATGCTTTAGCCACATGGCTAGGTGCCCGGCATGACTCATGGACAGGTTGAAGGGCACACCCTTGGGTGGACTTCTCATGGCCGAGACCAAGAGATGGTCTTGATGGACACCTTGGTGGAGGAGCTGTGATGGAAGGGACTCGTGATGACGATACTTAGATGAACTTCTCATGGCCGAGACCAAGAGGTAGTCTTGGTGGACCTTTGGTGGAGGAGCTCATGATGACATGAGATCGTTGTGACTTTGGGAGACTTCATACATGGTGGATGGAGTGATGAAGTTACGATGATGATGGTGCCTTGGTGGATATACTTGGGCATGGGTTGAGCCGAGACTCAACTACTTTACGCACATGATGATGTTGGGATAGATGTGGCTGATCACTTGTAGCACATTGACACCAACACACCATGGACAACATGTTGCAGATGAGGTGGATGGAGTTCCATGGACCTGAACATGAAATTATGGGAGTTGATTCTTGATGAGTCGGGGATGTGACAGGATGCTTTGGGGAACAACCAATGATGACATGAGGATGTGCATTCTCATTGTTTGGGTGTGACGGTTGGATTAGCTACCCAGCTAGTTCAGACATGGGGGTTAACAGTGTACAGAGATGTGTTGGCATTTCTTGGAGTATCATGGCAGCAGTTCACATGAGGACGACACATGATGATTGATCATCATGGATTGAGATGACTTCCTGATGTTGATCTTGGTGGAGAGCTACCGAGATGGTATGTTGTCGAGGACGACAACGATTTCAGGTGGAGGAGAATGTAAGGCCCTCGAGTCTCGGGCAGGCGTGCACGATGGGCGGACGCCCCGTGCACAACGACGGGCGCTTCTTGGCACGACGACGGGCGCGTTTTGGCACGACGACGGGCAATTCGACGAGCGGATGGGCGAACCTCCGACACTTGGGCGGACCCGACAATGGGCGGACCCGACGATGGGCGGGCGACCCGTGCACGGTGGGCGGGCGACCCGTGGGCGCGGTCACACTACAGGCGGGTGCGGTTATGCGAGGGACGGGCGTAGCAAATGCGACGACGAGCCGAGCGTAATGCGACCACGGGCCGAGCTGTGGTGCGACGTTATATGGGAGCCATGAGTGCGACGAAGAATTGTATATGCGACGAAAGGAAACACTTGTGTAAACCAAGCGTTGAGGCCTTATTGTATATACGATGAACCTATGTGTATATGCGGTGGTTTATAAGCCAGACCGATATGTTAAAACATGGTTTAGGGGCGTGGAGTGGAGGATATGGGGGCCGGCCTTAAGGCTGGACACCCCTCTCCAAACGAGCAATAATACATGTAAAAACATATCATATGGTGGCTTGTACGCATATATGAATATGTGGAATTAATTAAAATAAAATATAACATAATGTAATAATACGTGGGCTTCATATGTTAATTAGGGAGGTCGGCCATAAGTTAAGCAACCCCCTTGAAACATAAGGAAGCATGCGTATATATGGATGGAGGATGAGCTTCATTCTTACCATCGAACTTCGCTCTTGTCTTCGCATCTCAAGTGGGAAGTGGGCAGTTCTTATGCGCATAACTCATGCGCATGACAAGGTGAATGCGTGAGGACTTTTACTTGGAGTTTGGCTGAACGAAGAGGTTATGAACTTCGTTGGAGATCCTCGCATAAGAGGCAAAGAAGAGTGCGAAGGTCTTAAGGAGGTGCGCATTCTTATGCGCATAAAGGTTAAGAGGACTTCACATATTTCAGATTGGGTTATGCAGAGTATGATCTCGGTTAAGGGAGTTGTATACACGGTTTGGTGCAGAATTGGATGAGTGTCTTGGTGACCCGTGCGGGTACCCGCTCATAGGCAAAGGTGCATAATTGTGTATGTAAAAGGCAGGTTGCCTTGATTGTAAAAGATTCTAAGTGTTGGCCGTGGACTTTGCCCGGCACACTTGTATGTATGTATTATTGAAGGATTTCATAATATATTATTTTGGGCGGACTCGTCCGGGAGTTGCCCCTCCCTATGTAATTGTGTGCAATTGTTATGTTCATGGTTTAATTGCATATTGGTTATAAACGTGTATGAAGTTTTATGCATTGTACTTAATTGAGAAAGATAGAATTAAGTATGTTTAAGTGAAAGGCGTAGTCCATATGTACAAGTATTAACGAAAAGAAAGTACATGGTGGTGCCGCACCCCGCCGGGCACTGTCAAAAAATTGCCGTAGGCTTGGGGGCGTGACACCTGAGCTCCAGCTCACCTCCTCTAGCTATTTGATTGTAATATTAACATGAAGCTAAAAACCTAAAAAAGTATTAAATTTATTACAATTTTTAGGTTGCAAAAGTATTAGGAGTAATAATCAAGAGATATGAATGGCAAATGTAGGCAGAAAGATTAACATAAGTCTGCCCGTAGGTTTGCCGAAGGATGTTTGTCCATAGGGAAAATTCTCAGAAAGCACGTTATAGGGAAACACATAGTGGATGCTACCCGTATGAGAGGTTGAAACCCCAAAATTAAAAATGGCCGTGTAATTACAGCGAGAATGAGACAATATTGGCAGCACAGACATAGCTACAAGTATGCCCACTAAATAATATTTGCTGGCCCGCTGCAGCAACATTGCAATATCTACGATAATCTGCTCTGACAATGATTACACAGAGGAGCCCACAAGACGCGGTAGGGAATTATGAATGCAGTTTCAAAAGGTGGTTTTGTACAGTGAACAGAACCATGTGTGAGAGAGCACTATAAATATAACAAATCATTGCCAATGTTCCGATTTGAGGTCACGGGTCACATTTGGAAATTATGAACGCGGAGGGCATCTTCCAGTGCAGGCCCCTCATCATCGTGGAGTGTCATTCGAGATTTAAAATAACCTAAAATTTGGATGACTCTGGGCCTCAACGGTTGGAATTGAGAAGCGTGACGACGAAATTTTTGTAAACGAAGCAAAAAGCAGCAATTCTGTGAGATTCCTTGAGAGTGGAGAAATTATTGGTAATATCAAAATGCCTTTTTCCGCCGAGTAAATCGCGGGAGCGCATGTGCGAATAACAGGAATTTTGTACAAATATGCCGGGAACTGAATAGATATACGGAAGTGTCTATTTAGCCGCAGTAATTGCGTGGAACGCTAAAATTGGAATTTAGGTAAAATAAAAAATGGTGGTCTAAGTAATGTTTAAATCATGTTTTTAATGATGGAAATAGATTTAATTCATCATTAAAAAATTTGTAAAACAACTAAAACCTTAAAATTTAACCATTATAACTTAGATTTCTCGACAAAATTTTATGAAAATCTTGCCAAAATTTCAGTAATTTTCAAAACAAAAACAATCTAGTTAAACTACAGCGATATACGGCCAAGTCGGATTTCTTAATGCGGTTCCAGAGATATACAGCCAAGTCGGATTTCTTAATGCGGTTTCAGAGATATACGGCCAAGTCGGATTTCTTAATGCGGTTCCAGTGGTGGATGAGGTCAGGTCATATCTTCTTAATAGATTGGAACGGTGATACAGTCGCAATAGGAAGGTTCTTCCCAGGTGACGTCTGAATCTCTCAACATTCGCGATTTTGGAGTTTGTATCGGATCGCCCATTGTCAATTAATAAATTTTGGCCGAGTTGGTTATCCCACAAATCCTTTAAGCGATATTTAATACTGGTTATTTTTTTATCTGTGTTTTACACACCCCAGATTGGTTATTTTTTAATCTGCGTTTTACACACCCCAGGTTGGTCATTTTTTTATCTGTGTTTTACACACCCCAATTGGTGACCGTTACTTTCACGACCGATTTACTTGAAAGGATTATTTGAAGGGATTATTTACGACCCCCAGATTGGTGATCGTTACTTTTATGACCGATTTATTTGAACGGATTATTTTCTGTCGGTTAAATTATGGAGTTTGATTCAAGATTCTTTAGAAAAATTGACTCTATTCACATTTTTAAAGTTAATCACAAAACTTAAATATTTTTTATTAAATTAATAAAAAATTTAATCACATTAAAAAAATTGAACCTATAACTTTTTAATAAAATATAATTTAATAATAAAAACTGATCGATTAAAATAACCCTCATTAATATTAATTATTGAAAAAGATTACAAAATATAACATATTATTAATCAAGTTTAGCAATTGATTATATATGGCGTTGGAGTGGAAAAGGATTTTTACAGTTTCAATTATCAGCACATTGCAAATAATATAAATACACTTTAATATAAACGAGCATTGTGCGTATTTTTAAAGTATTGTTTAATTATTACAGTTTATGTAGATTTTAAAATATATAGGTTGAATTTTATTGATTTTAAGATTTTGGGATATTTCAAAATCTGTAATCGGAGTAAAATTGAATATATATGGACAGCAGTGAAAAATAACATAAAAGCCTGATATACACTTTAATATTTTGTTTATAGTATTATTTAATTAGTGCATTGTTATATAGATATTTAAATATATAGATAACAATGAAGTCAAATAATGAGTTGAGTTTTATTGCTTTTAAGATTTCGGGATATTCGAAAAAACTGCAATCTGAGTAAGATTGAATATATGGATAGTAGCTAAAAATTAACATAAAATTTTGGTTATACATTTTAATATTTTGTTTATAGCATTGTTTAATTAGTGTATTTTTATGTAGATTTGAAAAAACATAGATAACAGTGAAGTTAAATAATTGGTTGAGTTTTATAGCTTTTATGATTTTGGGACATTTTCAAAAACTGCAATTTGAGTAAGATTGAATATATGGAAAACAGCTAAAAATAAGATTGAATATATGGACAATAGCTAAAAATAATTGGTTATGTTTTATTACCTTTAAGATTTTGAGATATTTTCATAATGTATAATTTGAATAAGTTTTGACTCATCCTTTTAAAAAACATGTAAAATACTTGAATAAAACTTGAATTGAATTATCAACTCAATTAGTTAATCCGAGAAATGTGAAATCCTCGAAAAACCTAACTTCAAATCCTCTATTATGACTTAGGTACCAAAAGTTTACTAATACTTAAATTGAATTATATAAAATTCACAATTTAAATTATAATTCCAATAAGTCGCTACCAAAATTTCCATTCCAATAAATCGTCGAAATTTGGCCATAAAATATACTCAAAATTACTTCGAAAAAATAAAAGTTAACTACGACTTCATTTCGGATGGTAATTTAATTACAAACTACGGTTTATATATATATATATTTTGGTTTGTTTGGGTGAATTGGATATCAAGCATATATCTATTTTAAAGGGGTGCAAAACCCCAGAAGAACCCTGCCTACGACTTAATTCATTTCGGATGGTAATTTAATTACAAACTACTGTTTATATATATATTTTGGTTTGTTTGGGTGAATTGGATATCAAGCATATATCTATTTTAAAGGGGTGCAAAACCCCAGAAGAACCCTGCCTCCGACTTAATTCACGGAGTGGTACATATATCATATATATATATACTGGTAATTTAATATCATATATCATATATATATATATACTGGTAATTTAATTACAATATCGATTATATTTATTTTGGTTTGTTAATTTATGGAGTGGTACATATATCATATATATATATTGGTAATTTAATTACAAATTACCGGTTGTATCTGTTTTGGTTGGTTTGGGTGAATTGTATATCGAACATATATCTATTTTAAAGCGGTGTAAAATCCTAGAAGAACCCTATTTCCGGTTTAATTCACAGAGCTGTACATACATCAAATATATACTGGTAATTTAATTACAAACTACAGTTTGTATCTATTTTGGTTTGTTTGGGAGAATTGTATATCAAACATATTATCTATTTTAAAGGGGTGAGAAATTCTAGAAGAAGCTGGCTTACCTGTGTAATTCACAGAGTGGTACATAGATCATCTGACATTTACATCATATTTGCATCATCAAACATATAATATAATCCCATTATCAAACTGAAACCGACATGGGAAAGTTATCATTAAACCCTCCCAACCACACGTGATATCTTAATAAATATATCGAAGATATATCTATATTACAATGTATGCTGTCAGGCATGGCTGACCCTCGCATATTGTGTACTTCGAGTCCAATTACTCCTGCCTATTCACAGTATCCTAAATATGATAAGCATTAATGTATTATGACAGATTGTATGAATGCCTCTTGGGAAATTTTGGTGTAGAAATGGGGCAGTTACGTTCGCTGAAAATTCTTGTGATTTAGCCACCAAATTGGGGAGCTATGGAGCGTTTATTTTATATTGTATCCTTTTCTCAGAAATTTGTGCAAACCTCCCAAGAAGAAAGCGAAAAAACAATGTTTTTCAAATTCATTCTTGTTTTCTTTACGTTTTTTTTTTTCGGTAGAAAACTACAACATGAATTTTTTCTAAAACTATGAGCTGTGAGCAGTGGCAAACATGGGCGTTTGAACTGTGAATATGGTAAGAGATGTGCAAGGCCGTCGATAAATTACAACAATGTCACTTTCATGTGGTTCACAATTTCAAGGTCCGCATAGTCGTTGGTAGAAACGACATACTCACTTATTAATATGAAAGAGGCAGATGCGTTACCGCACGTTGTATGTAGATAAAACTATTTTTTATAAACAAATTTATATCGTATTATATAAATACTAATAAAATTTAATATTATATTAATAGAATATAAATTTTTTAATAAATAAGAAATTTGAAAACAATTTTCAGATATTTAGATTTTAGTGAATCTTTGATTGTGAAGGTTTTTAAAAGGTTTTCATAGTTTGCGCTTTTGTATCATATGATAGTGTTTTTTTTTTAAATTGATTAATTATATAAAATTTTAGTAATTAGATAAGTAAGAATGATTAAAATTTTATTAAAATTTAGTTGGAAACATATATTACATGGTAAAAAGATTAATACTCAATTTAAAAGATCAAATATTGCATTCACAATTCTTGATTAAAGATCACATATTTGTAGAGTGAAGTTTCACCATTAAATTTTTCTTTTTGTTTGGTAACTTAAAATTGGAAGCCCCAAGGGTTAGCCCAACTGGTCAAGTCGTGCCTCGCCAAAACTGGAGGTCACAGGGTCGATTCTACCCGAAGCCCTTGGGGTTAGGTCTGTGATGGCCGAGGGGTGTGATCCTAGAGATCAGCCCTAGTTATTTCGTGGACGTAGCCTGCACCCCCTGACCACGGGTGTACGTGAACCACCGGGAAAAAAAAAAAAAAAAACTTAAAATTGGATTATGTGAAAAAGAGAGAAGTTTTTACTTTTCGTTTGTTAATTTAAAATTGGATTATGGGAAAAAAGAAATTTTTTTCTTTTGGTTTGGTAACTTTAAATTGGATTATGGTAAAAAGAGAGAAGTGTACACTGTGTGAGATCATTGGAGGGATAACAAATTAATGATAAAGAGAGGAAGTGTCAGCATATTTTGAATCAAAGTAGTTTATTGAGTTAACAAATTTGGTTGAAAAAAGTAGAAATTTGGGTAAGATTGCTAAAATTTTGTAGATATTTTGGGAAACGTGGGTTATAGTTGTCAAACTCTAGGATTTTGGGTGTTCATGGGGATTTTGATGATAATGAATCCATTTCCACCATCAAAAATAAATTCAAACACTTTAGGATTTTGGGTGTCCACAGAGATTCTGATGATAATGAATCCAATTTCACCATCAAAAATGCAATTCAAACACTCCTATGATCAAATATGTCCAGTGAAAAATGATTTTCCTAGCCAATTTATGCACTCGGTAGACAATTCGTATTGGTTCATGACTTTGACAAATAAATTTTTGTGTGGAAAAGGAGAGAGTGTATAGATGTTATGGTCTCTTGTTGAAATTTGACTTTGTTGTTGATTATTTAAAAAGTTATATTTGACTTTTACCATTGTTTATTAGAAGTTGTACTTAAAAATTTCACAATGGTTAAATATTTGATTTTTTAATAATTATCAAATATTTATAAAAAAAATTAAGGGTTTTTTTTTTGTTGAGGCTTTTGAATTATCAAAAGTGGTTCATCTTTAGGACAAGATTAAGAACCATATCTTCTAATCAAATTAAATAGATACATAGAGATGCTTTCTAGTCATTATAATATAACAATTAGTTTTTTGACTAAATTTTTTTTATTTATTAATAAACATTTTTTATTTTTTTAACCATAGTTGACAAATAACTCTAAATAATGAATTAAATTAATTTTATTATCCTAATTATTAATATTTTAATAAAAAATAAAGTCATATAAAAATAACTAAAATTAAATAATAAAATAAAGATAAATTTAAAAATAAAATAAATAGAAATCATGAATTAAATTAATTTTATTTTTATTATTAATAATATTTAAATTTAAAATAAAGGTACTATAGAAATAACCAAAAAAGAATAATAAGATCAAACTTAATTGTTCCAAACAATAAAACTAATAAATAAAATAAATAATAATAAGAAATAAATAAAATAATACTAATAATAAATAAAAATGAATTATTAAAAAAAAACAACTAAACTAAGGAAGATAAGGTAGGGATCTAACACTTGCTAATACTCCAACAATCATCTCTATTTAAATTAATAGGCCTCATTTCAATTTCTAAGGCTTCTGTAAACTTACGGTGATGAAAGTGATCAATTCTTGCAATGACCCTTACCTCAATGCAAATGTGATGTTTTGTTTTTTTCGCATGTTCTGCCAAAGCGGAGGAGTAAGACCTGGCTGAAGTAATGCTTGCATGTCATGTGTAGTTGTCATTGTGAATCCCTAAATGTCATTCTAGAAGTTGTTGATTCCTATGTTATGAGTTGGAGTCGAGTCATGTTTGAACCATAATTTGTTGGAGTGAGTGATAAAATTCTGATATATGTAAATGTCTTAGTGATTAATAAAATAGAGTGTTTTTGGTGTTGTGTGTAATTGCCCTCTTAGCTCTCTCAATTTTTCTAGTATAGTATCAGAGCGAGTGAGGGCTGATATTTTACAAACAAAAGACCAACTGCCTTTAGCAACTGAGGGTGGAACCTCTTTGGATCGATGACTGAGATTGTGTAGAGAATATGTATCAGAATTTAGGATTAGATGAGCATTGAGAAAACTGCGAACCAGAAAAGGCATGCTGCAAATATAACCCACCAACAATCTATGGTTTTCTAATAACTTTTTGCAACCATTTTATTTTTTGATGCATACACTGCAGTGTTGGTTGTATGATCGTATGGGTGTTTTCTCATTTTGATGTGATCTGTGTAGGATTAGTGTTTTGGTTAAAGTTTGAGGAGCAATGGATATATGCAATTGTTGTAGTTGCAAGCTTATAAGAGACAATGTGCCATCGTTGTTAGATTTTGAGGATCAAAGGTTGACATATGACGATTTATTTGAAAGTTGTTGAACGTTGTTATGCTTTGTTGTTTGGATCTGAAAGTATAGAGATTTGGTTGTTGTTGTTGTTGCGAGTGGAGGTATTAAGGTGAAGCTCCGCGAGAGGAAGCGTTGGCATTTATCAGATTAGATCAGATCAATCGAGGGGAATTTACACATTGCAAGCTAAATTGTAGAGCGATAATGAGATTCAATCTCATGATCTCACTTTGAGTATGAGCTCTATTGGCCATAGAGAGATTGCATAATTTCTCCAGTATCATCAGTTTCAAGCAAATATGGTCAATCTGGTGCCAGTAACGTGGGAGAAGAATCAGATCTGCAGATCTCAGATTTGAAAAAAGAAAAGAGGTAACATGGACTCTCTTCCTTTAGAGAAATTTAATGGCATCAATTTTCATACATGGAAAGTTAAAATTCAAATGCATCTTATGAATAGAGGTTTGTGGAGTACAATAAAAGGAACTGAAAAGGGTCCTACTAATGCCAAGCTTTTTGTTGAATGAGAAAAGAAAGAAGACAAGGCTAAGGCTATAATTGGATTGGGTCTTTCCAACACTCAAATCCATTTGATTGATTTAGCAAAATCAGCTCATAAAATATGGGAACATTTGAGTAAGCTATTTGGGGAAAAGGTTATGAATGCAAACTTATCATTAAAACTGCAGCTCTTTCGTCTCAAAATGCATGATGAGACACCTCTCTCTAATCATATAAATGAGTTAATGTCTCTTCTTGGCAAATTGGCTTAAAGTGGTGCTACGGTAGAAACAGATGATGCTAAAGCAATTCTATTAAATATTTTGTCTCCCAAATATAACAAGATTGTATTCACATTAAGCCAAATGTCTTCTCAATCATTAGAAGGAATGGTATCATCACTTTTAGTTGAGGAAAAAAGGGAAAATACAAAAGGTTCATATGCTGGTGGTTAACATGAACTTGCACTATTTTCCAAAGGAAAAATGAAAAAAAACAAGGTTTCAACAAAATGCTTCTACTGTCACAAATATGGACATACTGTGTGGAATTGTAGAACTTGTGCAAGGGATATTATAAATGGAAAGGAAAATACAAACATATCCAATTTGGATGATATGTCAGAATCAGATAGTGATGAGTGGCCATCAGAATCACCTCTCAAACTATTTTAAAAGTAAAAGAGATTTAAGTTCTTCTATTGTATGGTGTGAGTTGATGAAGTTTTCTATTGTGTGTTTTTTATTGGTTATAAAAAGGATTGATAGTTCTTAAACTGGAAGCTCCAGTGTCTGAAACGTCAATTCTTGTGTGTCAGTAATTTTGGATGTAAAAAGGGTTGGCGGTTCTTAAACTGGAAGCTCCGGTTTCCGAAACATCAATTCTTATGTAAGATCAATTTGTTTGATCAACTCTTGAGCACATTCAATATCCAGACCTCCATCCTATCAACTGATGGATAGTCGAAAGCGAAATATCCGACAGATGGTGGTTGGTCCATAGTTTGGTTCATTACTTACGACTCTTATCATAGGAGCCCAACGAGCCAAGTTTTCAATATTGTTGATCCTGCAAAGTTAATCAACGATGGTGAGAGGCAGTTACATTTTAAATGGAGGTCAAGTAACAACTCCAAGATGTGATGGTGAAAGAGCAATGTTTGCGAGATTCCAAAGTGGATGTCGGTATTGATGAAGACCAGTTAGACAAAGATTTATTTATTGTTGTAATATGTGTTTTCCATGTAAGCATTAAGTGAGGGTGTTGGAAGTAATGTTTCCATGTCATGAGTTGTCATTGTGAGTCCCTAGGCATTAGTCTAGAAGCTATTGATTCCTATGTTATGATTTGGAGTCGAATTATGTTCGAGCTATAATTTGTTGGTGTCAGTGATCAAATTCTTATAGATGTAAGTGTCTTATGTGATCAATAAAACTGAGTGTGTTTTTGGTGTTGTGTGTAATCACTCTCTTAGCTCTCTCAATTTTTCTAATAAGACCTTCCATGTTTGACGTCAGTTGTGTCCTCATGAATCCTTTGATTTATTGAGTGAACAATTTCACCAATGTACTTAGTCCCACATGAGCATGTTTTGACGTAAACATCTTGCTCATCTTTAGGGTTCACAGGGTCCTTCACCGATCTTAGCGAGCTTCAAATAGTTTTTAGGGTCCTAAATGTCGAAGGAACCTTATGCTTTTTCAGGATCCTTGCAATCTTGTCTATGGTCCCTTGGATAAATGTAAGATGCACCACTGAAAACCGATCCTTAAGATCTTTTTTCATTCTAGGACCTTTTCCAACCTTAAGGAAAGCTCTAAGACATCGGTGCCTGCTATAACCATTCTTATTAAAAACATTAAGGAGATGGGGCTTTTCCTCATTGAGGTGGTTTTCATCAAAATCTCCTAACAACCGAGTGACTAAGGTGTTGAGAACACCTAGCTTCTACGCACGGAAATGATTCGAATTAGAATGAAGATATTGCTCACTATGAGTTTTCTTCCCAAAAAACTGGTGGGAAAAAGAACCATAATCTCTTTTTGAAATAAGAATGTAAGGAAAAAAACAATAATCTCTTTTTGAAATAAGAATGTAAGGAAAGAAAGAGTACCATCGATTTCACATTCCATAGTAAACTTTATGGAACTAAATTGATTATTAAGATGCTCGAAAAAAAGATCAAGTTAAATTATTTTTATATATATTTTATATAAATGATATTTTAATTATGAAAACAAATTATTTGATTGTAATATTTTTTTATTTTTTAGTAGGTATGAACATTTTATTAGCTGCAAAAAGAAAATACTTACAAGACTATTGCAAAAAGTCTATTTGTTTAACTTACCAAGACCATTGCCATCCGTTCAAAATAAATAGTCCAAAAAAAGACATAACCTAACCAACCATAACTGTAAGGGCAAGATATGACAAAAGATTTACCAAATGAACAATTACCAAAACACATATTCAATCATCAAAGTAGATAGAAGTTGGGTTGTGTGGCCAGGTGGAGGAGGGGGCGGAAGAGGGGTGAAATGAGTAGTTGATGGGTTGCTCCAAATGAGCCAACCAAACCTCCCACTGCTCCAACTTGTCCAGAATGTGCAAGACCACCACCCACTCCCGAAACTGACACTGGAAATATTGGATTTGAACCAAGATTGCCATGACAGCCTCGTAGTAATATTGGATTTGAACCAAGATTGCCATGACAGCCTCGTACTCCTCTCAGCAATTTTTCTCAAATTTTCTCATAGGCTTCCAGCTGCATTTTCCTAAACTGGCGTGATTGACCCTTGGTCGCGTAAAAGGTTCGTTCGTCTTCCTTTGCGGTGGCCTTCCAGCTGCATTTTCCTACACTGGTGCGATTGACCCTTGGTGACGTAAGAGGGCTCATTCCTCTTCCTCTGCGGTGGCCAGCGTTTACGGCGGTGTCCCTGCAAGCTCCCGGTTGCCTCTGAGCTCCAGCTCACCTCCTCCAGCTATTTGATTGTAATATTAACATGAAGCTAAAAATCTAAAAAAAATTTAAATTATTACAATGTTTAGGTTGCAAAAGTATTAGGAGTAATAATCAAGAGATATGAATGGCAAATGTAGGCAGAAAGATTAACATAAGTCTGCCCGTAGGTTTGCCGAAGGTGTTTGTCCATAGGGAAAATTCTCAGAAAGCACGTTATAGGGAAACGCATAGTGGATGCTACCCGTATGAGAGGTTGAAACCCCAAAATTAAAAATGGCCGTGTAATTACAGCGAGAATGAGACAATATTGGCAGCACAGCCATAGCTACAAGTATGCTCACTAAATAATATTTGCTGGCCCGCTGCAGCAACATTGCAATATCTACGATAATCTGCTCTGACAATGATTACACAGAAGAGACCACAAGACGCGGTATGGAATTATGAATGCAGTTTCAAAAGGTGGTTTTGTAGAGTGAACAGAACCATGTGTGAGAGAGCACTATAAATATAACAAATCATTGCCAATGTTCCGATATGAGGTCACGGGTCACATTTGGAAATTATGAACGCGGAGGGCATCTCCCAGTGCAGGCCCCTCATCATCGTGGAGTGTCATTCGAGATTTAAAATAACCTAAAATTTGGATGACTCTGGGCCTCAACGGTTGGAATTGAGAAGCGTGACGACGAAATTTTTGTAAACGAAGCAAAAAGCAGCAATTCTGTGAGATTCCTTGAGAGTGGAGAAATTATTGGTAATATCAAAATGGCTTTTTCCGCCGAGTAAATCGCGGGAGCGCATGTGCGAATAACAGGTATTTTGTACAAATATCCCGGGAACTGAATAGATATACGGAAGTGTCTATTTAGCCGGAGGAATTGTGTGGATCGCTAAAATTGGAATTTAGGTAAAATAAATTTAAATTTTTTTGCATGAGTAAAGTTTAAATCAATCATGTTTTTAACGACGGAAATAGATTTAACGTCATTAAAAAAATTTGTAAAACAATTGAAACCTTAAAATTTAAGGGTTATAACTTAGATTTCTCTACAAATTTTAAGAAAATCTTGTCAAAATTTCAGTAATTTTCAAAACAAAAACAATCTAGTTAAACTACAGCCATATACGGCCAAGTCGGATTTCTTAATGCGGTTCCAGAGATATACGGCCAAGTCGGATTTCTTAATGCGGTTCCAGTGGTGGATGGATGATACACCCAGGTCAGGTCAGATCTTCTTAATAGATTAGAACGGTGATACAGTCGCAATAGGAAGGTTCTTCCCAGTTGACGTGTGAATCTCTCAACATTCGCCGTTTTGGAGTTTGTATTGGATCGCCCATTGTCAATTAATAAATTTTGGCCGAGTTGGTTATCCAACAAATCCTTTAAGCGATATTTAATACTGGCTATTTTTTATCTGTGTTTTACACACCCCAGATTGGTTATTTTTTAATCTGCGTTTTACACACCCCAGGTTGGTCATTTTTTAATCTGCGTTTTACACACCCCAATTGGTGACCGTTACTTTCACGACCGATTTACATGAAAGGATTATTTACGACCCCCAGATTGGTGATCTTTACTTTTATGACCGATTTATTTGAAGGGATTATTTTCTGTCTGTTAAATTATGGAGTTTGATTCAAGATTCTTTAGGAAAATTGATTTTTTTCATATTTTTAAATTTAATCGCAACACTTAAATCATTTTTAATCACATTAAAAAATTTAACCTATAACTTTTTAATAAAAAATAATTTAACAATAAAAACTCATCGATTAAACTAACCCCCATGATTTATTAATTATTGAAAAAGATTACAAAATATAACATATTATCAATCAAGTTTAGCAATTGATTATATATGGCGTTGGAGTGGAAAAGGATTTTTACAGTTTCAATTATCAGCACATTGCAAATAATATAAATACACTTTAATATAAACGAGCATTGTGTGTAATTTTAAAGTATTGTTTAATTATTACAGTTTATGTAGATTTTAAAATATATAGGTTGAATTTTATTGATTTTAAGATTTTGGGATATTTCAAAATCTGTAATTGTAGTAAAATTGAATATATATGGACAGCAGTGAAAAATAACATAAAAGCTTGATACACTTTATTATTTTGTTTATAGTATTATTTAATTAGTGCATTGTTATGTAGATATTTAAATATATAGATCAAATAATGAGTTGAGTTTTATTGCTTTTAAGATTCGGGATATTCGAAAAAACTGCAATCTGAGTAAGATTGAATATATGGATAGTAGCTAAAAAATAACATAAAATTTTGGTCATACATTTTAATATTTTGTTTATAGCATTGTTTAATTAGTGTATTTTTATGTGGATTTTAAAATATATAGATAACAGTGAAGTTAAACAATTGGTTGAGTTTTATAGCTTTTAAGATTTTAGGATATTTTCAAAAACTTCAATCTGAGTAAGATTGAATATATGGAAAACAGCTAAAAATAAGGATAATAGCTAAAAATAATTGGTTATGCTTTATTACCTTTAAGATTTTGGGATATTCTCATAATCTATAATTTGAGTAATTTTTTGGGATGCATAAAGAGACTCATCTTTTTAAAAAACACATAAAATACTTGAATAACACTGGAATTGAATTATCTCAAGGGCAACTCAATTGGTTAATCCTAGAAATGTGAAATCCTCGAAAGACCCAACTTCAAATCCTCTATTATGACCTAGGTACCAGAAGTTTACTAATACTTAAATTGAATAATGTAAAATTCACAATTTAAATTATAATTCTAGTATTTCGCTACCAAAATTTCCATTCCAATAAATCTCTACCAAATTTCGAGCAAATTTGGCCATAAAATATACTCAAAATTACTTCGAAAAAATAAAAGTTAACTACGGCTTCATTTAGGATGGTAATTTAATTACAAACTACGGTTTATATATATATATTTTGGTTTGTTTGGGTGAATTGGATATCAAGCATATATCTATTTTAAAGGGGTGCAAAACCTAGAAGCCTTCCTTCGACTTAATTCACGGAGTGGTACATATATCATATATATACTGGTAATTTAATTACAAGCTACCGATTATATCTATTTTGGTTTGATAATTCATGGAGTGGTACATATATCATATATATATATACTAGTAATTTAATTACAAGCTACCGATTGTATCTATTTTGGTTTGTTTGGGCGAATTGTATATCGAACATATATCTATTTTAAAGGGGTGTGAAACCCTAGAAGAACCTTGCCTCTGGCTTAATTCACAGAGCGATACATACATCAGTTTAATTACAAATTACAGTTTGTATCTATTTTGGTTTTTTTGGGTGAATTGTATATCAAACATATTATCTATTTTAAAGGGGTGCGAAATTCTAGAAGAAGCTAACCTGCTGGCTTAATTCACGGAGTGGTACATACATCATCTGACA
Source organism: Pinus tabuliformis (assembly GCA_031772625.1). Lineage (NCBI taxonomy): Eukaryota > Viridiplantae > Streptophyta > Pinopsida > Pinales > Pinaceae > Pinus > Pinus tabuliformis. The sequence goes on along the minus strand of CM062816.1, from coordinate 717,849,897 downwards.
TATACATCATAGTCGCGTCATCAAACATACAATATAATCGCATTATCAAACTGAAACCGACATGGGAAAGTTATCATTAAACCCTCCCAACCACACAGGATATCTTAATAAATATATCGAACATATATCTATATTACAGTGTATGCTGTCAGGCATGGCTCACCTTCGCATATTGTGTACTTCCAGTCCAATTACTCCTGCATGTTCACAGTATCTTAAATATGATAAGCATTAATGTATTATGACAGCTTGTATGAATGCCCCTTGGGCAATTTTGCTGTAGAAATGGGGCAGTTGCATTCGCTAAAACTTCTTGTGATTTAGCTAGCAAATTGGGGAGCTATGGAGCATTTACTTTATATTCTATCCTTTTCTCAGAAAGCTGTCCAAACCTCCCAAGATGAAAGCGAAATAACGATGTTTTTCAAATTCGTTCCTGTTTTCTTTACTTTTTTTTTTCGGTAGAAAACTACAACGTGACTTTTTTCTAAAACTATGAGCTGTGAGCAATGGCACACATGGGCGTTTGAACTATGAATATGGTGAGAGATGTGCAAGGCCATCGATAAATTACAACAATGTCGCTGTCATGTGGTCCACTCGCCATATTTTTCTCCAATACTTTTTGGAAGGTGCAGACACTTATTAGGGGAGGGACGCCATTAGTTGTGTGCCCTCCCCTCCACCTCACCTAAACCCACGTGAACAGCACATTGGCATGTACGACACGTGTCCGACGTGGACTGCCACGTGTTGTGCAGCGTGTCAGCCCTTCAAAACTTGTTTGTCTACCTTTCGCCCGGTTGTTTTCGCCTGTTTGCCATGATGTGTGCTTTGCCTCTTGTTTTTCTATTCGGGTCCGGTGTTTGGGCGAAGCCCTCCACCGACGATGGTGCGGGACGGCTCCATTACCTGCGCGCTTCGTCCGCCATTGTTGAGCTGATGTCCGCCATTGTTTGCTTGCATGCATCCATGGTTGGAACAGGGTTTATGTTATTCTTGTTTCATTACAGCTGCAATTGTTGTTCATTCTGGACCGCCGGTGGTTTAGGGTTTCCTTGGTGGTTGTTTCATTCGCGCAACCTGTTGTTTAGGGAGGAGCCAGTACCAATTTCAGCCAGTTCGAGGTCGAAGGTTGCATTTATAGGTAATTGTAGGTTTTTTTGGTTTTTTTTGTTTCTCCATTTGCTAATTTCCAACTTGTTGCAGGTGTGGCGAGCTCTGGAGAAGGTCTGGCGAGCTCTGGACTTGGACATGGCTTCTATCCGGTAGGATTTTAATCCTACCAGCCATTGCTGATGTGTTTTTCAACACCTCACCTTATGTTTTTCAACACCTCACCTTGTTTATTGGAATTTTTGTTAAATTTGCACTTGGAGTTTCAGGCAGGTTTTGGGTTTTGTAGGTTAGGGGTTTTGTTTTGAGGGTTTAGGGTTTTGCAGGTTAGTGGTTTTTATTCTGGCTATCATGTTTTTCTGGGATTCTAGCATCTTTTCATTATCCTAATCCCTTGTGGTTTTCATCTGTCTAGGTTTGCTTGTTTTTTCATACATGGCTCTTATCTGGACCCTTCCCTTCTAACTAAGTGATGACCTACCCTTGAAAATGGGAAATGAGGATCTTCTTGACATTAATCAGGACTCCTTGGATTCTTAAGAAGTTCGGACCCATCAATATTGGGTTTTCTTCATTTATCATAGTGCACCTATCAGTACTTAGACTAATTTATCACCTTCTACTCATATGGTTCCCCCTTTGCATCATTTCTCAGACCCTAGCCCAACAGGTGGAAACAAAGTATTTTATACAGTTAGGGTTTCGACCTCTGGTCATTTTTCTTCTACCTCTGAAGGTTTTCAATTTTTTCAGGGTTATCACCATTTTCCATGGAGTTTGAATCTTCATACTCCTTCAGTGATTCCTTTTTGTTTCCTATGATCCCTCGAACCTAGGGTTTCATTTTCCCTATCATTCTCTTCATATCTTCTGAGGGTCATCTTTTTGCGAGGTTTTTATAAAACCTGGGGATTATTCAAGGGTCTCTCTTCCCTTCATTTCTCTGAATTTTCCCTCATCTAGTAGCATTTTGAAGGAGGTGGTTTCTCAAGCACCAAATGGAAGGTCTCATTTCAAGGTACTAGAGGTGAGGTGTTCTAAAAAGGCGGGCTTGGTCGAGTCAGAGGAAGGTTCTTCCAGTAAAGAAGTGAGTCTCTCTTAAGGTAAACGAAAGAAGGGAAATTTTGTAAAGTTGAACGAGAATCTGCAGATGGCTTATGCTCTTAGCTTAGATGTAGCCAGTTAATAATTATAATACTTTAGTCACAAATATTTGGTTGGTAGGATTCATGGCCATAAATATGGTTTACCTTTTCTTCACGAATGGGTGGAATCCTTGGTCTGGCCTCTGACAAAAAGCCTTGTCTCTGTTAGAGTGCTCGCAGAAGGTTGGGTTCACCCGATTTTTTAGGATGAGGAGGATGAAAAACTAATTGAGGGGAAGGTTCTAAAACTTGACTCCTCTCCTACTATTTTCAAATAGTGGACCCCCTCTTTGATGTTAGGCATGGAAATATGAACATCGTTCTTGTTTGGGTTCACACTCCTGGTCTCCCAATGCATTAGGGGCACAAGCAATTTTTTTGTCACATTGGAAACTAGATGGGGGATTGCATGAATCATCATACTTATCCACTGTTGATACTTCGATGGCTCACATTCTCATAAGTGTTGATATCTGTAGGGGACTTTTGGGTGTTATGGACCTAGGGCTTGGGATGGACCCCATTATCCTGGACTACGAGAATATTTCATTCCAGTGTTGGTGTTATCATCAACATGACCACAATGTGAAGGATTATGTTCTGCTGATGCAAAAGAAAGTGCATAGATCCTCTGGAGCTAATACGGCAGGTGGTTTGGGTTCAAAGTCCTACTCTCAGGCATCGTCATCCCTAGCTTCCTTTTCAGTTTCCCTTGATGTTGTTGCAATGGACCATGGCACTATCTAGGTGTATGAAGGATCACATCCATATATCCTCCCTCTCATTCTCTTAGCTCTAGGTGGTGAATTTATTATGCCATGTCCTTCCTCTTTCCTTTCAAATTCATTTTCAATCAATGCTTGCATTTATTTTAGTCATAGCTCTATTAGTTATCCTATGGCTTTTGATGTATTATGCAAAGAAACCTCCTCTTCCTTATCTGCAAAACTTTCCTCTCATTCTGTCCGTGCTATTTTCCCTTTTTCTCTCACCATTGCAATAGATAGGCAGGTCAGGACTTGAACCTTGTTTAGATTTTTAACCAGGACAAACTATATTTCTTCCACTATAATAAAAAGTATTTCAATGTTATTAATCAATTTTTTATAAACATTTGTGCTTAGCTCGCAAACAAAACTGCTTTACAACCAACCAAGCTGTTGTTGGATTTTCAATGTAGTGAATGCATAGAACCATAATGTTGTTAGCATTTCAAAGCAATAAAACAACCTAGGTTAAAGCATTTCTTCCACTGTAATAAATAGTCTTTCAATGTTATTAATCAATTTTTTATAAACATTTGTGCTTAGCTCGCAAACAAAACTACTTTACAACCAACCAAGCTGTTGTTGGATTTTCAATGTAGTGAATGCATAGAACCATAATGTTGTTAGCGTTTCAAAGCAATAAAACAACCTAGGTTGTAAGCCAAAATGTTTCTGTGACAAGAAAAAGACACAATCCATCCAAAATCCACATCATAATGTGGTTACAACCAAAAACATATGACACCCCTATTCTTTATGACCCTGAGAATCTTGTAAGATTTCTACATTATAATAGACTATAGATGTTCCTTCTAAAATGGATTTTGGCTACAATGTCGCACACATTATGAAATAAAACAACCTAGGTTGTAAGCCAAAATGTTTCTGTGACAAGAAAAAGATACAATCCATCCAAAATCCACATCATAATGTGGTTACAACCAAAAACATATGACACCCCTATTCTTTATGGCCCTGAGAATCTTGAGTGCAAAAACTCCCCGAGTTACCTTCTCAAGCTAGGTAGGTTGGCCTACATGTCAAGGGTTGATTAGGAAATGGTTGATTGTTGCCATATGATTGAGTGCAATTTGCAGCTTCCAACCATGGAGGTATTGAGTACCCATACCTCACATTTGCATTACTGAACCTGCATTAAGTGGAGGTGTGTAATGAGCATACATAGAATTGACGCCAACTTTAGTAGGAAAAAGGCAAGTGGGTAAACCCTCAATTTGATAGTGAGGCACTTGAATGTTTATGAGATCTTGGAATAATGGTGTATTATATGCAATGGAGTCCAATGAGTTTGAAATAATCCTGGTTTCATCAGCTATTCTTGTATCATTGTCAACCATATTGATCATCCCTTGTTCCTTTTCAAGCATTTGTTGTGCCTTTCTTTTTTCCTTTTCCCATTTTGCCATTTGTTTTCGCTGGTCCTTAACTTGCCTTGCTTTATCTCTTTCAATCCTTTCATCTGCTCGACGTTGCGCTGCAACAATCCTTGCTGCCTTCTTCTCCTTGACTAGATCCTTCTTTTTCTGTTTTAATTCTTGCATTTCAAATTTCTTTTTTTCAGACTCAACTAACAAGTTTATATAGTCCTCTAAGGTGAGTAACTGTGAGCTTCAGCCCAGACGAAGAGTACCCATTGCACCTTTCTTTTTTTTCATTGATACTCTCTCTACTGGTAGCTTTAGGAACCAGCCAAGTGTATTCTCCACCCCTCCCACCTACATGTCATTGCTTGGTACTTCCCTTTCAGTATCTGATGGAAATGATTGAACTATACCATTATCTTCATTTGATGCCTCATTATGTGCTTCATCTTCTTCCAGTGATCTATTATCCACAAAAAATGAACAATTTCACTGTTCAATTCTGCTGGTTGTGAGGACATGTTCATGCTTTGTTCATTGGTTGCTGAGACACTATGTGTATTCATATTAATCATTTCTTTTGCTAGCCATGAAGGTGGGGTTACCTGGCTTGGCAATGTCAATTGGTCATTGTCAACTGCATGTTCAACAATGTCATTAACAATATCAGCAACAGGAGTTTCATGTTCTTGAGTTGGTGGAACGATCTCCATGTTACTGCGAATTTGTTCATGGTTATATTGTGTTTCAAATATAGTTTCATCATCTTCATCATTTAAGTGTCCTTGAGAGAGGGAAATCATATTACCAGCTGCAAGAACATCATCTTGGTCATCTACTTCTTGCACTTCAACACCTGTTTTGGCATTCCCTTCTTCCTGACCATCCACATGAAATGCTTTTCTACAACCAGTATCATGCATAAGAGAATCATAGTTCAGTGGCCAGATTCCTGTCCTCCTAAAGCTAGCCTTGATATTTGATGGTGTCAAAGCCCTTTTAAAAGCTTTACTAGCAAGCTCTGCTAGCTCGAACCTTTTCACCTCAACCCCTGGATTCTTTGCCATCCATGCAGCGTGCTCCGACCTGAAATAGTTCTTGAAAGGGAAAAACACACTAACATCAAGGGGTTGCAATTTGTGAGTGGTATGAGCGGGCAATGTCAACAGGTCAATGCCTAAATTGTTTGCTTCCTCAATTGTTTCTACAACCATGTGGCTCCCATGGCCATCTAATATCAATAGGTGTCTATTATTAAACGAGACGCCACCTGGTACCGATGCAGCAAAGTGAAAAAGCCAACTTAAAAACAGTCCTTTAGTCATCCATGCTTGGGGATGTGCAACCATGCATGCACCTGGTTCACATTTCTATATATAGTTTTTAAGTTGATTTTTACCTTTGAATAGATAAAATCCTGGGTTTGAAGTACCAATTGCAATGACACAACATAAAATAGTTATCCACTCCCTACTCTTAGGCAAAATCTTTGGCACATTTCGGCTCCCTCTCTTGGAAATTACCCGCATGCCACAATTCCTCCCTGCCTGTAAACCTGTTTCATCACAGTTCCATATATGGTCTGCTCCATAAGAATGTTTATTGTAAGCACTAGAAAGTGTGTCATAGAACTTTTGCACAACTGCAGGGTGCAAATTTAATGCTCTGTCTCTATCAAGGCCCTCAGCAGTACACAATACAAGTCTTGGATGCCTTTTTTTAAACCCAAACCACCATGATTTACCAGGAAACCCATCTTTGAATGGGTTTGGCCTCCCTTGAAAGATTTAAGCAACTGTGGATTTGAGTTGTATCAACTCTAGCCCATGTCCCAATTGGGCCATCTCTTTACACCACTCAACCACCTCAGCCTCCTCCTCCTCAATCATAACTGTAAGAGGCCCTCTATGTTTTGTATGAGTCAGTCCATTTATCCAATAATGTATTGATGAAGGAGGAATACCATGTTTTTTTGCATATGTCCAAACTGAGTATCGATTAAACTCTATGTCATCAATTGCAACTAACATTTGTTCTTTTGTGCATCCTCTTATAGCACTGATATTTTTAGTTGAACTTGCCCAATGGACTGTTGTTGACGGTGGTTTTGTGGCTGATGGTGTGTTAACATCAGTTGCTGTCACATGGTCATCCTCAACAATGTTCCTTGGGGCATTGCTGACATTGACATCAACTGTCCTGTCCTCATCAGATGATGTGCATCGCAGTAGCGCACCCCTTGTCACTCTCCTGCCACTTCTCCTTGTACGAGCAACATAACTACCTTTTGCCATAGATGCAACAACCTGTAAAATTATTGCATGCATTTAGACATTAGAATATTTGTAAATTATGCTTTCATAGAAGGAAAAAATACTTCTGATTTATTACAGGAAATTATCAACATGTATGTCAGTATCATTGAAAAATCAAATATACAAAATCATTTTGTTGCATGTCTTCAAAATTATCAGTGATTGTTGTTTTGATAACTTGTCTTTACACTTAAAATACCATGACTGTATTGATTGGTTTTGTTATGCATTTCCCAATAGAGCTCTTGTTCGGTTTGACTACTTAAAATATTGTTTTGTTGTTTTGTTGTTTTCTGTAAGGATGTAGTTCTCCAGAAATGGATCTTTTGCTATCAAGGAGTTATCATTGGCCAAACCAAGCATGGTATTTAATTTGACCAAGGCTCCAACTTGAGACCCCCTGAAGCACTCTTGATCACAACTTTGCCACCATAACAAATTTTTTCGTCATGTCACTTATAGTTGAAGTTTCTAGTCATGTAAACATTCATTTCAACTACAACTCTTATTTGCATCTTGTCTACATATATAAGAGAGGCCATGCCTTTTTCTTAAATCAGGAAAGCATATTATCAATTTTTAAAGTTTTGAGTAATTATTGACCTCATATATCAAATCAGAACAGGGGTGCAGTTTGCCATATTTGCAATAGTTTGAGGATGGTTGTGCCTTCTTTGTGGTCGTTCATTTTGATAGGTTTCCCCTTGTGTATAACAACCTTCCAATAAGGCCCTTCCACTACTTCTTGTTCATTTGTTTATGTTATTTTCTTCCTTTTACATTGTTTTGTTTACTTTCTGATCATATTTCAAGAATGATCTAAACCCCCTTTTCCTTTTTTCCTTTCAACTTTTTCTTCAATTTATTTTGCAAGTCTTGTTTATGCTACCATTAGTCTTGATGATGTTTATTGCTGGCCTCATACAATATTTTCGGTTTCAACACTGAAAGTTGTATTGCAATACTTGACCACTAATTAAGCAACTCATCTGAAGCTTCTGATTTATATTACAGCCAACACAAGGACAATAAATCTATGCTTATCTTCCAATTGTGCCATAGTTTTTGTTTCTTATTATAAAATTTCATTAAGCTTTTGTTAAAAATGATTCTCAGAAAGAAATTGCCTTGTGAAATTATGGTTAAATAAATTTCAATTGAGTTGATCATCATGTTCCTACATATTTTTTGCATGATGTCTATATTTGTGTAGACATTTTCTACAAGTATTGGAAGGATTTTCGAAGACTACTTGTGGTTTGCACAAAATTGGAATTTGTTTTGTTGCTCTTCTCATACATTCTTAAATGTATTTGTCATTTTTATATTGAGTTTCATCTTGTAAGAGATACAATATGTCACTGATGCATATGAAAAGCATGAATTGAGAATTTGGATTTGCATTCCAAATTATTAGCATATCGCAATAGCCGGCTATTAGACCACGTATATTGGCCTTCTCTCTTGTAAAAGTGTAAATTGATTTAAATTACTAATTTCATTGATGTATTCATTCTCTGTTAAATGCAAGTTTTCTAAAAACCCATCAAATATGTATATCTCACTATAATTTCCATGTTCTAGTATTTAAACTGTCATTCTGCATTTATTTTCAGGGTGTCATTGTTGCACTCTATTGGTTCAAGTATTGCTATTTTTCTCATTAGATGAATGGGGAAATTGAACCTATAGAAAACATTTATCTTCATCCTGTATGTACTTATATGTTGATGCTGATTTATTCTTGATTGTTGAGGAATTGTTCTTGGTTTGGTTTGGTTTGGTTTGATCTTGATTTATTTCTTTTGATGGGACGCTTTCGGTCATCGGATGACCTGTAGCGATTCGGGACATGCCTTATTTGATTTCATTGTTGTTTTAATTTGATTTGATTTATATGGCATTGCCCCTCATTCTCTGGTTATTACAGCTCGGCTCACTAAGGCACTCTGATCCCTTCCGTTCCACCATCTTAGGCTCGCCGATATATTCTTGCTGGATTAACGAGGTACATGACCGACCTTGATGTTCGTTATGACCCCATAGTTCTCCTAGTTTGAAAGACTATATCAAGAGACAACTTGGAATATCTTCCTGGCAACACTTGAAGAATGCCTACAAACAGGCATAATTGAAGAATGCCTACAAACAGGGATAATGCAAGACACGAAGGGGGATATGAGAACCTAAACCCTTGAGATACTCAGGACTTCCTACTAATCAAGATGGTTCATAGCCAGGGCACACCAAGCAACTAAAATTTTTCCGGGCACATCAATACGTCTGTAAGTCTGAACATAGAAATAGGTGAATTGTGAAATAGAACTGTAGGTTGTGTGTTGATTTTCATGAAACTAGAACTGTAAGTGAAACTGAATTTGTAAGAACTGAAAATGCAAGAACTCTGATAAATGAAAAAAGAACTGTAAGAAAAATGTGCTGTAATTGATATAACTAACCTGGATATACTGGCAACTGTTTTGTGATGTTTTGTCTTCAAGGTTGCTGAATAGTTTGAAAGCATAACATGCAACTTCAACAGTGGTTGAACTTCTTTTATAGTTTTTGGCACTTGAATTTAATTGGTGGACATGGATGGACATGGATTGCAATGGCTTCATTTTGAATGTGTGGTCTGGATTTAATTTGATGTGATCTAATGGTTGGGAATTTCTTATTTGTTGATCCATGTGCTTTGATTTGTTTTAATGAGAAATAGAATGAGTTGGGTGTCATTTATTGCAGTTATTGGGTTGGGTGTCATTTATTGAACAAAGTGGGTTTAAATGTTATTGGGTTGGGTGTCATTTATTGAACATAGGGGGTTTAGTTGTTGAACAACACAGCAATTATGGCTGACATACATTCACTTTTATTATGTGCAGGTATGGATATTTATTTGAGATACAAAGCTTCAGTTCTGATGAATGGGGGTTGAAGTGACTACTACTTTGTACTTCTGGAATAGACCATTTTGGAAGCATTTATGGTTTTATCTGCTTTCTAGTTGGGTCAATATGGTTTGCACTCTTAAGTATTAAGATACTATTTATGGACAGTTGTGGGCCTAGTCAATGTATTGGGAAACTTTGGACATAATTTAATACTTATTTATACTTAATGTTATTTATCTTTGTTTAAATATTGGTTACAAAAGTTTCAATTTCTCGTGGTTTGGTGGGACCAATACTATATCAGTTACGGGTCCCTACACAACATTAAACATCTCTCCCCTATACGCGTCTGATTCTTTTCAGATAAGAGGGACAACGCCACTAACCAGCTGCGTAGGTAGGATAAGTACAACATAAAGACTGAGCAGTATATTAAATATGTAACTTTTTCACATTTTTGTGAGTCCATCTTCCAAGTCTGATAGGTAATTTTTTGGACTTTTTCTTATTAGTCAATTTTTTTTTTTGGAGCGTTTGATTAGAAATTGAGAAAATTGGATTTAAAGCTATTAACTTTTGCATGCAATTGAATCCATTTTTAATTGAAAATGTAATTTAAATAATGAAATATCAAAATTTTATTGATAATTTTGTAAATTTTTATGATGATTAAATTTGTTTTTAATTAAAAATGTAATTATAAAAATAAAATATTGAAAATTTATTAATAATTATATAATTAAATTTCTATAAAGAATTAAAAAACTATGTAAAAATATATATATTTTATAATTATAATTTATTTTTTCAAAATTAAAATATAATAATATTTTCAAAGTAAAAGATAACTGACATTAAATTAAATGCCCGATAAATGTATATAACAATCAAAATATATATGTGTCATTAAATTAAATGTCTGATAAATGTGTATAACAATCAAAATATATGTGTCATTTGGAACACTAAGAATTCACAATGCTGAGATCGGACTAAAGATTGAAAATGAAAAATAGTTTGTCTATCTTTGATTCCATCCATAGGATTGTGCACATAAGATTTAAAATATTAATTTCTTCACACTTTTCTTTTCTTCTAATTATTTTACAACATATTCATTTTTTTAATTATAGCTCACAATATTTTTCTATTTATAACATATTTTTGTAAAACAAATTGTGTAAAGCTATGATTGTTTAAATTTGATTTATGTTAAAATTTTTTTACGTACTCAATGTAGTTTGTGAGAATTACCCATTACAACAAATTTCATGTAAGATGTGATTGTTTAAATATGATGTATGTTCAAAACATTTATATGCTTAATGTAGTTTGTGTGAATTTACGATGAACTCGGGATTATAATTTAATTGTTAGATTTTTAATTTTTTTAAATTTTATATCTATATAGGATTTGCAAATTTGAATTGTACAATTATATAAGTAGGATGATAAAAGATTAACTTCTCACAATTGTATGCATTGTTTTTTTTAAATTATAATATCTGATGATGATTAACGTCTACTAAAACCAATGTGGTCTATAAGACCTCAAGAAAAGAGAGTCTAATTGTCATTCTTCAAGATCTTTATTCTGTGATCAAAGAGTAGGGAAAGAAGCGTTCCAAGGTCACTATAGTTAGGTTGGCTTAATAAGTCAAGAAGATTGGATGTGTGACTGATGATAGGGAATTGAGAGTGGATGTGGGCAAGAGTCTGGCAATCTAAAAGGAAGTGTTTTTCATCTTCCACCTTCTTAGTATCACAAATATGACAAATTCTATCGTCCTAGGGAGTCTTAGGAGTAGTCCACCGTTGGGTCTCAATTTGAAGCTCATGAGAGTTAGATCTAATCCTCACGATGTTCATTTTCTTCTCAGTACTAGTCAACATAGAGAGATAATTCTGGTTATCGAGGGTGCGGTTGATCACCTCCTTATAGTACCTTAGCTTCCTTTTACCTTTCAGCGCTTTAGCATCCCACATCTTGTCCTTAAAACTGCAAGTAATAGTACCTTTGATACTGTCCTTGCTTCACATGATGATCTCCTCCTTAATCCCCCACAGGTTTCCCATGATGATCTCCTCCTTAATCCCCAAATGCTGAGCCAAGACTGAGCATCCTGATGCCCCCAGAAGCACTATTTGTGAGCCTCTTGGATTCCATATTGTGAAGCTTCTTCTTATACATCATGTATCTAAACATAGCCACACTTTCAATATGAGACAAACCAACTTCAATCAAGAAGATAAAGTGAGAAGTATTTCCCTTAATCTTAATGCTATAGGTTATGAATTGCTTTTATATAATCTCAATCTTTCTCCTCAACTCACTAGATATACTGCATCCCAAACTTCACATGTATCTATATATATATATATATATATAGTTTGAATAATAAAATTATAGAAATAAAATATTTAAAAAAATTATAAAAATGTTAAATTAATTTACTAAATAACAAGATTGTATCACCCAATTCTCATTTAAAAAAGAGGCTGCACAATTTAGTGGGCATAATACTAGAGCATCTAAGAAATTATAAAATCACATCCAAAGAAATAAAGTATATTATTTTCAGGGGGGAAGGATCCCCGCTAAAGAAACCACATGTTACAATCATATTACATCATATACGTCTGTACAACGGAACCATATGTACAACAGGACCATATGTACAACGGGACAACCACATTACATCAAATATATGCTGCAGTGCAGCGTCATACATCTTCATGAAATCAGGTTATTGCACGAAGGAAATTAATCTATGTATGGAAATTTGAATTAAGTTCCCGCTGGCTTGATAATGCACCGACGACAGGAACACTTGGACTGATTATTGTTTCTTTATGTTGGTGCAACTAAGGAGAGGGACATTGTTGAGCTGGTTACACTTTGACCATTATTGCCCATCATAATTTAAGGCCCACATAATCGTTGGTAGAAAGGACATACTCACTCATTAATATGAAAGAGCCATATGCGGTACGACACGTTGTATGTGGATAAAACTATTTTTTATTAACAAATTTATATCGTATTATATAAATAATAATAAAATTTTGTAGAAATTTTGGGAAATCTGGGTTATAGTTTTTTTAGGATTTTGGGCGTTCATGGAGATTTTGATGATAATGAATCCATTTCCACCATCAAAAAAGCAATTTAAACACTTTAGTATTTTGGGTGTCCACCGGGATTTTGATGATAATGAATCCATTTCCACCATTAAAAAAAGCAATTCAAACACTCCTATGATCAGACATGTCGAGTGAAAAATGATTTTCCTAGCCAACTAGCCAATTTGTGCACTCGGTAGACAATTCATGTTGGTTCATGACTTTGACAAACAAATTTTGTGTGGAAAAGGAGAGAGTGGATAGATGTTATGGTCTCCTATTGAAATTTGACTGTTGTTGATTATTTAAAATGTTATATTTGAATTTTACTGTTGTTTATTAGAAATTGTACATAAAAAAATTCACAATGGTTAAAGATTTGTTTTTTTAATAATTATCAAATTTTTATAATATTTTTAAAGAGTTTTTTCGTTGAGGGTTTTTGAATCATCAAAAGTGGTTCATCTTTAGGACAAGATGAAGAACCATATCTTGGCATCAAATTAAATAGATATATAGAGATGCTTTCTAGTCATTATAATATAACAATTAGTTTTGACTAAAAAAATATTATTTATGAATAAACATTTTTATTTTTTTTTAACAATAGTCGACCAATAGCTCTAAATAACGAATTAAATTAATTTTATTATCCTAATTATTAATATTTTAATAAAAAAGAAAGTCGTATAAAAATAACTAAAATTAAATAATAAGATAAAGATAAATTTAAAAATAAAATAAATGGAAATCATGAATTAAATTAATTTTATTTTTATTATTAATGATATTTAAATTTAAAGGAAATGTACTATAGAAAAGAAAAAAGAAAAAGAATAATACGACCCAACTTAATTGTTCCAAACAATAAAACTAATAAATAAAAAATAATAATAAGAAAGAAATAAAATAATAATAAATAAATAAAAATTAATTATTAAAAAAAACAACTAAACTAAAGAAGATAATTTAGGGATCTAACACCTGCTAATACTCCAACCATCATCTCAATTTACATTAGTAGACCTCCTTTCAATTTCCAAGACTTCCCTAAACTTAGGGTGATGAAAATGATCAATTCTTGCAATGACCTTGACCTCAATGCAAATGTGTTGTTTTGTCTCAATTTACATTAGTAGAGCTCCTTTCAATTTCCAAGACTTCCCTAAACTTACGGTGATGAAAATGATCAATTCTTGCAATGATCCCGACCTCAATGAAAATGTGATGTTTTGTTTTCTTTGCATGTTCTGCCAAAGCGGAGGAGTAAGACCTCTTGGAAGTAATGTTTCCATGTCATGTGTAGTTGTCACTGTGAGTTCCTAGGCGTCAGTCTAGAAGCTATTAATTCCTATGTTATGAGTTGGAGTTGAGTCATGTCCTAGCCATAATTTGTTGGAGTCAATGATCAAATTCTTATATATGTAAATGTCTTATGTGATTAATAAAATAGAGTGTGTTTTTGGTGTTGTGCAAGGAAAATTTTAAGGATGGAAAATTTTCTTGAAGTTTAAAACATTGGCGAATCTCACTAATCCCTAATATGCAAATTATAAATGTTTATTGATATATTTGTAAAATTAATCAAATTTATAATTATTTTATATATAGTCTCTATATAATGTTGGCGATTTTTAAGGTAAAATAATTTTATATTCTAAAATTTGGGCGAATCGTCTTTTATAAAATTGGAAATTGGCGAATCTTTTTTGTGGAAAAATCATGGAAAATTAGCCCACTGGGCGAACATTAGCCCCTAAAATTTTCCCTGGTGTTGTGTGTAATCACTCTCTTAGCTCTCTCAATTTTTCTAATATGGTATTAGAGCTAGTGAGGAATGATATTTGACAAACAAAAGGCCATATGTCTTTGGCAGTGGAGGGTGGAACCTCTTTGGATCAATGACTGAGATTGTGTAGAGAAAATGTGTCAGAGTTTAGGATTAGCTGAGCATTGAGAAATTTGCGAACCAGAAAAGGCGTGCTGCAAATTCAACCCTCCAACAATATGTGTAATAGCTTTTTGCAGCTGTTTTAGTTTTTTATGCATACATTGCAGTGTTGATTGTATGCTTGTATGGGTGTCTTCTCATTTTGATGTGATCTTCACAACATCAGTGTTTCTATTAAAGTTTGAGGAGCAGCGGATCTATGCAATTGTTGTAGTTGCAAGACGATAAGAGACAGTGTGCCATCACTGTCAGATTTTGAGGACCAAAGGTTGACGTAGGACAATTCAGTTGAAAGTTGTTGAACGTTGTTATGCTTTGTTGTCTGGATCTGCCAGTATAGAGATTTGGATGTTGTTGTTGCGAGTGGAGGTGTTAAGGTGAAGCTCCACAAGAGGAAGCATTGGCATTTATCAAATCAAATCAGATCAATCTAGGGGAATCCACGTGTTGCAAGCTAAATTGCAGAGCGGTCATGAAATTCAATCTCATAATCTCACTTTGAGTATGAGCTCTATTGGCCACAGAGGTATTGCATAATTTCTCCACGATATCAAGTATCATCAGTTTCAAGAAAATACGGTTAATCTGGTGCCGGTAACATGGGAGAAGAATCAGATCCGCAGATCTCAGATTTGAAAAAAGAAAAGAGGTAACATGGACTCTCTTCCTTTAGAAAAGTTTAATGGCATCAATTTTCATACGTGGAAATTTAAAATTCAAATGCATCTTATGAATAGAGGTTTGTGGAGTATAGTAAAAGGAATCGAAGAGGCTCATGCTCATGCCAAGATTTTAGTTGAATGGGAAAATAAAGAAGAGAAGGCTTTAATTGGATTGGGTCTTTCCGACACTCAAATGCATTTGATTGATTTAGCAAAATCAGCTCATGAAATATGGGAACATTTGAGTAAGCTATTTGGGGAAAAGGCTATGAACGCAAAGTTCTCATTAAAATTGTAGCTCTTTAGTCTCAAAATGCATGATGAGACACCTCTCTCTAATCATATAAATGAGTTAATGTCTCTCTTTGGGAAATTGGCTAAAATTGGTTCTAAGGTAGAAACAGATGATGCTAAATCAATTCTATTAAATGGCTTATCTTCCAAATATAACAACATTGTATTCACATTAAGCCAAATGTCTTCTCAATTATTAGAATGAATGGTATCATCACTTTTAGCTCAGGAAAAGAGGGCAAATACAAAAGGTTCACATGTAGGTGGTCAACATGAACTTGCACTATTTTCCAAAGGCAAAATGAAAAAAGAAAAGGGCTCAACAGAATGCTTCTACTGTCACAAATATGGACATAACACCTAGAATTGTAGAACTTGTGCAAGGGATATTCTAAATGGAAAGGAAACTGCAAAGATAGCCAACTTGGATGATATGTCAGAATCAGATAGTGATGAGTGGCCATTAGAATCACCTTTCAAACTATTTTAAAAGTAAAAGAGATTTATGTTCTTCTATTGTGTGATGTGAGTTGATGAAGTTTTCTCTTGTGGTCTTTTTATTGGTTATAAAAAGGATTGATGGTTCTTAAACTAGAAGCCCAGGTGTCTGAAATGTC
This sequence comes from Pinus tabuliformis, assembly GCA_031772625.1. Lineage (NCBI taxonomy): Eukaryota > Viridiplantae > Streptophyta > Pinopsida > Pinales > Pinaceae > Pinus > Pinus tabuliformis. The sequence goes on along the minus strand of CM062816.1, from coordinate 717,833,631 downwards.
AATTCTTGTGTGTTAGTAATTTTGGTTATAAAAAGGGTGGGTGGTTCTTAAACTAGAAGCCCAAGTGTTTGAAACATCAATTCTTGTGTAAGGTCAATTTGTTTGATCAATTGTTGACCACATTCAGTATCCATACCTCCATCCAATCAATTGACAGATAACCAAAAGTGAAATATTTGATAGATGGTGGTTGGTCCATAGGATGGTTCATTACTTGATGACTTTTATCGCAGGAGCCTCGACGAACTGAGTTGTCAATATTGTTGATCTTCCAAAGTTCATCAACGATAGTCAGAGGCGGTTACATTTTAAATGGATGTCAAGTAACAGCTTGAAGATGTGATGGTGACAGAGCAATGTTTGCGAGTTTCTAGACTGGATGTGGGTGCTGATGAAGACCAGTTAGACAAAGATTTATTTGTTGTTGTAATATGTGTTTTCTATGTAAGCATTAAGGGAGGGTGTTGGAAGTAATGCTTCCATGTCATGTGTAGTTGTCATTGTGAGTCCCTAGGCATCAGTGTAGAAGCTGTTGATTCCTATGTTATGAATTGGAGTCGAGTCATGTCCGAGTCATAATTTGTTGAAGTCACTGATCAAATTCTTATATATGTAAATGTCTTATGTGATCAATAAAAAAGAGTGTGTTTTTGGTGTTGTGTGTAATCACTCTCTTAGCTCTCTCAAATTTTCTAATAAGACCTTCCATGTTTGATGTTGGTTGTGTGCTCATGAATCCTTTGATTTATTGAGTGAACAATTTCACCAATGTACGGAGTCCCACAGGAGCATGGTATGACGTAAACACCTTCACCGATCTTAGTGAGCTTCAAATAGTTTTTAGGGGCCTAAATGTCGAAATAACCTTATGCTTCTTAAGGATCCTTGCTATCCCATCTGTGGTCCCTTGGATAAACATAAGATGCACCCCTGAAAACCGATCCTTAAGATCTTTTTTCATTCTATGACCTTTTTCAGCCTTAAAGAAAGCTCTAAGACACTGGTGCATACTATAACCATTCTTATTAAAAACATTAAGGAGATGGGTTTTTTCCTCATTGAGGTGGTTTTCATCAAAAACTCGTAACGCCCGAGTGACTAAGGTGTTGAGAACACCTAGCTTCTATGCAGGGAAATGATTCGAATTAGAATGAAGATATTGCTCAGTGTGAGTTTTCTTCCGAAAAAGATGGTGGGAGAAAGAACCATAATATCTTTTTGAAATAAGAATGTCAGAGAAAGGCATGCTACAATCGATTGGTTGTTAAGATGCTGGAAAAAGAGCTCAAGTTTTCCCGACCAATGTTTTTAAATTGATAATTGATAATTTCAAAATATTTATAAATTAAATTATTTTTATATATATTTTCCATAAATGATATTTTCATCATTGTTGCTAGATCAAAGAGGTTTAATTATGAAAACAAATTATTTGATTGCAATATTTTTTTTTAATTTTTTAGTAGGTAGGAACGTTTTATTAGCCACAAGAAAATATTTACAAGGCTATTGCAAAAAGGTCTATCTGTTTAACTCACTGGGTTTGATGACCATTGCCTTCAGTTCAAAATAAATAGTCCAAAAAAAACATAAGCTAACCAACCATATCTGTAGAGGTAAGATATGCCAAAAGATTGACAAAATGAACAAGTTACCAAAACACATACTCAATCATCAAAGTTGATAGAAGTTGGGTTGTCTAGCCCCATCCAAGTGGAGGAGGGGGCGAAACCAGTCACTAATGTGTTGCTCCAAATGAGCCAACCAATCCTCCCACTGCTCCAACTTGTCCAAAATGCGCATATGTCTGTGGGAGACCACCACCACCCGCTCCCGCTCCGAAAGACTGACACTAAAAATATTGTATTTGAGCCAAAGTTGCCAAGAGAGCCTCGTTCTCCTCTCAGCGATTTTTCTCATAGGCTGGTTTCCTAAACTTTCGTGATTGACCCTTGTGGCCTTCCAGCTGCATTTTCCTATACTGGCATGATTGACCCTTGGTGGGGTAAGAGGGCTTCCTCTGCGGTGGTCAGCGTTTAGGGCAGGGTCCCTCCAGGCTCCCGGTTGCCTCTGAGCTCCCCCTCACCTCCTCCAGCTATTTGATTGTAATATTAAGATGAAGCTAAAGATCTAAAAAAGTGTTAAATTTATTACAATTTTTAGGTTGCAAAAGTATTAGGAGTAATAATCAAGAGATATGAATAGCAAATGTAGGCAGAAAGATTAACATAAGTCTGCCAGTAGGCTTGCCGAAGGATGTTTGTCCATAGGGAAAATTCTCAGAAAGCACGTTATAGGGAAACGCATAGTGGATGCTACCCGTATCAGAGGTTGAAATCCCAAAAGTAAAAATGGCCGTGTAATTACAGCGAGAATGAGACAATATTGGCAGCACAGCAATAGCTACAAGTATGCCCACTAAATAATATTTACTGGCGCGCTGCAGCTGCATTGCAATATCTACGATAGTCTGCTCTGACAATGATTACACAGAAAATACCACAAGACGGGGTATGGAATGATGAATGCAGTTTCAAAAGAAGGTTTTGTAGAGTGAACAGAACCATGTGTGAGAGAGCACTATAAATATAACAAATCATTGCCCATGTTCCGATATGAGGTCACGGGTCACATTTGGAAATTATGAACGCGGAGGGCATCTTCCAGTGCAGGCGCCTCATCGTCGTGGAGTGTCATTCGAGATTTAAAATAACCTAAAATTTGGATGACTCTGGACCTCAACGGTTGGAATTGAGAAGCGTGACGACGAAAGTTTTGTAAACGAAGCAAAAAGCAGCAATTCTATGAGATTCCTTCAGAGTGGAGAAATTATTGGTAATATCAAAATGCCTTTTTTCGCTGAGTAAATCGCGGGAGCGCATGTGCGAAGAACAGGTGTTTTGTACAAATATTCCGGAAACTGAATATATATAAGGCAGAAGTTATTTAGGTAGAGAAATTGTTTGGATGGCAAAAACTGATTGGAATTTGGGTAATTATTATATTTTATGTAAATTTTAAAATATTTTAAGTGAAGTTAAACAATTAGTTAGGTTTGATTGATTTTAAGATTTTGGGATATTTTCAAAATGTGTAAAATTGAATATGGACAGCAGCTAAAAATAATATAAAATTTTGGTCATATATTTTAATATTTTGTTTATAGTATTGTTTAATTAGTGTATTGTTATGTAGATCTTAGAATATATAGATAATAGAGAAATTAAATAATTTGTTGAGTTTTATTGCTTTTAAGATTTCGGGATATTCTCAAAAGCGGTAATCTGAGTAAGATTGAATATATAGACAGCAGCCAAAAATAACATAAAATCTTGGTCATACACTTTGATATTTTGTTTATAGCATTGTTTAATTAGTGTTTTTTTATGTAAATCTGAAAATATATAGATAGCAATGAAGTTAAACAATTGGTTGAGTTTTATTGTTTTTAAGATTTTGGAATATTTTCACAAACTGCAATCTGAATAAGATTGAATATATGCACAACAGCGAAAAATAAGATTGAATATATGGACAACAGCTAAAAACAATTGGTTATGCTTTATTACCTTTAAGATTTTAGGATATTCTCCTAATCTACAATTTAAATAAGTTTTTAGAATGCATAAATATAGTCATCTTTTAGAAAAACATGTAAAACATTTGAATTATCCAAGAACAGCTCAATTGATTAATCCAAAAAATGTAAAATCAATGATACTTGAAATACCCAAGTTCAAATCCTCTGTTATGACCGAGGTACCCGAGGTTTACTGATACTTGAATTGAATTGTGTAAAATTTACAATTTAAATTATAATTCCCATAATTCCATACCAAAATTTCCATTCCAATAAATCTTTAACCTTTATTTTATATTCTATCCTTTTCTCAGAAAGCTGTCCAAACCTCTCAACAAAAGCGAAATACCAATGTTTTTCAAATTCGTTCCTGTTTTCTTCACGTTTTTAGATCGGTAGAAAACTACAATGTGACTTTTTTCTAAAACTATGAGCTGTGAGCAGTAGGACACATGGGCGTTTGAACTGTAGAATACGACGAGAGATGTCGATAAATTACAACAATGTCGCTGTCAGGTGGTCCACTCGCCATCTCTTTCTGGAATACTTTTTGGAGGGTGCAGAACACTTAATGTACACGTCTGATTCTTTTCGGATAAGAGGGACAACGCCACTAACCAGCTACGTAGGTAGGATACGTCCAACATAAAGACGGAGCAGTCTTTTAAATAGATAACTTTTTCACATTTTCGTGAGTCCATTTTTCCAAGTATGATAGGTAAATTTTTTGGACTTTTTCTTATTAGTCAAGTTTTTGGGAGCGTTTGATTTGAAATTGAGAAAATTGGATTTACTGTTATTAACTTCGGCATGCAACTGAATCCATTTTTGATTGAAAATGTAATTTAAATTAAAAAAAAAAAATCAAAATTTTATTAATAATTTAATAGATTTTCTATGATGACTAAATTTACTTTTAAATAAAAATGTAATTATAAAAATAAAATATTGAAATTTTATTAATAATTATATAATTAAATTTCTAGAAAGAATATTTTTTTGTAAAACTAAAACATTTCTTCTATAACTATTATTAGATTTTTTTTTTCAAAATTAAAATATAGTAATATTGTCAAAATAAAAGATCACTGACATTAAATGCCCAATAACTGACTATAATAATCAAAAAAGTATATGTGTCATTTGGAACACAAGGAATTGAGAATGCCAAAATAAAACTAGAGATTGAAAATGAAAAATAGTTTGTCTACATCCATAGAATTGTGTATAAGATTACAATATTTTAAAGCTATTAAATCTATACCATCCCTAATATATATATTAAAAAAAAAACAAAAAACTTTAAAAACCCTATTGGAAAATAAACTATACCTATCGGCATATTGTTTGGAGAATATAATATGTTTGAATTTTATTATTATTATGGATTATTGGAGTTCACTCTATGTTTGATAACTAATTTATAATAAAGTAGATAATATATTTAAAAAGTAATATATAAATTGTAATAAAGTAACAAATGTTATATAAATTGAAATATAGAATTTTAACATGTATATTTTCCAAAGTTGAGTATATAATGATCATGAAGCTTTTGGAGCATTGTGAAATTCTATTTATTTTTTGACATCCTTGCGAGTTAATCTTCCCTTGTAAAACTTTCTCCTTGTAATTGTATAATTATAAATTAAAAATGGCAGAGAAAGGGACAAATTTGAGGAATTTGGTTGTTGTAAATATCATTCATGGGCTAATTGAGTGGGTTTTAATGAGCTGACTATGTATTAATTCAGTTGGACAAATGAAGGACAAGCACATCACTTTGGGAAGAAAAAGAAAGATAAACAAGAAAGGACAAAAATTAATGGGAAGTATGGTCTACATTGTCAAGGTGCTTGGTCCGTGTAGACCACTAAGGAAAAGGACAAAACCATTGTGGTCGAGAGGGAAGAGGGAGTTACAACAATGAACAGTGGAGGGAGGAGCCACTCTCTCCATTGAAATCTTCTCACATGTTGAAGGGAGACTAGATGCACATAAAGAATAGGGGAAAATAAAATAACAAGTTGAAAGGTCCGTGGGAAAATCACCCACGACTCATACACATCGGCAGAGAAGGGAAAATGAAAAGAAGATGCTGAAAGACTACCGAGGGTCAAGCACATTGCTAAGAAGGCAAAGAATGTTATGGGGGCCAAGAGAATTCAGGAAAAGAGAAGCTCTGGTGATAGCCAGCTAAGAAAATCATGAGGTTTGTTCATTAATAATCATAGAGAAATGGTTGTGCCTTATAGGGATGATAAATATACTAGATGCTATGTTGGATGATAAACTTTGAAAAATGGAGGCAGCCAGGGCTAGTGGGATGATAACAGTCGATGGTATTTCCATGGATCACACTGATAACACAGGTGGAAGATTTAACTAAGCTGTTGGAAAGTGCACACTTATTCCCTCAAGGGTAACAAGGCTAATAAAACCTCCATGATATTAACTATATCTCTTCCTCCACATTTGAATTGAAACTCTTTGTGTCCAAATCCCTATAGATATTGGGATGTTGCATGTCCTTCTACATAACAAAAACCATTCCTTGCTTGATGTGAAACTGTTGAAAACCTGGTGGGTGAAGGCAAGGTAACCTTGACACATCTTGTTTTAGCTGGTACAAGATGGATCTATATCCATGAAATGGTTCACCATGTTTACCTTGTTTTGAAAGTTGGTGGGTGGAGGTGAAGTGACCTCGAGACATCTTGTCTCAATTAAAGTATTGGTTTGAAACTCCTCTGAGAGCACTCTACCACAAGCATTGGAATCTCGCTCGGGGGTGAAAGTCGCAAGAAAGACTTGGTTGCAACTTGTCTATGGCTAGGTGGAGAGTTGTAGTCCCTAACTCAGTTTCCCAACTCCAATATTAAATCGAGATAAGTATGATAATGTAGTTGTTGCTATTGGGGTTCTTATTAAACCATTATATTAATGTTGTGTTGGTTGCATGATTAGCTTATGGTTTCATGTAATGGAAAGGAGATGATACTTGATGTATGTTAATGTGTATTGTGAGATGCATTGGCAGTCCCAAGAAAAGAACTTGAATATGAATGTCCATCTTAATTATTGTTGAAGAATACTATTCTTCTTCTATTGGAAGCTTGAAGCTCTGAAGGGTGCCCCTAGTACTGTGGTTTTGTAGTAGTGTTTCCATACATTAAATTAAATGTATAAAGATCGAATTCAATTGGTATTTCATGAGGGATGGTTTGTTTCCCTAAGTCCACATGCTTCATGTTCTAATCAATAAGTATGATTTTATGCATTGAGTTTTCATGCTTTTATGCACTGATTTCATATATAAATATACCCATGTGAGTGCAGGAAGAACTTGGTAGAGAATTGTGTGTTTTGGACACTTTGTCCCATGTGTGACTGTACAGGAATAACACCATCCTTTTTATGTTGTAAGGGTAAGGAAGGTAGTGAATTCTTTCCCTCAAGCTAATTAAACCTTTGCATAAGCTCGAGAGACTGATGGAGTTGGTGATTTATTTATGTTGTTGATATCACCATGAGCATGGATTTCAATGGCACTATTATGTGGTTAAATTTCTATTAAGGAGATTGATTGAGCCTATATCCTTAGCCTTGTAAACTGTTTTCATGGTCGTTGTGGGTTGAACGTTCAAATTATGCCTTGTCAAAACAAGGTGAGTGGAAGGATGACATGCCCTGAGAGTTACAATCCCATAAGATCTATCCAAAATATTTATTCATCAGAGGAAAACCAAAAGCACATCGAGAGTTTTAGGAGTTTTAGTTGGAAAACTTGATGCCGAGAGTTTTAGCTGAGAGAATTAGATGGGAGAGTTGATACTAGGATTTTTAGCTAGGAGAATGGAGGTTTATTATAGAAGATTCACCTCGAAAGAAAAAAATGGTACACTGAGAGTTTTATCCAGGATATTAGAGATAGGAGTTTTAGTTGGGCATTAGCGTTGGGAGAAAGAAAAGTTTTTGTGAGTAAGATTTCTAATGTTTGACAGTTTCCAGGAATCTATTCCATAGATGTATGAAGTAGGGTGCATCTTAGTGGGCTGGATTAATGAGCCTGAGTAACATAGGGGTTGTTAATGGTTGACGATTTGTCAATTGGTATTGGAAGTATAAGCTAAGTAGGCAGCCACATGGGGGTCACATGGTAAGGGAAATGATGATGTGACACTTCACTTTGAATGGCCATAATTTTTTTTATCTAGAGGTTGGATCAAGATTAAATTTGTATCGCCAGAATCATCTCAACATAACGAACACAATGAAATCATTTCTGCGAAGTTTTATATAAGTCAGAAAAGATCGAAATTTTTTGACCTCATTTCCATAATGACACCTTGGATATTAGGTCAACATAGTAGTCAACTCCTTTTAACTAGTGTTTAGGTGAGGATTATGGCAAGGTGTATTACATATTCCCTCTTGTTTAATTCTATTTATCTGATATTTTATTCTATTTTTCCTTTCATTTAATTCTATTTATTTCCTAATTATAATATAATTCTATTTTAACACTATCTTAATAGTATAATTTAAACTTAATATATTTAATAAAATATTTTAATGTGCCCCATGTATGTGTATTTTAATCGTACAATTAATAATCTAATTCACTCATTCTTTATTTATATTCTAGTATTTTAATATGATTTATTATCAATAATTTTGTATATTTAATAGTAATATTTGTCTTAATGTCGCCGATCAATAATTTGTCCCATGAATTACTTTCAGTTTCTTGTTTTACTTGACTTATTCTAATTATTTCCTAATTCTCCTAATTCTATTATTAATAATTTTTAAGTCTAATTTAATTTTACATTAATTTTAATCATTTTGAAATAATATAATTTATTAATTATTTAATTACATTTAATATTTTTATTTTATTTATTAACAAAATTGTTTAAGAATTAATGATAATATTTTAACTCAATTTGACCAATGGTGTAGTCTAATTTATAGACGAAATGGACTTTCATGACATTTTTTTCACGTTATTTTTAACCAAAATCCTCTAGAGATTTTTAAAAACTTGAGTTTAAGTTTGTTTAATTTGTATAATTCTAGTGCCTTGGGGGGTTCTCAGGGTGTCGAATCCATTTATGTATTCAAAAAATGTGTTTTAAACAACACAAATCACAGTTTTGCTTGAAATTGTATCACCATATTTTGATTAAAAAAGTTATTTCATCTATATGTTAGAGTACTCTCAGTAATTTATGTTGGAAATATCAACAATACTAAGAGGGGATGGGGGTGGAAGGGTTGGGGTGAATCAATATTGAGCACCTTTAAAATTTTTACTTCATTAGAAGTTAATAAATTGGTGTGCAAGAGACTATTGACAAGAATGCATTTATATATTGGTAAAAAATTCAATGATGAAAATATATTAGTAAAATCATAATCAATTACATATAGATGAGGATATAACAATCTCCAAAATTTATGAATAACAACTTAAAGGAAGCTACAACTCCCTAGTATTATGTCAGCTGCAAATGTCAAGAAGCTTCAACTCCCTTGGTTTTTCTGCATTAATAGGAATGAGGCTACATCACCTTGAGGCACAAGGTTCAACTTGGACCTCAACACTTAAAACAAATATGACCTATTATTTTTTATAAATATTCTTCAAATTAGCCTTCTTCATGCCATTGATCCTAAAGTAATATAACTATCATTATACTAGCATAATACTCAACCAAGTACTAGCATAATACAACTATCGTTGTAGCCCTAGCCTTCGTCAGTGAGCTTAGACCTCTTTAACTCAACCCTTTTCAACCTTAGATCGTTTTCTTCAATTCATCCATATCGTTTGCTACAAAAGTGGCTTAGGCCTGCAACAAAGGGATAAATTCAAACCTAAAGCAAGACTATATTTAGGGTTTTTCATGTCTGCCTCAAGGCAAAACTTGGCCTTCGTCAAAACCAACATAGAATTCAACTTCTAGTAGTTTAACCTGTAACCATAATGTCTTCTGAGAAAACTTGCACACAACACTCAGTCTACTACTAATGTTCAAAACAGACTCAGCCTAATCATCCTTGATCTTCGCTCTTCATGCCGCTGAAATTCACCTCCTTCTAGCCTCGATTTTCTCTAGCGAGTTCTGAGTTCATTTCTTTTTCAAACAAATGCCACAAAAATGTCCCTTTGAATTTTCACGGTTAGCTTATTTATACTATTGGAGGGAGGCCTATTTTAGGGCTAACCTAAACCTAAAAATTTCCCTTTAAAAGACACTTCTATTATTGGAGTTGACTTGAAATTGATTGAATATTAACTAATCATTTTCACCTTAATCATGAGGGCTATCTTATCTGTAAAGGAAGTCGATTTCTGAATTATTTAATAGACCACCTTATTTGAGGTTTGGACAATATTGAAACTATTTCTGTCATGCATTTTATCTGGGTTCAAGCCCATTCAATTGGGGAAGATTATGAAAAAAATCAAAACTTGAATATAGTTTCAACCAAAAAGATCCACAAAGCATGCAATCTATTAAATGAAATGGCATGATGAGGTAAATCCAGAGGCAATGATCTTGCATCCAAATTCACAACCTTTTCCATGCATATTGATAAAAAAATGCATGGGCATCTTAGCGATACTTCCAAACTCATCAATGGCCCATTCACTCTTTGACATCATTGACAAACTTCTTCCAACAATATCCAATTTTATCATTGATGTTAATACTCATGGTCCCCTTGTCTTCGTGCTCCACCTATCTCCATCCTTCGCTTCTGTTCACTCTCCCTTTGACATCAATGAAAAAGGGTGACTTGTTGCTTTTGGGCTACTCCCCCTAAATACGTGGAACTCAACATGATTTATGTCTTCTTACCATTCCCTTCTTTGTTTTCCCTAACCTTTGCTATAATTTTATTTTTCTATGCTTGGTCTATAATGTATATGTTGTTCTATCTTCTTGTAGATGTTACAACTAATCTTCTTGATTCTTCTTTTATTTAACATTTTTGGGAATTGAACAAAATATTATACCATTGATTGACACACATTTTATCGACACTAAGAAGATTGTGCTTCAAATCCTAAACTAGAAAAACATTTGTTTCTTTTACATGTTCACTTCCAAGATTTACTACACCTTTTCAAAGTATCTCGACAAAGGAGTTATCTCCAAATGCAACTCTACTGCTTTTTATTTTTAGGCTAATAATTTTTTTTTGGTTTCCTATCATATGTGTTGAGCACCCACTTTCTATGTACCATTCATCTTCTTTATCTTCAACAATCAATGTTAGATTGCAATCTTCCTTCCTTTTCTTTTCCCATAGCATAGCTGGCGTTTCTATCTTAATGATTGGAACATTTTCTTTTATAAACATGCAATCCTTTTCCTTGTGACCAAGATTATTTCACTTGTAGCATACAATGTTTTGATTCATTAGTGGTTCAAATGGATTGTAGTTTATGTTAGTAGATCCATGAACATTTCCTAATCTATGGTCATTTCTTGCATATCCATAATCATTCCTGCTTCTTGCAAAACTACATTTTGTTTTAATTTTATAATGAATTTCTTTATGCCTAAAATTTCTACTAGAGTAACAATGACCAAGAAAAATATTTTCATACCTAGGAAAATAGGATTTCCATGATGATCTTCTGAAATTATTCTTCCTTGGAGGAGGTTCAATCCATTGTTGATCTTTGTCCTTGATTTCATTTTTGTCTTCTCTATGATGGGTATCACTTCTAATTTATTTTTTAGTTTCTTCCTTTGGAGGCTTAGTACTTGTGTCATCTTTTCTTGAAGATGCACCTATATAGCCAAGACCTATTTTATCACAAGGTGATCTTTGATAGTTGGGAATGTTATCCAACACTTGTGAGCTCTCCAAATTCTTATTTATCTTGTTAACTAAAACCCTCAATGACACAACTTCCTTTTAAATCTTCTTACAATCTTCTTCTTTCATCATCATCTTGATCTTCATCACTTCCTCAATTCTTGGCTTCTTCATCATATTTTTTAGGTAAGCTTTTCAGTTCTATTTTTTTCTTCTGATCTTGTAATTTTCCTTTCCATTACTCTTCAAATTTTCTTTAAGATCTTCATCTTCTTGAATTATTTTCGTATCACTTTTGAGTCCCCAAAAAAAAATATGTTTTCATGTTTGGTTATTTTGTTTCTTCATTTGAATTAATGATATCTTCATCAAAATTGACATCATGATCATTATTTTTGGTTTCTTGAGTTATAAAGAGAACTTTTATTTCTCCCGTTTCTTCCATATCACTCTCATATGAAGAACTGCTGTCTTCTTTAGAACAAATATTTTCTTATGGAAGCCTTTATTTTCCCCAAAAGGACATCTCTTACCATAATGACTTATTCTGCAACAATTGAAATATTTAAAGGGTAACTTATCTTTTTCTTTTTCAGATCCCCTCTTGAGAATGCTAACAAAATTCACTTCTTCGTTTGATTCATCACTTGGTGTTCCTTCTACCTTGAGTTCTTTGTCTCTTGTCTTCTTCATGGCTTTAAAATCTACTTCAGTGTTTTACTATCCAACTTTTCAATTTGTTCTTATTTCGTATGTTGTAATGGTACCATGTCGTTCATCCATTGCCATTTTTCTCAAATCCTTAGTTTCTTCGATGGTAGATACCTCGGCATCATATCTCAAAGGAAGCGAACCTAACACCTTTTATACACTCAAGGATTCTTTGAATTCTTCACCTAATCCTTTGATGGCGTTGACAACTACGTCTACTATGAGTAAATAGGTTGCAATATTTTATGTTTCATCCATATTTAGAATTTCAAATAGTGCTCTATGTCATCTAAGCTTGACTTGTTTGAATTTATTGTCACCTTCATAAAGACTTTAAAGTTTATTCCAAACATCTTTAGTTATGGTGCACCTAATCACTTTGGTCTTAACAATTATTGACAATCCACTTGTGATGACATGGTGATCCTTTGAATTACAACTGAACAATTTCTTCTCATCAAGATCAGTTGGATGATTTTTTGTATATTGTATCCATTAACAATGGAGAGCCAAATATCCACTCCTAAAGCATTCAAGTAGGTTTCCATGCTACTGCTCCATAATGCATAATCATTTCCATCAAATACCTAAGTTATTCCTAAAGAAATGCTTTCCATTCGATACATATTTATTGAGAATCTTCCCTTCAGTGATTAGGTTGTTTTTTAGGGTGACCTACTCCAATTCCAATTGTTGGAAGTATCAACAATACTGAGAAGGGTGGGGGGTATGAATTAGTATTGAGCACCTTTAAAACTTGTACTTCATTACACTAGTACAAAATGGCTAATTAATTACTAAAAATGACTAAAATTTGCATATAAACGATCATTTTTCAGTCGGTGACCAATAGTGGCTAATTTTCAGTATCTTATAATGCAACCAACTTTTAGTTGTATTTATCTTAGTTATTAATTGGTTGTCTCAATTTTATCGTCTAGTAGTATATTTAGTCATTGATTTAGTCATTAATTTCCACAATTAATGACCAAATACACAACAAAATTTACTACTACATGATCACTCGAGAAAACCAATTAATGACCAGAGAAATATGACCAAAATGTTGGTCGCATTATAAGATACTATAAATTAGCTACTAATAATCATATATGTGCAAATTTTAGTCATTGTTTGAAACCAATTAATGACCAAAGAAATATGATTGAATTTTGGTCGTGTTATAAGATACTGTAAATTAGCTACTAATAGTCGTATATATGCAAAATTTAGTCATCATTTGTAATCACAAATTTATCATTTATAGTAGTCATTTATCTTGTTTTGGTAATTTCATATTCATTATATAAATGATTGAATTAGTAGTTTATATTCATTTCATTTAATTTCATTAATAATCATTCTAAACGACTAATTTAGTTGTATACACATTATATTTGCGTTCATCATTAATCAATATAAACTATTAATTTAGTAGTTTTATTTTTAGATTGATTTTATGTGTTTATTATTAATCAACATAAATTAATTAGTATGATTTTGCGACTAAATTAAAAAAATGTCATAAAATGTGCATTTTCACTTAATATGAAAACACAAAGTTACATATGTTAATTACAATACTAAATAATATCAAGTACAAATATAAATAATTTCAACCACAAATTATATTATTTGAAATATCAAGTATTACAATATGAATTTCTAACTCCCCGGATGCGGGTGTCTCGCCAGATTGTTAATGTGATGGGACAAGGGTGGGGCGAGGTGGGACGACACCTGCCTGCCCTGTACCGCATAAATAAACGCCCAACGAAGGATGAGCCTCGCCATTTGGGGATTGCAGGGTTCACTCGCTTCACTTCAAGCGGCTCTGATCTGCCCAGCCTGTCCTCCGATATGTTTATCACCTCTGCACGCTCTGGACTGCACTTGACCTCGGCTCTCTTCAATGCCGTAGTTATGGCGGCTGCAATTCGAGGCAGGACTGAGGGCAATAAATATAGGGTCAGCCATGGGATTGATTTGGAGCCTCTGTTGCGTTGTTGGTCTGGTCATGGTTTGTTATGGTCTGTTGCTTTGTTGGTTTGGTTATGCTATGGTAATCTTGAGAAGCTGCTTCCGTCAATTCCCAAGTTTCTTTCTGAGGCCTCCGACCCTCATTCGAATGATCCTTTGAATAGCCCGTGTTCTACTGTAGTGGTTGATCGATCTTGTTCTCATAGTGCCGCTACTGTTTTCGTTATGCCTCGTCTTCGCCATAGAATGAGGAGCCGTAGGGGTACTCCTCGGCGTGCACCCTCCAGCCCGTCCTCCAGTTCTCCCTCCCTCTCCAGCGAATTCATAGCTGGCCATTACCCTCGCACTCGCAGTGGGAGAGGGCGTTTTCATCTGCCCAGCCATTACCCTGAGCCCCGTCCTCCAGACTCCACGTCTTCTCCCTCATTTGGCTCTGCGATTTTCACCTTCAATTGCTCTCTGAATCGTCCAAGGATTACTGCTCACATCTCGGTGTTCTTTCATGAGGAAGCCCAGGAGGTAGGAGAGTCTAGCTCTCATCAGGAGGGCCCTGCCTCTGTCTCTGCGCCGAATCCATTTTCTTTGCAGGCTTCGGAGGTCCCAGCTCGCAATGCCTTGGACGTGGTGATGGCGCCGACGGCTCCTGGTCCTTCTGAAACTGATGCTGCTCGTGTAAGGGATCTGCCTGATTTCGGTTGGTGCAGAATTGTGGAAGAGCCTCCAGATGTGTAGGTCGTTCTCTGCTGCCTTTGTTTCATGTCATGCAGACCATAATAGTAGGCAAATTTTTGTTCATGCTGATAAGTGGGTTCACATCTACAAGCTATGGTTCAAAACACAAGTTTTTGTGAATTTCTGTAAGCTCTGTAAGAAGGTCAACACTTGTTCCCCTGTGTGGGATTTGATAACTAGTTCTCGGCTAAGTTCTCTGGCGTGGGTAGTGTTTCTAATATTCTTTGCCGCTCCTTCAGGGCAGTTGTTTTTTACTCTGGTCTAGATGTAATTGTACCCTTTAATGTTAATAAAGTAATTTTATTTAGAAAAAAAAATATGAATTTCCAACTTAATATTGGTTGGAGTACAATTTACACATGAAATATTGTTTTATCACTTTAAACCATTATCATTGTGTTGTTAAGGAATTGCAGGTGAAGTCACCAACTCTAAATACTTGATCGACATTATGAAAGATATCAACTTTAAAGGAATCACTGCATTGATTCTCTTCTCTCTTTCTGCATTTGTCACTCCATTGTTCTTGTTCTCCTCTTTCTTCAATTCCTGCTTCTTACCATCAATAGTAAGTTTGTCTTGTGAAAATGAAAGAAGATACAATGCAGAGTATAAGAAATGAAAGACGATGAACAATAGAATATAAACAAAATTAGACTATAAAATATTTATATGACATATACCTCAACATCAACAATGTCAATGCCATTTTTCCCTAGAAAAGAAAGAAACTCGAACAAGTTTTCTTTAATTAGGCGATAGTGGCCACTATGTCGCCATATGACCTGTATAAACAAAGAAAATAAAATGTCACCATAGAAAAGAATACATTACAAGCATAGTATTCAACCTTTAGGAAAAGCTTAGGCCCAATCATGTCAACTAAGTTACATGCTAGAAAGCTCAAATTGTAGATAATTTTTGAAGCACTTGTGGGGTGTTTTGTAGTTGACTTCATTTGAATTAATGATATATTCATCAAAATTGACATCATGATCATTATTTTTGGTTTCTTGAGTTATAAAGAGAACGTCTATTGCTCCCCTTTCTTCTATATCACTCTCATCTGAAGAACTGTTGTCTTGTTTAGAACAAATATTTTTCTTTTGGAAGCCTTTCTTTTCCCCAAAAGGACATCTCTTACCATAATGACCTATTCTTCCACAATTGAAATATTTCAAGGGTAACCTACCTTTGTATTTTCCAAATCCCCTCTTGAGATTGCTAATGAAATTCACTTCTTCTTCATTTGATTCATCACTTGGTGTTCCTTCTACCTTGATTTCTTTGTCCCTTTTCTTCTTCATGGCCTTAAAATCTACTTCTTTGTTTGACTATCCAATTTTTGTATTTGTTCTTATTTCGTATGCTGTAATGGTACCATGTAGTTCATCCAATGTCATTTTTCTCAAATCCTTGGTTTCTTATATGGTAGATACCTTGGCATCATATCTCAAAGAAAGTGATCTTAACACCTTTTATACACTCAAGGATTCTTTGAATTATTCTCCTAATCCTCTCATAGAATTGACAACTACATCTATTATGAGTAAAGAGGTTGCAATATTTTATGTTTCATCCATATTTAGATTTTCAAATAGTGCTCTATGTCATCGAAGCTTGAATTTTTTGAATTTATTGTCACCTTCATAAATACTTTTAAGTTTATTCCAAACCTCTTTAGTTATGGTGCTCCTCATCACTTTGGTATTTACAGTTCTTGAAAATCCACTTGTGATGGAATGGTGATCCTTTGGATTACAACTAAACAATTTCTTCTCATCAAGATCAATTGGATGATTTTTTGGATTTTTGTAGCCATTAACAATGGAGATCCAAACATCCACTCCTAAAGCCTTCAAGTAGGTTTCCATGATACTTCTCCATAACGCATAATCATTTCCATCAAATACCTAAATTATTCTTAAAGAAATGCTTTCCATTCGAAACATATTTATTCATAATCTTCCTTCCAGTGATTAGGTTGTTTTTTAGGGTGACCTAGTCCAATTCCAATTGTTGGAAGTATCAACAATACTGAGAAGGGCGGGGGGTGGGGGGCAGTGTGAATCAGTATTGAGCATCCCTAAAACTTGAACTTCATAATTAGCAATCAATAATTGGTGTGTAATAGGACATCAACAAGAGTGTGTGATAACAAGGATCTAGGTTACACTTTTTGGCAAAGTGAGGGTGCATTTTGGTGAAAAAAGGATGCTTGATCGAGCAATTTTAAGTGATCCATCGAGCAATTTTTAAACAATCAATCGAGAATTTAAACAAAACCTCGATCAAGAAATTTTAAAACCTGAGTTAAAGTCTCAATCAAGAATTATGGCTTGATCGAGCCACTAGTTAACCATGTACATAACTTAATCAAGTAATTTGAATTTTGAATTTTGAATTTAAACACTTGATTGAGGGTTTATTTAACGCTCGATTGAGAAATTTGAATTTTTAATTTAAGCTCTCCCGAGGTCCTAAAAATCACAGTTTCAACACCCTCTCTACAGATTTCTCTGCAACCCCATTTTGTAACCTACTGGATTTAGGGCTGAATTTCTCCTTAAGTGGTAAAGTTGATCATGCTAGATTTGGGAAAGAATCCTCTGTCCAATGGCATATGAATTTGAAACTTTCAAATTCATATGATATTTTTCATCTAATTTCTTTTAAACATAATGCTTGAAATTTTTTTGGACAATTTCAAAGGGGTTGAATAAAAAATCAATAACAAAAAATATACACAACAAAAAAATTTCAAAAAATACCACTATTTTCTTTTACAAGTCCTATTCAAAACTCTTCATTTTTCAATTTATTTAAGGAGTTGAAAATAATATTACATGAACACATGTGTCTCCAAAGTGCAATTGAAATATTACTTTTCCAACTTCGAAAATTAAATAAAAATATAATTTTGAATTAAAAAAAATGAAAAACTTAGTTCTCTCCCATGTAGATCATGCATATATATATATATATATATATATATATATATATATATATATATATATATATATATATATATATATATATTGTTAATTACACATTATAGACTAAGTTATTCTATGCGAACACACACATACCTCTTAAATTTTGCGAAATTTTGCAAGGACGAGTTTTGCATTTATTGGAAAATTGAGAGATTATAGGACACCAAACTTTTTTGTAAACAATATCATTAGGACAACAAGATAATTCTCCACATATTTTCTTTTTACTTTGAATTAAAATTCACAATGGTTATATGAAGTTTGAGGGATGCAATTCGATAAAAGAGAAAATACTTGAAATTTCATCGCCACATTTGGTCCAAAAGTATAACCCATCTTCATGCATTCACTTGAGTACATTTATATATTGTTAAAAAACTCAATGACGAAAATATATTAGTAAAATCATAATCAATTACATATACATGAGGATATAACAATCTCCAAAATTTATGTCACATGTCATCAAGTAGTGAGACGGTCACCATGGTCCATGCGGCGGCTCAAACTCGAAGCCCTACCCTATGTGGCTGCGGTCGGAAAAACAAAGGAAGAAGGGCGACCCCGAGGACAAGCCAATGGGCCACAAACCGACTATCAACATGATCAATAAAGTCGTGGAAGCTTATCATGAGGGCATAGATGAAGAAATTCAGAAATTGATAGAGGATTTGGAGGCGAATCTGAATCGTTAGGCATGATCCATGGACATGGAAGCAAAATACTAGAGGGTCTTGGTGTCCGATCTAGGGCATACCGGAGGCCGGGTAACCTAATTCAAACATATGTTGTTCCTCTACTGGTCAATGAAAGGAATTTTGGTCAAGACCCTAGAACAAATTGCTTTGAATATGGCCACCACAATGCAAGCATTCCGAGACTACAAGCAGGACTTCCAGAAGTTCCTGTTTCAAATGCAGAATAAGGATGGGAAATTACAACACTTTCAAAATCACTTGCCTTGCATTCTTTCATCGAATTAACTCCCGAGGTCAAATACAAAAGACTTGGCTCCTGTGGAATCTGCTTTAGCTGAGGAAGCAAAAGAATGAAAATGATGTCTTTTTTGTAGTTTTTGATGCGAATAGCTTTTAGTTTTACTTGTAATTACAGTCATGCCAATAGGCAAGTAGATAACATGATAAACATAGACATACATTCATATATTTCTTGGTTAGAAAGACTCAAGGGTTATCATTATTAGATGGCATACCATGTCGTTAGGTGGCCAACAAACTTGGTTTCCCACAGGGCAAGCTGAGGCCACCTAACTATTTTTAGAATTGGTTGTAACTTGTTGTTAAATCAATATAAAAAAGAGTTACTACCAAGCTTAACAAAAAAAAAATCTCCAAAATTCATGAGAAACAACTCAAAGGAAGCTAAAACTCCATAGGATTATATTAGCTGCAACTGAAAAAGAGCTCCAACTCCCTGGGGTTTTCATACATAAATAACAAGGAGGCTACAACCCCTTGAGACACAACCTCCAACTTGGACCTCAAGTCTTCAAAAAAACCTAACCTCTTATTTTGCCTAAATCTGCTTCAGATTAGCCTTCTTCATGCCATCAATCCTCTATTCATACTCAAATAAGTACTATCATCGTAGTCCACAACCTTCCTTAGCAGCCTTACAAAGTTTTAGATCTACCCTTTTCAACCTCAGATTGTATTCTTCAATTCGTCCCTTATGGTTTACGATAACAATGGCTTAGGCATGTAAGAAAGTGCTAAATTTGGACTTGAAGCAGGACTAAATTTAAGGTTGTTTAGGTCTACTCCAATATAGAACTTGACCTTCTTCAAAACAAAAAAACAACACATAATTGAACTTCTAGTATTTTAACGTGTAACCATAATGTCTTCTCAAAATACTTGCACAGAGAAATCAATCTGTTGTTGATGTTCAAAATTAACTCAGCCTAATAACCCTTGATATTTACTCTTCATAGCACCAAAATTCACCTTCTTCTGTAAGTATGCACCAACACGCTTAAAGTTTCTTCCTTTCTCAAATAAATGCCACGAAATTGTCCATTTGAATTTTCACGGCTAGGTTATTTATACTATTGGAGGGAGGCATATTTCTTAATTAATCATTTTGAAGTTGATTGAATATTGATTAATCATTTTTACCTTAATCATGAGAATTGTGTTGTCTGCAAATTTCTCAATTATTTAATCGACCACCTTCATTGTGTCAATTTCTCAATTATTTAATGGACCACCTTGATTATGGTTTGGAAAATATTGAACCTTTTTTTCATGCATTTTACATGTGTCAAACCTATTCAATTGGGGCAGACTGTGAATAAATTTCAAACTTGAATATCTCTCCAGCCAAAAAGGCCCACAAGAAATGAAATCCATCAAATGAAATGGCGTAATGAGGACAATCAAGTGACAATGGTCTTGCATCCAAATTCATGACCTTTTGCACATATATTGAGAAACAAATTCATGGGCATCTCAGTTATACTTCCTAACTCATCAATGGCCCATTCACCCTTTGACATCAATGACAACTTTCTTCCAATAATTTAACCTGTCAGGCCAGGGTAACTCCAGAATGAGCGGGAAAGAAAACTGATATATTATTCATTAGTTAACACACATTTATATACATAAACTTGACGGATCAGTTCATCTTCTTGATGACTGTCCAGTTCACCCATCCGTTTCGGATTAGGTGTCAACATTCCCCCCCTTAATCTGAAGGGATGTTGGTGAGTCCTAGCATCGTTCTGAATCTTTCAAGCTTTTCTCTTCCAAGCGCTTTGGTGAAGATGTCTGCAATCTGCTCGTTTGTGGAACAATGACAGAGATGGATTGTTTTGGCCTCAACATGATGTCGGATCAAATGATATTTAGTATTGATGTGCTTAGTACGATCATGGAACTTTGGGTTCTTGGCCAATTTTATTGCAGAGGTGTTATCAATCATGAGTGGAGTTGATTGTATTTGTTTTACCTGCAAATCTTCAAGAATTTTCGTGAGCCACACAATTTCTTTCGTTGCTTCAGTTGCTGCCATATATTCTGCTTCTGTTGTAGAATCTGCTGGTACTGATTGTTTGCGTGATCTCCAGGAGACAGCTCCCGATCCAAGACTCATAGCATATCCTGAAGTAGATACCCCAGTTTCTTTGTCTCCATCGAAGTCTGAATCAGAGTATCCAATCAAGTTGAAGTCATCCACCTGTGTATACTTGATTCCAAGGTCTTGAGTTCCCTTCAAGTACCTTAGAACTCTTTTTGCAGCAGACCAATGTCCCTCACAAGGCTTTTGCATAAATCTGGAGAGGATTCCAACAGCAAATGAAATGTCTGGTCTGGTAGTAGTGAGGTAGATGAGACTTCCTACAAGCTGTCTATACTTTGTTGCATCCTCAAATTCCTTTCCTTTAATAGATGTGAGCTTCAAGTTTTGTTCCATTGGAGTAGAAAGGGGATTGCACTCTGTCATGCCAAATCTGTTTAACAAATCTCCAATGTATTTCTTTTGAGAAAGAAATATGGACTTTGGATGTTGGGTTACTTCAATGCCAAGATAGTAATGAACATAGCCCAAATCAGTCATTTCAAAAAAATTTCCTAATTCTTTCTTTATGGATGCAATATAGCTTTCATTGTTCCCTGTCATTAAAAGATCATCTACATATACCACAAGATATACAACTGTTTTGCCAACTTTCTTGACAAATAAAGTTGCATCATCAAGATCAAAATGTTTGAAGTTGAGTTTCAGAAGATGCTTAGTTAGTTTTTCATACCAGGCTCGTGGTGCTTGTTTGAGGCCATACAAGGACTTCACAAGTTTGCATACTTTGTGTTCATGTCCTTTCACAGCAAATCCTTCAGGCTGGGACATAAAAACATTCTCTTTTAGATCTCCATTCAAGAATGCAGTTTTTACACCCATTTGATGGACTTTCCAACCGTTCTGAGAAGCTAGTGCAAAGAGTGTCCGGATGGTGGCCCATTTTGCTGTGGGAGCAAAAGTTTCCTCATAATCGACCCCTTCCTTCTGTGCAAAACCTTTTGCCACAAGCCTAGCTTTGTGCTTGTCAAGTGAGCCATCAGCTTTGTACTTGTTCTTGTGGACCCACTTGCAGCCAATTGGTTTGGTTCCAAATGGAGGATCAACCAGCTTCCAAGTGCCATTCTTTATGAGGGCATCATACTCCTTCTGCATCGCTTCTTTCCATTCATCATGAGAAGCAGCTTCTTTGAAGGAAGTTGGTTCAAAATCTGTAGACAAGTTCAATTCACAATCATAAGTAACATCCATATCAACAGGTGAATTAGAGTTATCTACATCACCTCCATCTTGTCGGTTTGTATTTCTGGTTCTTGTTTTTCCAATTTCATCAGGATGAACACTTTCAAGTGTCTTTGTCAGCCACTTTGGGGGACCTTTCTGAGATGGTCCAGGCTGTTCTGTTGATTGAGTTGGGACTGAATCAAGATTAAGTCTCCCAATTCTATCAATTACATCACTTAAAGCATCATCCGTTGTTGGAGTGTCATGCAGGGGAGATTGTTCTTCAGAAGAAGATTCCACATGTTGATCTAGTATAGGAATCCCCCCTTCAAGATGTGGAATCTGATTATCAAACTCTTGAAATGATTTCGGTTTTGTGAATTTATCCAAGCGATCAAGTTGCCGCTCGACAACACTATCAGATTTGGATGATTCAATAAAAATGACATCTCTAGATAAAACAAACTTTCTATTTACTTCATCATAGAGGCGGTATGCTTTAGATGTGTTTGAATACCCCAGGAAGATACACTTACGACTTCTAGCACCAAGTTTGTTTCTATGTACCTTTGGTATTAAAGCATAACAGGTGGAACCAAATATCCTGAGATGTTTTACCGAAGGAACATGTCCATACCACAATTCATAAGGAGTCTTGTTTCTTATAGCACTAGATGGACATCTATTCTTTATATATGCAGCACATAGAACAGCATCAGCCCAAAACATTGTCTTTACATTTTTGAAGAAAAGCATGGATCGTACCATATTCAAAATTGTTCTGTTCATTCTTTCAGCTACACCATTCTGTTGAGGATTATAAGGCACAGTTGTTTGATGTTTAATCCCATGTTGGCGAAGATAATGTTCAAATTCATTTGATGTATATTCTTTTCCATTATCAGTGCGAATAGACCCAATATGAGATTGTGCATCATTTTCAATCCATTTATGAAAATTCTTGAATGTTTGAAAAGCATCAGATTTGTTCTTCAATAAATAAACCCAACACATTCTGGTGTAATCATCAATAAATGTCATGATATATTTATTTCCATTTGCAGAAGAAACAGGCATTGGACCACATAAATCTGAATGAATGAGTTCAAGCTTCCTATGTGCTCTTGAATGTGAATCATGAAAAGACTGTTTGCT
Source organism: Pinus tabuliformis (assembly GCA_031772625.1). NCBI lineage: Eukaryota > Viridiplantae > Streptophyta > Pinopsida > Pinales > Pinaceae > Pinus > Pinus tabuliformis. The sequence goes on along the minus strand of CM062816.1, from coordinate 717,810,369 downwards.
ATGCTTTCCTAGAATGCAAGCATCACATTGCTTATGTTTTCTAGGAATTGTAGGCAAACCAGCAACACCATTTTTCTTCAACAAGCGGAGACTATCATAGTTTAAATGTCCAAATCTAACATGCCATAATAAACTTGATGGAAGTGTACCTTCTTCATGATGAGAAATATATGAAAAATGTTGTGCATGAGCAGAGGTTCCTTGCAGTTTAAGAAGTCTTTCTTCTTCTATACCCCTCATGACAAGTGAATGGTCAGATGCCTTTCTTACCTCAAGCTTTCCATCAAACATATGAATGGAGTGACCTTGCTAGCGGATGTGGACTAGGGACAGCAAGTTTCTCTTGAGCTATGGGAGATATAGAACATGATCCAGAAGAAAGTCTGGAAGACCAGGCAGTTTAAGCCTGATTGTGCCAAGCCCTGATGGCTTGATTTTTGACTGATCTGCAAAGTATACTGCTCCATCAACATTGTCAGTGAAATCTTCAAAAAAATCTTTCCTATGAGTCATATGACAGGTTGCTCCTGAATCAAGCAACCAGTCATTTTTCGAAGAAGCAAGTGAAGCATTAAACAAATCTTCATTTACTCCAATGTTACATTGTGCCTTAATATAGTGAGCAGATTCAGGTGCTTTACCTTTGTCTGTGTCATCAGTTTTACCTTTCTGCTGATTTCTTCTCTGCTCAATCTTTTCCCATGGTAGCTTGCATGTAGAAGCATCATGTGATCCATTTTGTTTGCAGCGAATGCAATGCAGATCTGCTTTTTCTGCTTGAGAATGTCTGCCCCCCCTGCCTCTGAAATATCTTTCTCTTTCTCTTGAATGCATACTGTAACAAAAATTATTTCTGCTGATAGAAAAATAATTTTGCTGATAAAAATTACTTCTGCTAAAAAAAAAATCCTCACTTTACAGCCTTTAAATCCCTCTAATATGTGGCAGAAGGCATCAGAATTTCATTGAAATATTATATCACTTTATGCTTCAATACAGCATTACCAAAAAATAAAAAACTGTGCAATATCACTATATCACCTCTCACAACTGCTTTGATATATAAAATGCTCTGACTGATATGACTTTGAATGCTTTTGAAAACTGCTTATATAAACGCCTTGAATGATATATATAAGCTGCTCAATACAATTTGAACTACTATACGCAGCAATGTTCACTCTACCATTCAAGTATCAATCATTGATAATAAAACAAATAGCTGCATTTTCCAGTTCAAAACCTTATCAAGAAACACAAGCAACAACACAAAATCGCGTTTCCATTGGAGACATTGCCTTCTGAAGGGGCCGGTACAACTCACTGCCCTTCACGGTCATTTACTTCTGTGGACAAAAAAAAACATTCACAACGGGAAGGCTGCTACACATGCTATAACTTTAGTTCCCGCCTCACAATTAAAAGAAGAGTGTATATCCCTTGCCAATAGTAGCAAAAATAGATCTTCTACCGCCAAATTATGGCCCGGCTCCACTCATAGAGAGTCTACGGATAAATAGTTCATTCAGTACCTCACATTATAGTAGAGAACCATACAAACATAACTAAGCCGTAAAATATTTAAGCCAGACATACCCAAAACCAGAGCAGGCTTACAAAAGCCACAAACCACGAAGTCTTGGGGAAGGCGTAAGTAGCGGCAGCGGGCACATCATTCAAAACGCTGAAGTAGAACGAGAAGATAGGAAGGGCAGGCTTCCGATATGCCTTATCTCAAAATTGCTCATGGTTGGTGATTCCAGATAGCTCGTTTCACGGCAGAATGGAAAAAGTCGGAAAGTTTGGTGCCCTCATTCCAATGTCTGGTGGCCATAATAATGCATTGGATACATTGCCTTCGGACGTGAGGGATCAGCTATTTCAAGCTGCCATTAATTCCCCAAGGAGATGCGGGGATGATCATACGTCCCTATCACTGAACAACATTCTGGCTGACTGGAAGGAGACACCCGAAGCACACATTTTCATGGTGGAACTTCCAGGTCTGAGCAAGGAGGAGATAAAGATACAGGTGGAAGATGACCGGCTTTTGAAGATAAGCGGAGAACGCAACAAACAGGAACGTGAGGGTGAGAAATGGCACGGGTATCACAGCAAATGAAAAGCGGCTATGGCGCAACCCTCGGTGATCTTCCTCTGAGAGGGTCTCCGGCTTTTCAACAAAAAAACAATGTATATACGCAGATGTCAAGCCAAAAGACGAGAGTCACCAAAAAACGCTTCTATGCATTCAATAACAAAAAACGACTCGTCACCAAAAAAACGAGTGTCAGGTATTCCTGCGCGGAGGCACCAAAAAACGCTTCTATGCATTCAATAAAAAAAAAAAAAGCACATTCAGTATCAATTACTCATGATCTGAGAGGGCGCAGTCAGAGTAGCGCTCAGGATGTCAGAGCAGAGCAGCGCTCAGGAGAGAGCAGTGCTCAGGTATGAGCAGCTCTCAGAACAGCAGGAGTTACAACTATTTTAGGGACTGGGACCTGTGCTCTGATACCATGTCAGGTCAGGGTAACTCCAGAATGAGCGGGAAAGAAAACTGATATATTATTCATTAGTTAACACACATTTATATACATAAACTTGACGGATCAGTTCATCTTCTTGATGACTGTCCAGTTCACCCATCCGTTTCAGATTAGGTGTCAACATAACCCATCAACTTCATCTCATCCATTTTCTAATTTGACTTATTCTAATTATTTTGTGATTCTCCTTTTTGACTCATTAGTAATAATTTTTTATAAAATAATTAATGAATTGATTTTCATCAATTGTTACATTTATTTGTCATAATCAATTTATGATTTATTTTGCTTTCTCCATATACACATGGTATGACACTCTTCGATTCTTCATATCAGCTTTTTGTCCATAAGGACGAGTGATGTGTTCACCCTAAAGGTCAGAGACCTCAACAATTTTTCACAATGCTCTAGAAGCTTCATGATCATCATGAAATATAGAAATTTTACTAGCTATGTAATTGTTTAAATAAATATTTTTTTATCTATATATCATTTTGATATATAAATTAATCATAATCTCAAAATAAAATTATTATTATTATTAATATTATAAACATTGAACCAAGGTATTTTTATATTAAATATATATATTTTAATTTATACAATATTTATTATTATAATACAAAATTTAATTTTGAGAATGTGTATTTTCTCATAAAAGGTTAAATATTCAAAATCTAGAGGGACAGAGAATATTTATGCCTCTGTATATTTTAATAGTCAAAATAGTTTTGAAGAAGTAAATCTCTTGTCGTGCAAGAACAAAGCCTCATATAGCAATTTGATGTTTGACTTATTACTATAATAAAATATATGCATATTATTTATACTTATATTTTATTATCTTTCAATCATTTCATTTTTTTTTAATCCAAAGGAACTTGGCACCGTGCAAGGTCTACACCTGTCCTACTCTCCATAAACTAGGTCAAAACCGAAGGTATTTGAACCTTAGATCTATTACTTCCATAAACTCACATTACTTTGATTATCCAAAAAATTACCTAATAAAACAATTTTGATTATTAATATATTATCTATTATATTAATATACCACTTACATTTACCGTTAATTTTATAAAATTAATATTAATTTAAATTATTACATAATATAATAAGCATTGAATTAAAATTACACTATGTATTTTTTCCCGTGTATCCTTTCCAAAAATCTAGTTATCAAATCCCTATTTAGAAAAACGAATTCTAAAAATCCAATGTGGTACATCCATTACCAAAATGAATTGTGTAAAGTTGAGATTGCTTAAATTTAATTTATATTAAAAAAAAATTAACATACTCAATGCAGGTTGTGTGAATTATCAATGGCAACAAATTTTGTGTAAGTTGTGATGGTTAAGGTATAAGTAAAATGTTTTAAGGATTTGCGAAGGTGTTAAATCATTTTTGTATTGAAAAAACAAAATTAAATAACCAAAAAAAATTGTAATTTTGCTTTAAAAAAAAATTGTATTGTTTAATTTTAGTTAAAAACTAGCTTTACAATGTAATTGGTTTGTGAGAATTATCTATTCAACAATTTTTGTGTAAATTGTGATGGTTTAAATTTGATGTATGTTCAAAACATTTATATGTTTAATGTATAAGTAAAATGAGTGGGGCTTATGATTACAATATTAGTTTTTTACTAAGAAATTATAAAATCAAATCTAAAGAAATAAAATATATACACCTTCATAGCATCAAGTTATTTTAAAACTTTTTATTAGCTCAACCATGTAGCTTGATCTCTCAAACAAAGGAAGTTCTTTAATTTAATGAGAAACACTGAATTAATTGGAAAAACCATTGAGATTTCAAAGAATCCAATTATTCCACAAAGGAAAATAATCTTTTGTGAAAATATGAATTAAGTTCCCACTCACTTGATAATGCACTAACGACTATGGGCATGGAGTATGTCCTAACTCTCCTTCTGCTTCTGCTTGGCTGCTTGTCTTCCTTGGACGTAAAGAAATATGTTAATGATCCAAGACCAAGAGGCATCTCGTAGGAGTGAAAGCCTGCCCCTTTACGAACCACCATGTGGTTATTCCAGGTGGCATGATTTTCCTTGAAGAAAGGTGATGAGTCATCGTGCATTCACGGTTAGTAGCTAGAGATGGTTGTCTTCACCGCGGGTTTGAAAACTAAGTTATAATAAGTTTTCCCACCTATAAAAGAAATGCACCGACAACTTACTAGTTTTGGTTTCTTACGTTGGTGCAACTAAAGATAGAGACAATGTTGAGTTGGCTATAGTTTGACCATTATTGCTCATCACAATTTCAAGGCTTGCATAATCGTCAGTAGAAATGACATACTCACTCATTGATATGAAATCCACATGCTGTACGACACATTGTCAGCAATTTACTGATATTTGGGTTCGTGATTTTTGGGAAATAGAATTTGTGTGGGAAAGGGGAGTGATAGTGTTCAAAATTGAACACGTCAAATCCCATCAAAGGGCCTCTGGCACGTCATCGAAGTAGGGAGAAAATTTTCCTAGTAAAAAAACTTTTAAAATTTGAGTTTTGCAAGTTTAAAAAAAATTGAAGTAATATTATAAAATGTTTTAATAAGGGTTGTCAACCCGCGGATTTTTTTTAAATTTCAAGTTTACTGAAGTTCGGACTCCTGTCCCCAATTTGTCTCCAACTCACCACAATGGTTACCCCTCTTCTTTTTTTCATTCGCGGAGAAAGAGTAGTCTCCGAACCTGCCCCTTACATTTCCCTTTGGATGTCACTTGTAAAAGGGGTTTCATATGATGGCTGCCTGTCTTATACTTCGTTAAACCATCCTACTGCCAAGTTAGTGCTGCTTCAAGAAGACAACGTTGTGGTGATCAGATATTTCCTGGAGCGAGTGAAGGTAGCACAAATATTAAGAGAAAGTCCCAGATTTTTTGTCCGCCATGCCAATTCAATGCATGTCGATGTGTATGTTTCTCTGCTTTCTATAAATCATGAACTGCAGATGGAGCACCTCTATTTTATGCTTCTTGTAACCAAATTGCAGAATCATCTGACAACTTTTGATATGGCTTCCCTGGCCTTAAAAACCAATGCTGCCATGGATCAAAGCCACAATTGCTCCCAAACTCATAGATTTATATCTTTTGTCTGGAGGGTCCAAGTTGGAGATGAATGTAGAGATGAGCGATCAAAATGGAAAAATGAGGAACACATTGATAAATTTGAGAGGGAAAATGGGCATGATGGAATCCGTCCCTGCGACGCCTGCATGGGAATGATGAGAAGGAATCTAAGAACTATTAAGGAGGCGGCCTTCGGTTATTGACACAACAACTTCGCTTTTCAACTCCTGGTCAGTAAACCTTATCATCCACAGATGCTCCTAGTTAGAATCAAGTTTGAAATTAGATTTCCCTCTAAACTCAGTGCTGAGCAGAAGGCTGGAATCAAGAGAATTCTTGGAGGCCATGCTTGACATTGCTATTTCAAGTTGTGCCTCTTTTATTGTAGATACTTAACAAGATTGAAATAGATATAACAAACAGTAACTGATTGTAGTTGCGAGTTCCTCCACCAAATTGTAAAAGTTACCATTTGTATATCTTCTCAGTGAGTTGAAATAAGTGACAAGAGTTATATCTACCTTTTTGATTGAGTCCTACTATCTATCAAATGCATTCCTTTTCTATGTTGATTTTGTACAATTTGCTGGATTGCCAAGTTTTTTTGCCAATTTTTGGCCTTAGATTTCTTATCATGTCCATAAAATAGATCATAACTACCACTATATTACAATGACATTGCTTGTACCTACAGATTATGCCAATTCTTATGAATCTTCCTTATTCTTTAACTTCACTGGAGTACCAATTATGTAAGCAGTTCCAAGCTGATGATATGATTTAATTTATGTACACTTAACACCAAGACAATACAACCATCCCAAGCCTTCGGTATGATTTTGAATCAAGCTAACCAAATCTCAATAAAAGTTCTTCAGACATGAAGGAAAAATGAATAGAAATTTTTCAGTTGTCTTAGTATTGGCATTTCTTTGGAAAAATGCGTATTGAATCTTCAAATGCCACATCTATTTTACTCATCATTGGAAAACTACCAAAGGCACTCTTTCTGTAACGACCTGCGGTTCCACCTGAAGTGCGATCGCGTTCAAACGATGAGCGACCGGTTGGAAGTGAGACTGCAGTTGGTGTGCGAGCTCTAACTTGTGCAAAGACATTGTGGAGATATGTTATGCATAGAGGTTGGGCAAGCTAGTTATACGCATGGGAGCATGGTGTTAACACATATGGAGCCCGACCAACAAGCGTTGTGAAGCCGACATGATACTTTTGATAAGGCAAGGGTGCGTAAGGCGTGGAGGACGAGTCGGCCGGGTGAGCCAACTCGCCCTGCCACCCATATATACAAGTGAGGCGTTGAATCTCATTGGACATCACTCATTCACTCAACATCTTCACTCTATGAGGTAGAGGCGCAGGTCTAGTGCGTAGATCTAAGGAGGAGGCACAGGTTTAGTAATGCGCCCATTCTTGGGCAGGGCTGCATGGTGACAGCGCGGTTGTGGGTGAAGGTGCAGGCAGGAGCACCCGGTGGTTGGGTGAGGGCATGCACAGGTGTGTGGCGCCCGATTTATGTGAAGGTGCCCGACAGTGAAACGGAGGAGCGCCCGATTTGTGCAACGACTTGGCACGGGTTCTTGGGTGACTCGGGTGAGCGCCCGCCCATTGTGCAAGTGTGCACGATGACTTGGTGAAGTGTTGAGATTGTGGACAAAGGTGTGTCTCAGGTAGAGGCACCCGTGTGTGGCGACTTGGAGGCGCACCCAAGTTGGGCAAACAACACGATCATGCGACGAGGTGAACGAAGGGTTGGTGAGTCGTGCGGCGACCGTGCAGAGGCACCGGCGAGCTGGGCAACCGAGTTTGTCGAAGATTGTAAAATTCGCTAAGTATGAAACTTGGAGTTTTCCAAGTATACTTGTAAAGCTTGTAACTTGTAAAAGATTGTATAATATATTACGGGTAGACTCATTGTTCAGGGAGTTGCCCCTCCCTTTATACTGTGTAATTGTGTTCTTCATTTATAATTGCTGATGATAATGAATGTGTAAGGGTGTTCATTGGTATAAAGGATAGCATAATAATACTTGGTTGTGAAACGAAAACTAAGTAGGAGTAAGTGATTAGGCGTAGTCCACGAACATAAGTATTGGTGAAAAGAAAGTGTTCGGTGGTGCCGCACCTCGCTAAGAGCGGTTGAAAGACTACCACCGGCATGGGGGCGTGACAGGTGGTATCAGAGCAGCTGATTCGGGCATTGAAGGTTGAAGTTGCTACTCACCTCCACTAAAGTGAAGGTGGTATCAGAGCTAGTCTGAAGACTTGGAGGAGTCTTGCAGGAAGCTGGGTGAAGCAGGTGTGTAAACACTTGACAGTTGGTGATTGAGCAGGGTTGCTCATGACAGGTACTTGCACGTAAAGGAAGCTGATTTCACATACAAGTGGAAAAAGAGCTAGTTCATGCTTTACAACGAACTTGGAGAAGGATGAAAGGAAAAGATGGTGGATGAACCTACGACAGGTGAATCTAGCCATGATGTAGGTGAAGTCTTCCGGTACAAAGTGTTGGAACAGATGGGTCGATGGAGTTCTAACTGGGTTTCGATGAAGGCTGAGAACATGAGGATTCGGGAAAGTTGTTCGGAACTAAGGAGGGAACTTGAAGAACTCAAGAGCCAATGCGGAAGTACGACAGATGTTGAACTCAAGGAACTTGATGAGGAGATCTGACAAAGTGGTCTTGGTCTTCAAGAGCTCTTGGATGAAAGAGCCCGGTTAAGGAAGAAAAGTGCCATGGTGGAAGCCAAAATCAAGCAAGTTGAGGAAGAAATAAAGAAGAAGCTTCTTGGTAAGAAGATCGTTGTAATTGAGCAGGAAGAGCTTGACTACATTGACAGGCTGGGAACTCACTACCGAGACAATCCAGAGGATGTTCAGAAGCTTAGTTCTATGGAAGTAGTCAATGGACACTTGGTTGGTGCACTTGAGCAGAATGCGATGGAGGACAAGCTTGATGGAAGACAGGCTGGACCAGGATCGAGTTGCTTAGAAGAGCCAAGCAAGGAAGTGAAGTACCTTAGGAGGAATGTCAAATTGGAGCACAAGCCAATGGACACTTCTGAGGCTGAATTCTTGAAGAAGGTTGCTGATGTGAGACACAAGATAAAGCCGACAGAAGGAGGTGATGCCTTGAAGCTAAGTTTTGTGCAGGTGACCGTGAAGGGCAAGAGATTTGTAGCTTTGGTGGATACGGGAGCTACTCATAGCTTCTTCAGCAGGAAAGCAGAAAAGTATTTTGGGAAGAAATCTGAAATGGAGAGGGAATGGAGTGCTTTCAAAGCAGTCAACTCTACCATGAAAGCTGTTATTGGTGTGATGGAAAACACTCAGGTGAGAGTGGGATCGTGGTTCGGGAAGTTGGACTTGAGGATCGTGGACATGGATGATCATTCTATGGTGCTGGGCCAAGATTTCATGAGGCTTGCACAAGCCATACCAATGGTGGACTGGGACATTCTCTTAATCATAGCCGAAGGAAGAACCATGATGGTTCTGATGAATAGAAGGAGTTGCTTGGGGTATAGACCAAGGATGAATTTTATGACTTTGTATCCCAAAGATCCGAATGTGAAGCATGAGGATGTGGAGCAAAGAGGAATTGTGAGTATGACTCAAACAACAAAGGAAGGGAAGTTGATTGACTTAGTTGCAAGAGCGAGGAAGAATGAAGTAAGTGAGAGGGCAATCTCACGAACCTTGAAGCACTTGACAGAGACATCTTCTACTAATGATCCTCATAATGGAGTTGCGAATGAAGGGAGTCCGAGTACTAATTCAGAGGCAGTGATTGATGAGGATTATGAAGGTAGAGATCCTGCTGGTATAGTGGATCTTTGCAGGTATGCTATGGGCATATATGACTTTCAGTTGACGAAGGACAAGCTAGGTGAGCTTGGATGTACATATGAGGAGGTTGAGGCTGTGCACAGATACTTGAAGACACAACATCAATCTGATACATGGGTGGATGAGAGTCAGGGAGGGAACTTCCTGGCCCTCCTTTCTCTATAAACAACCTTGGAGATGGGTTGGTGTAGGGACCTTGCTTGGAAGGGGCTACACCAACTAAAACAAGGGGCCTTGAGAGGAGGCTTCTTTATGACAGATTGCAGACTTGGATGCAGATGGCCAAATGTTGGGATGGAGTCTTCATGGGTTGGACATCATGAACAACTAGAGTCATGGACATTAGGTTGGAGCATGACAGTTATGCAGGGACATTATGCGGGAGCATGTGTAGAGGTGTCATTCATGGACATTCTATGGGGAATGTCAAAGCAAAGGATGTTGTGCAGATTCTGTTGTGACATGGAGACATATGAGCTGGTGGAGAGGTTGGGCACTCTTGTACAACAAGGCCATGGCTTGAACATGTTGCAGATGGGATGGAGTTTCCATGGACCTGAGCATGGGAATTGGACAGATTCTTGATGAGTCCGAGATGTAGCAGAAGTCAGGGAAAGACTTATGGTGGCATAAGGATGTGCATTCTTGTGGTTTGGGCGTATGGTTGGATTAGCTACCCAATCAGTTTGAGTCATGAGGGGTACCAGTGTGCAGAGGTGTGTCAGCATGAGTTGACATTTGTGCAGACAGATGTCCATATCAGGTGGAGTATCTTGGCAGGTAGACTACATGGAGGGACGACACATGATGGAGATGTGGATCTACATATGTTGCAGGGATGTTTGCAGTATGTGGAGGAGTTGACATCATGGATAAGACTGTTCGGATATAATGATCTTGATCTTGGTGGATGGCTACCAGGATGGTATGTTGTCGAGGACGACAACGACTTCAGGTGGAGGAGGATGTAACGACCTGCGGTTCCGCCCGAAGTGCGACCACGTTCAAACGATGAGCGACCGGTTGGAAGTGCGACTGCGGTTGGTGTGCGAGCTCTAACTTGTGCGAAGACATTGTGGAGATATGTTATGCATAGAGGTTGGGCGAGCTAGTTATACACGTGGGAGCATGGTGTTAACACATATGGAGGCCGACCAACAAGCGTTGTGAAGCCGACATGATACTTGCGATGAGGCAAGGGTGCGTAAGGCATGGAGGACGAGTCGGCCAGGTGAGCCAACTCGCCCTGCCACCCGTATATACAAGTGAGGCGTTGAAGCTCATTGGACATCACTCATTCGCTCAACATCTTCGCTCTATGAGGTAGAGGCGCAGGTCTAGTGCGCAGATCTAAGGAGGAGGCGCAGGTTTAGTAATGCGCCCATTCTTGGGCAGGGCTGCACAGTGACAGCGCGGTTGTGGGTGAAGGTGCAGGCAAGAGCACCCGATGGTTGGGTGAGGGTGTGCACGGGTGTGTGGCACCCGATTTGTGCGAAGGTGCCCGACGGTGAAACGGAGGAGCGCCCGGTTTGTGCGACGACTTGGCACAGGTTCTTGGGTGACTCGGGTGAGTGCCCGCCCATTGTGCAAGTGTGCACGGTGACTTGGTGAAATGTTCAGATTGTGGACAAAGGTGTGTCTCGGGTAGAGGCGCCCGTGTGTGGCGACTTGGAGGCGCGCCCAAGTTGGGCAAACAACACGATCGTGTGACGAGGTGAACGAAGGGTTGGTGAGTCGTGCGGCGACCGTGCAGAGGCGCCGATGAGCTGGGCAACCGAGTTTGCCGAAGATTGTAAAATTGGCTAAGTATGAAACTTGGAGTTTTCCAAGTATACTTGTAAAGCTTGTAACTTGTAAAAGATTGTATAATATATTATCGGGTAGACTCATTGTTCAGGGAGTTGCCCCTCCCTTTATACTGTGCAATTGTGTTCTTCATTTATAATTGTTGATGATAATGAATGTGTATGGGTGTTCATTGGTATAAAGGATAGCATAATAATACTTGGTTGTGAAACACAAACTAAGTAGGAGTAAGTGGTTAGGCGTAGTCCACAAACATAAGTATTGGTGAAAAGAAAGTGTTTGGTGGTGCCGCACCTCACTACGAGCGGTTGAAAGACTACCGCCGGCTTGGGGGCGTGACACTTTCAGTCCAATGTATCATGTTTGTAATTACAAATCTTATTAACCATAATTTGATCATCCATCGACAACATTGCCTTTGACTATTTGGATAACATTGTATTTCTTACATATATGTTCTTCACTACTCGTATCAATTTAATAGCAATTTCCCATACCACATCAAATGACTCTTGGCACAGTGGCATTTGTATTGTGAAATCATCTTATTGAGGTTCTTATGCCTCATGTTTTCAGAGTTTAATCTTCAACTGCACGTTGAGATGTAAATTTTTTCTTTCGTCTCAAACTAATTCTTTTTTGGATGTTCTTGCACCAGCCTCTGCTTAATATAACAACAATTCAAGGAAAAATATATAAAACATAACATTTGGCGAACATAAATGTTATGAACACAATTGGCCTATTTGAAATTCACTTGTCAGTTACAATACGTATACATTGTATGACAAATACTAGACTTGTAGCTGTGTTGGAAGGGGTTATTATTCTTGATAAACTGAGGAATATCTTGCAGCTTGCAAAATTTTAAAGACATCGACAACCAAGTTATAATATGTTGTCTTGGAACTACCTTTGCCAGAATTTTTCTCTTGGACAAGCTTAGACTAATCAAAATTTATTTTTATCTATGAAATGGGTGGTTTCCCCTTCCCTTCCAACAATGGAAATGAGGCAATGAATGAAATTTCAAAGAATTTGTTTTTAGGTTTTCTAACAAGGACAAATCTACCGTCTATTATTTTATATTCCTAGAGTTGCCTAACTATTGTGAATAATTCATCTCGGCTCTGTTCAATGATTTCTTTTTTTGCAGAAGGCTTACCCCTAAAGATCCAAATCCCCTTTTCCAAAGGAAGACATTGATTCCCAGTTGTTCCTAAACCGAAGGGCCTCTTAAAATAAAATTTTCTTACCATCTTAGTGTTTTTACCAATTATCCTAAGCCCAACCCCATGTATAATATGTGATGAAACATAGCTCTATGTGAATTTTCTAGGGAGAAGAAGAAAGAGTGTACAGGAACCATGTCTTTGCTTACAACTGATAAGGAATGATAAATACTAAGTAGATAAGTGTAGGTATCCTTAATTTCCTTAAACATATTTCTATGTCATGTGAGCTAATTGGTTACAGGTCTAAGTAATTTGTTTATTGGAAAGCACATGGATTGCAAGATAAAAAAAACAAATGTACAATTGCAAGTACGATGCACAATAGATATAATTTGCATTAGTCACATAGGGGAGGGATAAGCTACATGTATGATAGGAGTAAAAGGGAAAACTATATTTAGACACAACTGATTATGTATTGGGTGATTGGCCAAGCCAGTTGAGTAGCTATTACCTAACAAAATGATTATTTAATTACAACATTTCTTGTCTGTTAGTACTTATGTGGATCACCTTTCAACAAGGAGGGATCAATCATCCTCGTCTAATTCTACAGATGGAAGTACTATACTGAAGTTTTCTTGTTAGTTGGATGATGTAGAAGCATAAGCAGGCATGAATATTTCTCGCTAGAATTTGAAAATTGTTTCTCAAATGCAGGCAATTTCAAGGTTTATTTTATTAGATTGATGTACATTCTTAAACAATATCCAGCTTGAATTAGAAGTGACAAAATATTGAGAATCCATAATTCCGAACCAAGAAAGCTATATTGAAGCTCATCCTAAATTTTTAGCATGGATTATTTAATATTATGTCGAAATGAGTACATTTCAAGTCATATACGATGCTACTTTACAATTGTATATAATCCCAAATAAGGTTACAAAATTAAAATGGCCTTATTATACATTCAAAGAGAAACCGTTTTACAGCTCTTGCCAAAGTCTACCATTTATAGTTCTTGAGAAAGTCTGGAATTGCAATTTGGTAGAGCAAGTTCTCAAAATTTGATCAAGCTACAGCCATACTGATAATGGCAGAGATGGAAAATTTGAATAATTTCTCTGAATATAAGTTATATCTTCTTGCAGTGATTGAATTCTCCTTCAAAGCTGCTAGAAGAAATTTTTATGATCCTTATTTCATGCCAAATGTGCAGTATGTTCCTATAAATATAATTTGTTGATCATGTCCATCAATATGCCAATCAAACAACAATTGAAGTGTCAACTCAGAAACAAATACTCCAAGATACAAATACTGAATATTTTGGTGTTCAGTCTTTCACAACAGGCAAGGGGTAAAACTATTATCATAATATGATCTCTGCTAAAATACCAGCCTAGATCCATCTTAACTCTGGAGTTTTCTGGGCTCTAATGATATTGAGTTTAGTATGAATCGTTGTGGGAATTCATAAAAATTTGGAGCTTAATCACTGTGTTGAGGTTCTTGTAGTTTTTCTAAGGGATTGGGTTTGGTAATGGATAATATGAGGTTGCATGAGATGGAACAAGATTGAAGATTTGCACTAGAATGAGCCTGACTGTTATTTGTTTTTCTATAAATCTGAAGGTTCTTATAGGTTTTCCTAGCCATAATAGTATGAGATTTTGTGTAAATGATTATGAGAATTCATGATATTTAAGATGTATCAAATATTTGAAGATTTGCATTTGATTGTGAAGCAGTTTCTGATCAAGTCCTAAATCAATTGAGTTTTATGTGGTTATGTGCTATATTGAGGAATATCTATATTGATCCAAACATGGGGTTTAATTCATCAGTAGACCACCTTGACAGGCTCCCAAATTCACTTTTGTTGCTTATATTCAACAAATTTGGTGATATTAAGACCTTGGGATGATGTTGTGCAGTTTCAAAGAGGTTCTCTAGTATAGTCCCCCAAGTGCAGATTGTGGTAGTTAAGGTGGACTATGTTATATCCAATGAAGAAACCAACCTTAACAACAGTGGTAAAAACAGGGGGATATGGAGCTATTTGATGAAAATCATGATGGGTACTAGGTAGCATTATTAGGCCATGGTAGACATTGCAACATGTTTTGGGCCCAAAGAAATCCATGGTTGCAAAGGTTTCCCATCATTCTCCCGGTGAGGTTTTAAAGAATTTCAAGGAAGTGTAGAATCTAAGGATTGAATTGCTTGGTGGGGAAATCAGAATTGATCAATCAACACACCCTTTGATCTTTCAAAACTTTAACCAGAAATGGGAAGACTCTTGGTGTGCTAGTATGATCTTGGCTCAAGGAGTAGAATCCCCTTATCCGTGAGTCTCAACTCTTGATAAATCATAAGATTTGGTATATTTGGCTTGCAGTTACATGCAAGTTGCTAGAAATACTCTTGGAATACTCTTGGTGTTATAGTGGCAGCCACGAAGGTTGATCCAGGTCTCCCTTAGAAATACTCTTGGAATACTCTTGGTGTTATAGTGGCAGCCACGAAGGTTGATCCAGGTCTCCCTTAGATTAGTCTAAATAGTCACTGATTTACCATGTGTTAAAAAAAAATGGGAAGATAATTTACTATTGTCAATTGAATTGCCTTTTTTTTAATGCTTTTCATTATGGAAGGCCGACTGGAATGTACGCCTTTCTAAATGAAATTAAAACCTACCCTTCAAATTTGATCACTAAAGAGTGTAGATAGATGTTAATCATTGAAGAGTGTAAATAGATGTTATAGGCTCCTGTTGAAATTTTACTTTACTATTAGTTATTTAAAAAATTATGTTAATTATTTAAAAAGTTATATCTGACTTTTACCGTTCTTTATTAGAAGGAGCTATATTTAAAAAATTCCCAATAGTTTGATATTTGATTTTTTACTGATTATGAAATATTTATGATTTTCACTTTTTAAGTGGGTTATGTTTTCGAGTTGATAATTCATAATCTAAAAATATGATAAGTGTAAATTATTTTTATATAGATTTACATTTTTCATAATTTTATTTGAAGATAATAAAATATGTGAGAAAACGTTATGAATAATATTTTCAATCACTTTTTTTTCGATCAAAGAGGTTTAATTATAATTATTTGGTTGTAATGTTAAAATGATGTGAAAAAATATAAAAATAGTTAAATTTATTATAATTTTTTATTATAAAAATATAAGTAACAATAATTAGAAAAAACATCAGCATAGCTCATTAATAATTTTTATATCATTCAGGAAAAAATCAGACTCTAGTCTTTCAAATAACTCAATTAAAAGATACTGAGATATATTTTTTTATATCATTCTAAAAAAATTTCAATGTTTTGGTAGTATGGAAGTCTTTCAAATAACTCAACTAAAACATATTGATTGTGAAATTTGAATTTATGATAACAAAAAGAATTTTGTCTAAATTAGAGTGCTTTGATTTCCCATGTGCCTTCTTGTAGCTCCATATTTTCTTTGGATAGTGTATCACTATCTTGTTATTTTTTTTTAATTTATTAAGTTTAAATAATACATAAATAAAAAAATAAATTTTCAATTGCTTGATGTTTCAAAATAATTATTTTAGTAAAAAGTTTGGTAGTTTAGAATTTCTTTTCATTTACTGGATTAAAAGGACGAAAGGAAAAATTGGGATTTTTTTTAAGAACAAGGATGAGAACTAGTCTGAGAATGGGGGAAATTTGTGGAAATTTGTTTTCTAAGACTAAGGATGAGAACTATGAGCAGAACCGTGTGTGAGAATTATGAATGCAGTTTCAAAAGAAGCTTTTGTACAGTGAACAGAACCATGCGTGAGAGCGCACTATAAATATAACAAATTATTGCCAACGTTCCGATATGAGGTCACGGGTCACATTTGGAAATAATGAACGCGGCGGGCATCTTCGAGTGCAGGCTTCTCTTCATTCGAGTTTTAAAATAACCGAAATTTTGGATGACTCTGGGCCTCAACGGTTGGAATTGAGAAGCATGACGACGAAAGTTTTGTAAACGAAGCAAAAGCAGCGATTCTATGAGATTCCTTCAGAGTGGAGACATTATTGGTGATATCAAATTGCCCATTTATGCCGAGTAAATCGGGGGAGCGCATGTGCCAAGAACAGGTATTTGTATAAAGGTGGAGGAATTGGAGGAAGGGATTTGTATAAAGGTGGAGGAATTGTCTAGGGTGTTAAAAGTGGTTAGAATTTAGATAAAAAAAAATTGCACCAATTTTGTTTCAATCATATTTTTGATAATGGAAAAGATTCATTGTCAAAAATATTTGAGCACCTAAAACTTAAAAAAAAAGTTCAGAAGAAAAAGCTGTATAGTATTTATATTATATTGAAAATAAACCTGTATATACAAATGTAGAGAAACTTTTTCCCGTTAATTACATCCAATACTGAAGGTATTTTTCAAAAATACATCTTTCTTTGTTCAGTCAAGTATGAGGTCTGTTATAGAGATCATATCATAATAATAAATATCAAAAAATATGGAACTACCTGGCCATAATGCATTGTTTATAAGAAACAGGATCATGAAACATACCAGATTATAGTCAACGTTAAATACCCGGCATAGAGAAGGGCTGAATGACGTGTGTGCAGGATTCTACAGAGATACTCAGTTGCCACTTACCATATGGAGACTGCAGACCCTTCTTTGATAGTTCATCCGCTTGCTCATTTTGCACACGGCTTCCATAGAGATAAAATCCTGCGCAGTCATCCAGAAGGGCTGTCATTTTTTATAGATTGTTTTCCCTTCACGTGCTCTATGATTATTTTGGAGTGACCGTAGATATTGATTGGGCCTATGTCCATGAATATGCAGAATAGAAGCAGACCATGTAGAGCCATGGCCTCAGCTTTGTTATTGGTTCCATTGCCACCGTTCCAAAACATGAAGTATTAAAGATCATTTGACATACATATGTAAACGCCACATGCACATTAAAATTTAACCACTGTAATTTAGATTTACAAAAATCCCTACCAAATTTTATAAAAATCTTACCAAATTTCTAAAACACAATCTGGTTTGACTACAGCCCAATACGGCCACATCAGATTCCTTAATGCGGTTCCAGTGATGGATGCATGATACATCGAGGTCAGGTCAGATCTTCTTAATAGATTGGAACGGTGAGTTGTAGTCAGCACGGATACAGTTGCAATAGGAAGGTTCTTGCCCGGTGACATGTGAAACTCTCAATATTCGTCGTTTTGGAGTTTGTATTGTATCGCCCATTGTCAAGTAATAATATTCGTCGTTTTGGAGTTTGTATTGTATCGCCCATTGTCAATTAATAATATTCGTATTTTGGAGTTTGTATTGTATTGGCCAGTGTCAATTAATAAATTTTGGCCGAGTTGGTTATCCAACCAATCCTATAAGCAATATTTTAATAGTGGTCATTAATTCCTTTATTTTTTTCCATGTGTTTTACGAACCCCAATTTGGTGACCGTTACTTTCACGACCTATTTACTTGAAGGGATTATTTACGAACCCCAAATGGGTGACCGTTACTTTAACGACCGGAAGGGAGTCTGACTCATGACTCTTTAGCAAAATTAACTCTGTTTTTACTTTTTTTTCAAGTTAACTATGAAGCCTAACTACTTTTTCTTATCAACTCAACCAAAACATTAGCGTTTAGTTGTAGTTTAAAAATTATGTTTTGTTTGGTTCATACAGTTAAGGAAATTTTGGTCATATTTTGAAAAAATCTAATTGGGATTTTGTAAATCCAAGGAAAAACTGTCAAAACTCATAATTTTAGGTAACCTAGACATTTTTGATGGTGTTGAGTTCATTTCCACCACCGAAAACATGATTCAAACACTGCATCTACAAGATTTTTTGAAATTTTTTTACCCAGATTCCGACCACTTTTGGCCCTCCTAACAATTCCTCCACCTCCATAAACAACTCCAAAAATTTAACCACAGAAGTGCTAAAGAAACTGAACCTATAGCCTTTTAATAAAAAAATGATTTAACAATAAAAACTCACCCATTAAATTAACCCTCATGACTTATTAATTATTTGAAAATGGTTACAAAATATAACATACAAACGTATTATCAATCAGGTTAACAATCCATTATGTATGGTGTAGGAGTGGAAAAAGATAAAATGTGAACAGAATTGAAAATAAAGAGATGTAGCTCTCAGGTGTGGCCTGCACCTGGAGACTACACTCACAAAACAGAGAGATCACTATCGTACACTCTATTCTTCATCAATGAAAGATTACATCATTAAATACAATACTAGGGATTAGGAAGTTGCACCCAAACCCCTAAACTTTAGGAACTAATCCTAAACTAGGGAGAACGTTACAACAATGTAACCATTTTCTCCATTAATACAAAATAATATTAATTATTTTTAACTCCCCCCCTTAATGGAGAAAGGGTTCTCCTAGACTCCTAGCATCCTTTTAAACAATTCAAATTTCACTCGTGCAAGAGGCTTTGTAAAAATATCAGCCACATTGTCACAAGTTTTACAATATTCAATAGCAATTTCTTTTGACTGTATTTTCTCTCTAACAAAATGGAACTGAGTGTCTATATGTTTGGTGTTTTTGTGAAACACTGGATTGTATGCTAATTTAATGGTGCTCTGGTTGTCGCTTTTGATGGAAGTGGGATTCTTCTGTTCTTTTCCTGCATCTTTGAGAAGCTTTCTCAACCAGATCTCTTCACACGTTGCTGCACACAATGCTTGATACTCAGCTTCACACGAAGACAAGGCTACAGTACTCTGCTTCTTGCTGCTCCATGCTATGACCCCGGATCCTATGTTGAATGCGTAACCTGTGATGGACCTCCGATCATCCAAGTTACCTGCCCAGTCTGAGTCTGAAAAACCTGCTAGAGTAACATCAGATACATCAGTGTATAAAATACCATAATTAACAGTACCACAAAGATACCTCAACACGCTCTTTGCTGCTACCCAGTGACTTTCAAGCGGTTTCGACATGAATTGGCTCAACACACTAACAGAGTATGCCAAGTCAGGTCTGGTTGTTGTAAGATATATCAAGCTGCCAACCAGCTGTCTGTACATTGTGGCATCAACCTCTTTAGTGCCATCGTCACTGCTCAATTTCAGATTCTGCTGCAAAGGTGTCATTGCTGATCTACACTGATCCATACCAAACTTTTCCAACAGATTTCTGGCATACTTCCCTTGGGTAAGAAAATTTTGCCCAGTATCTCTGCATACTTCTAATCCCAGACAGTAGTGAAGGCTTCCCAGATATTTCATCTCAAAAAATTGTGCCATAAGCCTTTTGATTCCTCTGATTAAATCATCTGCATTTCCTGTTATAATCATGTCATCCACATACAAAGAAATCAAAATAATCTGCCCCTGATTATTGTACTTGGTATACAAATTTGGGTCATTTAAACTTCTATGGAAGCCATGCTCTACAAAGAAAGAATCAACCTTTTCGTACCAAGACCTGGGTGCTTGCTTTAAACCATATAAAGCCTTTTTCAATCTGCAAACAAGATGTTCCTGCCCCTGCTTTACAAATCCTTCTGGCTGTACTAAGTAAATTTCCTCTTTTAAATCACCATTTAAAAATGCAGATTTAACATCAAGCTAGTGTAATTCCCAATTACATTTAGTAGCTAAAGCAATAAGCATTCTGATTGTATTTAACTTTGCTACAGGTGCAAAAGTATCATCAAAATCTATACCTTCCTGCTGTGAATATCCTTTTGCAACTAGCCTAGCTTTTAATTTATCTATACTTCCGTCTGCATTCATTTTTGGTTTAAACAGCCATTTACATCCTATGGGTGTTTTATTCTTAGGCAGCTCAACTAAATCCCAAGTATCATTTCTAAGAATTGATTCCATCTCTTCATTCATTGCAGCTCTCCATTCCTTAAATTGACTAGCTTCTTTGTAATTAGAGGGTTCTACAATGTTCAAAACCTTTGACATCAAAGCATAGTTTCTTAATTTTAATGGTAATTGAGTCTTCCTACCTGATCTCCTTGGTAGGGGACTTACCTCAAATTTGTTTTCTTTTGTTATAACTGGGCTTGCATTATCACCTTCTTGCTGTTCTTCTTTTTGCTCTTCTTTTTGCTCCTGCTCTCTTTCATCATCACTGCTTTCCTCCAAAAACAATGGAATGTGCCAATCATCACCAACGCCATCTTTCCCTTCTTGTACTTGTTCATGAAACACTACATCCCTACTTGCAAATGTCTTACGAGACTCAGAATTGAATAATTTATATGCTTTAAATTCTGTGCCATAACCAACAAAGATGCATTTAACTGCTTTAGGGTCTAATTTTTTCCTATCAGCTTTGGGTATATGGGCAAATGCTTTTGACCCAAATACTCTTAGATGGTTTACTACTGGTTTAAATCGATATAGAGCTTCAAAAGGGGTTTTGAAGCCAAGATACCTGGTAGGACTTCTGTTCTTCAAATATACAGCAGTGTTGATAGCCTCTACCCAAAAACTATTAGACAGACCCTTACCTTGTAGCATACTCCTTGCGCACTCCACCAAGGTTCTGTTTTTGTGCTCTGCAACTCCATTCTGCTGTGGTGTGTGTGGCACTGTATACTGCTGAACAATCCCGTGAGATTTGTAGAATTTCATGAATTCCTTTAGCTTGTATTCTCCCCCTTGATCAGATCAGAGAATTTTTATACTCTTACCAAACTGTTTTTCCACCAAGGTTTTAAATTCTATAAAGCACTGGAAAGTCTGACTTTTCTTGTTCAAAAAATAAACCCATGAATATCTAGTGCAGTCATCAGTAAATAACAAAAAATAATATGCTCCTCCTAGCGACCTTGTCTGCATAGGTCCGCATACATCAGTGTGCACTAGTTCTAAAATGTCTGTTTCCTTCCTCCTATCATGCATAGGAAACTGTTCTCTATGCATTTTTCCTAAGGCACAACCATCACAATTTAACTGAATATTACGAAAGATAGGGAGTCCCTCAACCATACCTTTCTTCTGCAATAACATGAGGTCCTGAAAATTCAAATGACCAAACCTCTGATGCCAGAGTTGTTCAGCTGTTGATCCTCCTGCAACCATGGCTTGCTTTGGTATACTTTTAGCATCCAGTCTGTATAGGCTTCCAACTCGCATGCCTGTTGCAACTATTTCATTCCTGCAATCCTTTATCACACAATGAGTCTTGAAGAACTCGACTTGCATATCTTGATCAACCATCATGGATACAGATATCAGATTTTTCTTAATTCCAGGTACATATAAGACATTTGTAAGGTGACTAATTTTTCCATTTGGTAACTTAACTGAAATCACCCCATGACCTTTAATCTTGTATCCACTATCATCTCCTAGATATATTTTTGATCCATTTATACTTTCTTCAAGGCTATCAAAAAATTCCTTTTTACCTGTCATGTGAGAGGATGCTCCGGAATCGACATACCAAATATCGTCCTCATTAGATGCTGAAAGGGCACAGTCAACTGTGAACAATCGAAATTCATGACTGAAGTCTTCTTCTTCAACAAAGTATCCTCTGTGCTTTGCATTTGCCTGCCTCCTCTTTGCATCATCAACCTGCTTCTTATAACATTCACTCTGTATATGACCCTTCTTTCCACAATAATAACATTTCTTTTCAGAATGATTTGCAAGCATACCTTTATGAGAATGTGAATTCTTATGTGATGTTCCTCCTTTCTGCTTTGATTGCTGTTGTGACTGCTTTCCTTTGAATGATCATCGTTTTGCCATCAACGCAAGATCATCACTTTGGGGGTTCAAGTTCTGTCGCCACTCCTCCTCTTGCTGCAAGATCCCTGTGAGATCATCAAATGTGGGCGCTTTCTCCCTTGCCGACACTCCAGTGATGAACGTTTGAAAATCATCTCGCATCCCATTCATTGTGATTGCGACAAGATCTTCATCAGACACCGCCACTCCGATGGCCCCCAATCCGTCTTTCACATCTTTAATTCGCGCAACAAATGCAGTAGCAGTCTCCCTTTCATCCATCCTCATTGAAAATAGCTTGCTTTTAAGTGCCAAGACTCGGCTTGTATTCTGGGTCTCATACAGATTTTTGATTTTCGTCTAGATGTCCGCAGATGTTTTACAGTCTCTGATGTGCGCAATAACATTGCCCTTCACAGACATCTTCAACAAGACTTTGGCCTTGTTCTCTCGTATTTCCCAATCTTGCTCCTGTGGCCCTGCGCTCGGCTTCTGCTCATCGCCTGTAACTATGGACCAAGCATTCGCACCCTCGAGTAAGGTCTGGATCTTAAACTTCCAATTCGTGAAGTTAGATCCATTAAGTTTACCAGACTCGTTAAAATAAGATTCCATCATATTACTCATTCTGACCAGATCTATAAAATGAATCTACCCAACAAAAAAAAAACAATACCTGTCATATCGATCTGTCACCTCTGCCACCGATCTACAGTGTCTGGCAATCCCGCTCCAATGAGAAAATTCGGCGTTTTCAATACAGCCGAAGAATTGATCTGATCAAAATTGATCCGATCTGCCTCTCTCGGATAGATCTGCAACTTCGCTGATCTGCACCCCTTGCAAACCGCCAAACGAAGTTGAGGCTTCCCGCAGATCCCCTTGAAGGAAGATTGGCGCGTCCCCCTTTGTATCGGCGCTTTCCCGAGTGAAAAATCCCCTTTGTATCGGCGCTTTCCCGAGCAAAAAATCCACGCCAATCAAAAATCGCTTAGAGTAATTTTGCTGGCGCGATTAATCCGTAAAATTTCGCGCCAATCGGATGTTCTGGCGCTCTGGCGTGATTAATCCCAAAACGTCCGCGCCAATTCCCCTCCTGGCGCTTCTGTCAGCGCAAAAAGTGCGCCAATATCCTTTCTACTCAGAAAAAAAATATCCGAGTCCGAGCCAGGTGTTCTGCAGTCCACCTGCTCAATTGAGCACAGAGCTCTTGTGTACACGCGGCCACAAAGGCACTTCAAGCCACACAGGAAATTCTACCACACAGGTAAGCTAGCTACAAAGGCACTTCAGCCACAAAGGTGACAAAAGATCAGGCTCACCCAATCTGAGCTCTGATACCAAGATAAAATGTGAACAAAATTGAAAAGAAAGAGATGTAGCTCTCAGGTGTGGCCTGCACCTGGAGACTACACTCACAAAACAGAGAGATCACTCTCGTACACTCTATTCTTCATCAATGAAAGATTACATCATTAAATACAATACTAGGAATTAGGAAGTTGCACCCAAACCCCTAAACTTTAGGAACTAATCCTAAACTAGGGAGAATGTTACAACAATGTAACCATTTTCTCCATTAATACAAAATAATATTAATTATTTTTAACTAAAAATGATTTTTACCGTTTTAATTATCAACACATTGCAAATAATATATCTTAAATACGGATCTAATAGGAGCAGAGAGGGATCCAATTCTTTCACTTGTAATTTTTTTTATGAGAAGACATTATTTAAATATTTTGTATAGTTTTTTTTTAGATTTTTATTTTGGTGGACATAGCAAAATTTCAACTTTACGAGGGACAGACAGGGTTAGACATCATACTAGGCTGTAGAATGAGCCTCTCCACTCAATAAAATCTTGGTCATACACTCTAATATAAACAAACATTATGTGCATTTTTAAGACATTGTTTAATTAGTGCATTTTATGTAGATCTTAAAATATATATATATAGCAATGAAGTCAAACAATTGGTTAAGCTTTATTGCTTTTAAGATTTTGGGATATTCTCAAAATCTATAATCCGAGTAAGATTGAATATATGAACCGCAGCCAAAAATAACATAAAATCTTGATCATACACAATATTTTGTTTATAACATTGTTTAATTAGTGCATTGTTATGTAGATTTTAAAATATATAGATAGCAATGAAGTCAAACAATTGGTTGAGTTTTATTGTTTTTAAGATTTTAGGATATTCTCAAAATCTGCAATCTGAATAATATTGAATATATAAACAGCAACGAAAAATAACATAAAATCTTGGTCATACATTTTAATATTTTGTTTATAGCATTGTTTAATTAATGCATTTTTATATAGATCTTAAAATATATAGATAGCAGTGAAGTCAAACAATTGGTTGAGTTTTATTTCTTTTAATATTTTGAGATATTCTCAAAATCTGCAATCTAAGTAAGATTGAATATATGGACAACAGCGAAAAATAAGATTGAATATATGGACAATAGCTAAAAACAATTGGTTATGCTTCGTTACCTCTAAGATTTTGGAATATTTTCAGAATCTACAATTTGATTAAGTTTTTGGAATGCATAAATATACTCATCCTTTTAAAAGAACATGTAAAACACTTGAATAACACTTGAATTGAATTATCCATGAGCAGCTCAATTGGTTAATCCGAAAAATGTGAAATCGATGATACTTGAAATACCCAAATTCAAATCCTCTGTTATAACCCAGTATCAAAGGTTTATGACCCAGGTACCAGAGGTTTACTGATACTTGAATTGAATTGTATAAAATTCACAATTTAAATTATAATTCCAATAATTCCCTACCAAAATTTCCATTCCAATAAATTTTTATCCTTTATTTTATTTTCTAGCATTTTCTCAGAAAGTTGTCCAAACCTCTCAAGATGAAAGTGAAATACCAATGTTTTTCAAATTTGTTCCTGTTTTCTTGACATTTTTTGATCGGTAGAAAACTAAAATTTGATTTTTTTTTAACTATGAGCTGTGAGCAGTAGCACACATGGGCGTTTGAATTGTAGAATATGAAGAGAGATGTGCAAGGCCGTCGATAAATTACAACATTGTTGCTGTCAGGTGGTCCACTCGCCATATCTCTCTGAAATACTTTTTGGAAGGTGCAGAAGACTTATTGTACGCGTCTGATTCTTTTCGGATAAGAGGGACAACGTCATTAACTAGCTCCGTAGGTAGGATACGTCCAACATTAAGCCGGAACAGTATTTTAAACTAGCATTTGCACCTAATGTTGCAAAGGAAACGCCGTAAGGCATAGAGTGGGGAAGAATAGCGACATGTAAATGGAAATTATTGAAAGCAAGGGTGGATGATTAGAAACCAAGTGACCAGTGTGTGTTTAATCAGAAGATTGGGCAAGTGTTCTTGGATTGGTGATCATTAGTAAAATTGCAAGGAGGAATATATATATAAGTAAAAGCTCATTGTCGGGAGAACAATGAGTGCAGTTTGACTGCAATATCTTTTTCTTCTAGCACTTTTATTGCTATATCTTTTCCTTCTGCCATGCTCCTGCTCTCTAGAAAGTCCTAGAGAGCAGTTTCCCTTAACTATCTGTCATGCTCAATTGTGTAGATTTTGATTTCAATTGGAGCTAGATAAAGCAATGTAAGAATGTCATTCTTGATCACAATAAAACAAGTCGTTAGAGGATATCAAAAACGAAGTGACCAATACATGTTTAGTCAAAAGAATGGGCAAGTTCTCTATGAATTGGCGATCATTGGTAAAATTGCAAGGAGGAGAAGATATAGCAGTGTAAGTTCACTGTTTGGAGAACATTCAACACACTTTGACTGCTATATCTTTTCCTTCTGGAACTTCTACCGCTATAGCTTTTCTTTCTGTCATGCTCGTACTCTGATATACTATATTCTCATTCCATTTTCATTAGCAAACATAGTACAACTATAGTCCTGAGCACACCTCTCTCTCCATGAAGTCCAGCTAATCTTATTCCTTCCGTGATGACAAGTTCTGGATTTCATTCCAAAAAGGTGCATATGTCTGACAAGTTTGATATGAAAATCAAGTTTATATCTAGAAAGTTTGTAGATACTAGGCACAGTCACTGCCTACCATGTAATCACATCCTTTGCATTCATTCCTTCACTCAATAAAATGCAGTTTAGTTTCTCACACTAACATCTATTGATCTATCTACATATATGACTAGTAGTCTCCACAAAAGACAAGGCTCATAGGTAGCTAAGTCATTAAAATTAACACTTGGATTGATTTTCCTTTCGTAGGTCAGTTCGCCCTGATAGGTGCTGCAATTTTAGATGGCCAAAGAAGATGCTTCAGCCCTATCACTTATGATTACAACTATCAAACCATGTAATGGCACCCACCCTGATAAGTGCTGCAATTTTAAATGGCCAAAGAGGATGCTTCAGCCCTATCACTTATGATTACAACTATGAAGTTGAAGAACAAGACAACCATATGTCTAAAAATAGCTTAAGTCAAAAGCCAGACACTTAATATATTTGTTTTTTTTGAAACAGGTCTATTCATTACAAAGATGTAATATAACTCTTCACAACAAGAAGCTTCTCCATGCATGTCTTTAGGTGCCAACAAAACCACTTCTTATGGTATTTTGGCAACACCAACAAGGTGGAAACTAACAAAGGTTGCACTTTCCACTATTCCATACATGATCCATCCTTCTCATTAAAGTTTGAGCCACTAGTCTATCCTTCACTTTTTCTCTAAGAAGAAACCCACTGATTTATTATTCAAAATGCTTGATCGATTTTACCTGGTAAATTATCTTAATTCAAAAGAGATTGTAATTGGTTTTCATCTCTGTTCATCTGGAAAGAAACATACAAGAATAAAAGCTAAAGAATGATGTCCCATTCAAAATTAGTGGGCCTCCTAATAACATTGCCAAATCTGCTTTCACTCACTCCCCACGAATTTAGATAAAAAAACATTACAAAGAAGAAATAAATATTTTTTCTATAATCTAGATCCATCTCCATAAGCACTAGACCCTAGCAGAGCAGTTTCCCTTGAATATCTGTCATGCTCAATTGTGTAGATTTTGATTTCAATTGGAGCCAGAGAAAGAAATGTAAGAATGTCATTCTTGATCACAAACAAGTGGTTGGAGGATATCAAAAACCAAGTGACCAATACATGTTTAGCCAGAAGACCAGGCAAATGCTCTATGAATTGGTGATCATTGGTAAAATTGCAAGGAGGAGAAGATATAGCAGTGTAAGTTCATTGTTTGGAGAACATTGAGCACACTTTGACTGCTATATCTTTTCCTTCTAGCACTTCTACTGCTATATATGTTCCTTCTGTCATGCTCTTACTCCAATATACTATATTCTCATTCCATTTTCATTAGCAAACACAGTACAGTTATAGTCTTGGACAAACCTCTCTCTCCATGAAGTCCAACTAATCTTATTCCTTCCATGATGACAAGTTCTGTATTTCATTCCAAAAAGGTGCATCTGTCTGACAAATTTGACATGCAAATCAAGTTTATATCTAGAAAGTATGTAGATACTCGGAAAAGTCACTTCCTACCATGGAATCAGTCACCTCCAGACTGCGATAGACCCGCATTTCTGATGGTGAAGACAAAAATAATAAGCAAACCTCCCCGTTGCTGCAACAGAAAAATCATGATAGGGTTACTGCTTGAAATATGGAGGAAAGGAAAGAAGTTAAGTCTCAGAATCATGAGCTGAGGTATTACCGGGCTTGGTGACCGTAGAAAACCATCCGGGAACCTTCATCTCAAATATACAGCCTATATAATTTTTCCAAATTCAAAAACCCAGCAAAGCAAAATTTATTATGCCAATATCAAACTGATGCAATTTCTGCTAATAATGTTCATCAAATATGGCATGGTATTAGGAAAACAAATAAAAAGTTATGAGAAAGCTCCCTTCCATTGAAGAGTATAACATGGGCAAGTGTTGCAACAATCCTTGCAAAACCAATCCAGCGGAGAAAGCAAAAATTGTGCTAAGAATTGCACCCACTAGGAATAACCATACCAAGTTTTTGTATGACCCAAGTGGGCTGAACAGGCGTTTCAGACCAACCAGGCCCCATGTGACTGATGCATCAAAGGCTACTCTGTCCTTTGGACACGTCCAAGGGCTGTCAGGAAGCAGAGAGTCCACATCACAAATATTCTCTATACCTGTCAGCATCCACCATGTAACACAGAGATTGATTGTACCTGCAACTATTGTGCCCACAAGCTGTGTACATCCACAAGTTAGCCCCTGGACTCAAATATAGTTAATAAAAAACTGAACCCCATGAAAAAATATACTTATGGTTTATAAATTATTTTATAATATTGAACACTATAGAAGAAGTGAAAACTGAAAACTATAAGAGCCACACCTGAGCAACATACATGCAACGTGGAGGAATCTTCATGTAGTGCCCAAGCTTCAAGTCTGCAAGAAAATAAAGAGCATGCACTATACTAATCCTTCCATAAGTCTTGAAAAGGATATTGGCAATTGGTTTTCCAGGCAATAAGTACCCAATAATAAATTCCGCAACAACATTGTAACCTGGTTGTTGTTTTCACAACAATAGCAAATAAATTTCAGCACGAATCTAGTTCACTTCAAATAACCAGCGCTATTACAACCCAATGGGGCATCAAAAAAAGCATAAGTTCACACTTGCTTTACTGGCATGGGTAGGCATGGGAGAGGTTTTGATGTACTAATTTCCTTTTATGTACTCTTGGAAGGCAAGATAACTGCATCTTTTCCAGTATCAGTTTTTTTCAGAAACAAAAAAGGAAACAACATAAGCTCATTTTCTTTCAGTTTTAGAAAAATTTATTGATCTCTGTAAGTAGCATGGTTTTCTGGTGAGTACAAACTTCATTTTGTTGCCCCTATTCGTAGGGATTTTCTGGGGAAATGGATAGTTCAATTGGGAGGAAGAAATAGTTAAATGGAAAAGTTTTGGACCTGATTAGTAGTTGCCTGAATCACTCCAACGGGAAGACTTAATATGCATGCAAGCTCATATGCCGTAGCATTCCCCACCATGGAAGTTGAATATCATCCTTCCATATAATTGAAAGAATAAGTGACAGAGCCTTGCTTCCTTCCAGTAGGATAAGAAACCACCACTGTGGTATGGTTACATTCAGTGGCAACCCTTATGTTCAATGAGATAGCTCTTTTTGTAAGTGGGAAAGCTCACTTCTTGACTTGTTTTCTTCTGTCCTTGTCAGGAAAGTAAACAAGCTTCATCAAGAGAAGTTACACCTTATTGATGATAAAGATCTTCAGGGAAATTTTGATAGATTTCAGATAGAAGAGATGGTTTAGGTTTCTGTGTTATGCACGCAATTTCAGCCTGGACATCATCCCAAAATGTGTGATGTTTTGAGGTACAGGCTGTATATTACCCACGGAGTCTCTTGTGCATGTACTTCATCAAATCATTTTTCAGAAATAAGCAAATCATAGGTCAGAGAGTTATATCACACGAACATCAGGCGTGCCAGGAAAATGTCACCCTGAAAAGCTAGAAAGGCAAGCATTTTTGGCAGCGGCTGATTATAAAATCTGTGTTTTTTGAGAGCAACAAGAATGGTCTGTTGCAATTGTCAATAAAATCGATGATGTATACAAGAAGTTATAATAGAGATTAGAATTTTGGCCACCAGGAAATGTAAACCCTGTACTGTTGAAGGGGCAATGCAAAATACCAAATTAGTCTGCTGCTAGTGTCAGTGCAATTCAAAATGTTTCTTCCTGTATTTTCATTGTTGAACCAGTAGCAGAGGTGATGTTCTCAGAGGAAACACTGGATATATTGAACATTATCAACTGCACTACACTAGTTTCCTATCAAAGTTGCAGATTTTACACCAAAATTTATGAATAATTGGGAGTTGATGTCTGGATCAGTTTCCTCATCTAATGGTGATGAGGTCTCAAATTTGTAAGGTTATGATGCAAATTTTAACTATGAAACGAGCTCAAATGTTGTTAGCTTTTTCCTTTGTTAACTCCGAGTTCCATTGGGTGTTCATTTTGAAGACAAAAGCCATGTGCTACGTTGGTATAAGAGAATGTTATATCTGCAAAGCTTGAAATAACTTCTTACAAAGTGCTTTTTGACTAGGGTTTACAGATCATGCAATTAATGGGCTTCGCCTGACTTCAGAGATGCTATCAGAATTGGGATATGATCTCACGATGCCTTGTGCAAATTACCTTTGGCAACCATTAATTGTAAACACTGAGGACAGTCAATTTAATTTCTCTTCTAATCAAACAGAGTCAATTTAATTCGTCTTCTAAGTGAGAAGAAATGCAGTTGTTAATTTTTCAGATTTTATTATGCAGCCTGCTAAATTACAGATTATTAGCATATTGTTGTGGATATTTTTGTGACATTTGTACTATATCCTGTATCAACATTTTGTTCTTCATGATACAGAAAATCCTGTCAATGCTAAACGTACTCATCTTCAACTTCTTTGTATGGCTAGAACATTTACATTTACAATAACTTGCATTGATTCGTGCATCCTCTCTCGGCAGACATGTATAATGCTGGTATCAAATTTGATTAGTCTTATTTTTCTTGTAAGGGCTCATGTATCAGAAAATATTTGGTTTTCATCTCCTATAATATAATACATATCAAATTTTCTTAGTCCCCTGTGATAGGTTGAGGCAATGTATATGATGTGCATAATGTCACATTGCCCCAGTGCCTTTTCAACAGGATAAACTTGAGAGAAAATTGTCGTATTTGGATTTGGGATATCACTGTTGGAACTCATTACAGATCAAAGGGCTTTAGATTTTGGTCAAGCTGTAAAGCAGAAAGTTGTAAATATTGATTGGGTGAGTATACGCTCAGTTGGAAGAAGCTTGAATGGTTACATTCAGTGGCAACCTTGAAGTTCAATGAAAGAGCTCTTTTTTGTAAGTGGAAAAGCTCACCTCTTGACTTGTTTTATTGCGTCTTTGTTTGGCAGGTAAAAAAGCTTAATCAAAAGAAGTTGCACCTCATTGCTGATAAATATCTCAAGGGAAATTTTGATAGATTTGAGTTAGAAGAGATGGTTCAGTTTTCTTTGCTATGCACTCAATTTCAGCCTGGACATTGTCCCAAAATGTGTGATGTTTCTGGTGCAATTGCTAGTTTAACTATCTTAATATTTGTTTATTTTTCACAATAGGTTATCAAGTTTATATCGTGGGATGAAGATGAAGAGACATCATGAAACAAGGTGTCCACAGTTAACTGCTCCTCAAACCACTGTAGACCTCTCAATTGACTAAAAT
The DNA here is from genome assembly GCA_031772625.1 of Pinus tabuliformis. Taxonomy (NCBI): domain Eukaryota; kingdom Viridiplantae; phylum Streptophyta; class Pinopsida; order Pinales; family Pinaceae; genus Pinus; species Pinus tabuliformis. The sequence continues at coordinate 717,778,743 of CM062816.1, read as the reverse complement.
GATATAAAAAAAAAGTTGTAAAAAAGGAAGCTTATTTTATCTTCAGATGCATAGCCAATTACTTCAGAGGCTCAGCGTATATCTGTGGTTGTAAACATGGCCAGGTCAGTGGCTGACCTTAGAGAAGACAAGCATGCATTTGTAATCTTTGCTTAGGCAAAGGATTGATTACAACAATGAAGATCAAATCACAATTCTGAGTAGTCGAAATCAAATTGCACATGTATCTCAAGTTGGTGAAAATACTCATTATAACTTCAGCATAAGGAATAAAAAAAAAACAGACTCATTTTCTCAGATTATATTGGTCAAATCTATACACTCCCCTCTTCTATTAGTGAATGTATTATCTCAAGTTGGTGAAAATGCTCATTATAACTTCAGCGCAAGGAACTAGACTCATTTTCTCAGATTATATTGGTCAAATCTATACACTCCCCTCTTCTATTAGTGAATGTATATCTCCTGTATATACCCATTTTTTACAAAGGAATATGAAATTTAAGGTTTATAGTTATTGAAAAAAATAGACCTCAATTTTAGAGAATTTAAGATAAAGAGGTTGTCTCATGTCAGGAATTTGTAATCCATGGATCTGCACAACTACCCTCTATTTTTCCAATTGAACTTCACATCCGATCAGTACTATAACAAGGTGATCATGAACACTTATTGAACGATTAATTCTTTGGTGTTGTTTATTGGGGAGGTTGACTAATAATCTGTCCACCAAGGTTCCATTCTTGGAATAACTACACCTCAGGCTAAGCATAGCCAAAGGTAGTTTGCTATTTGCAGTGCAACCCCTCTGGACATGATATGTTGTTAAAAGAAAAAAAAATCATGTTCTATTCAGAAAAGCTGCACATTTCATTTTAAAAACATGCTAAGAGACAAAAAATAATAATTTGACATCTTCATCAGAGTAGTTAACTTTCCAAAGAGTTCACTTAATTGACTTCTTAAATAAACATTGCTTAATATTTAGACCACTTTAATATGATCACTAGTTTGCTGCTGACAAATGAACAATTTCTCAATGTTAATAATAATCTATAGTTCCTATTGTTTTCGACGTTGGAGAACAAAAAATGTCATCTACAACTGAGAATTAAGTATAATGGACATGCCACTGATAACCATCCTAAAATGTTTATGTGCAACTCTGGACATGTAGATGAAATTTACCTTCCATAAGTTCCTGACTTTGGCAGAAATAGAAGAGTGAAGTCCAATGTCTTTCCAATGTGCTGTGATCATTGCTCTTGATGAACTTCTATTCCATAAAACTATAACAATATAGTTGTTCGAAAGTGGACCAGCCCAAGCCTGCATTGTCCTCCCAAGCTACAGTGAGAATGTCGATGCTTAATAAACAGAGTTATATTTGATCCCAGACTTCGTCAGATCAAAATGAAAATCGTTGAGCTTAAAGATTTAGGCACAAGTAAGATTTATATTGAGGAAAAATGAGTATTTGAATGGAATGGATGTGATTACCTCAAGATCACCATTTTGCCTCACTTCTCTCCCTTGTACTCCTAGTGGGTCTGCACAGAGCAAGATAGTTCATGCTCAAATTTGAAGAAACTTATTGCAACAGACCGACAGAACAAGATAGTTCATGCTCAAATTTGAAGAAACTTATTGCAACAGACTGACAGAAAAGAATCTTCAATTATTTGGATCTTTTCTTTAGAGTGTTCTACAAATGGAAATGAAGCCACTTCTGCTTTCGTATAGATGCATTTTATTCCCTCAGAAATTTGAGAAAGGACACACCTTGATTGACTGCAATGACCGCTTTATTGCCAAGGATCTTCAACATTTTATCACTCAAAAATCTCACATCACAATCGATCAATAGAGGTGCCTAAATCCCAAAACAGAAACGTAAAGAGATTCAATCAATCCACTCAGAAACCCATTTGATGAGAAGTCAGATTGGAACAATACATTGAAATTCCATGAAATGTACTGAAATCAGTTAGGTCCTTAAAAAAATTCTTCTACTAGTAATGAGCAGAAATCTGTAACTTTAGTCTGGATGATTTCTAGAAGTTAGGAGCCTACGAGCAAAGAATCATCCCTAAGACATTGGCATGTCGAATACCTTCATAAGAGCCCAAATGCTGAAATGTGAGCGGTACTCATCTGCAGTCATGTTGCCATTCCCAACCTCTAACATGTCCGGATCTGAAGATATGGGAAAACGTACAAGGTGTCCAAAGAAATTAACAGAGGACAATATTTATAAATCGTTTAATTTCCTTTAGTCAGATACAATGTTTCAAATAACGCTTGTAATGATCTGGAATCGGTTGATGGTATTTATAGCGGTTGTTGAAGTAAGAAGTGTATGATAAAAAGATAAAGCTACTAATAATTCTCTGATCTAGATGTTGTTGAGCCTATATGGCAAAAGCATAACATGCTAGGTCTCTTTAGGGAGAGGGAATTTGTGTGACTGCGTCTTCTTGATATGCATTTATCTTGATTCATGATGAAATAATAGCAACTAAAGTCATGACCAAATGATGGTAAACATTTGATAAAAGTAACCAATGTTGCAAAGAACATAGTAATCAATTTCACTAGCTACAAAACTGCATTCAACCCTCCTTCTTTGATGATTAATCTCTGAATTTCAGCACCTATCTACCTGAAGCCCTTCGCATGACTAAAGCTGCCAGTGGAGATTTTCAGCCTGCATATCTAAGGTGTCATCCAAGTATTTTTCATTCTGGTCTAGGGAGATCAAAGTTTGTAATTGAAGGATCTGTAAGGATTGATAAAATGTGGAGCATTTTCGGCCCTATAATAGAGAAAATCTCTAAATAATATCAAGGTAACATGACATTGATCTAAGCGTATCATGTTGCCTAACCTCAGGTAGTTGTCCCTCAACAATATAGTCAAAAGACTTGATCAGATATGTGTGATTTAGGACGATTCCTGAGTAGTATTGCTAAAGATCTATCATTGTGATCCGACCTTATGTTTAACCTTTCACAGTGGATCTGAAAGGCATGTCTACAACCCTTCTATAGGGAACCTTTTCTGCCTTAGTGGTGACCTAACCAGTGACCTTGTGAAGTCCCGAGGTTTATGTTTGTGGCATCATGGCATGATCCTGAATAAAGTTAAGAAGGTTTCCAGGTATGAGTAGAAGATGTACTGATATTCAAAATACCTATGGGAGGATATATGGCCAATATATTTAATCTGTATGCAAAGAAACATTTGAAAAAAGGAAGCATGATCTCATCACAATTATAGTAACTACATCAGGGGGTTGTCTAATAAACAAGGGTATTATATTAAGATTGTTGCTAAAGCGCAGATTTGTAATTACACCAAAATTCAGTAATCATAGAGACATTGATGTGAAAGGAAAACATTTATGTAGCATATGCAGCCAAGTAATCTTCTTGGAACGAGATTCGGGAATAGTTTGGGCTCATGATTATCTTCTTGGGTTATGCTTCTGGTAGGGTTTCATTGGGTTTTCTCAAGCCCCTTTTCACAGACAGCTCTAAAGAAGTTCACACTCAGATTCTTGACTATTTCATGAAGCAGATCAAATTCAACCCGGACTGTATTTTGGGCATACCTCTGCAATGCAAGTTCAGAAAAATTCGTTGATCTGAAGGGTTACTCTGTTTTACTTTTAACTGGTTCTCAAATTCCTTAACAAATTTTAGACGCTCTGTAATAATCACAGCCTCTTTTGAACACCCTAGATATATTTTTAAAGTTGCTCGTGGTATAGATTCTTGACTATTTGCTGAGGCAGATCAAATTCAACCAGGATTGTATTTTGGGCATACCTCTGCAATGAAAGTTCAGAAAAATTCGTTGATCTGAAGGGTTACTTTGTTTGGCTTTGAACTGGTCCTCAAATTCCCTAACAAATTTCTAAGGCTCTGTAATAATCACAACCTCTTTTGAACACCTTAAATATATTTTTAAAGTTGCTCGTGGTACAACAACCCCTATTCTGGTGAAGGTTCTTAGAATGTACTACAAGGCAAATCTGAAGTCTTCTCTGGAAATTTTCGGCACCCTCAAAGGACATGTCTGAAGTTCTGAAGTTAAATGATTAAATGGGCTATACGCTCTATTTTGCCTTCTTATACACAGTCTGATTTTAGTTGAGGATAAGACCTAGTTTGTGGACCAGCAACATTCCTAGATTGTTTATGGTGTCAATAGAAGGACAACTTAGAACTTTGCATAAGTTATTGTAAGGGACAAGGGCGATAAAAGTAACCAATGTTGCAAAGAACATACTAATCAATTTCGCTAGCTACAAAACTGCATTCGGCCCTCCTTCTTTGATGATTAATCTCTGAATTTTAGCACCTATCTACCTGAAGCCTTTTGCATGACTGAAGCGGCCAGTGGAGAATTTCGGCCTGCATATCTAAGGTGTCATCCAAGTATTTTTCATTCTGGTCTAGGGAGATCAAAGTTTGTAATTGAAGGATCTGTAAGGATTGATAAAATGTGGAGCAGTTTCGGCCCAATAATAGAGAAAATCTTTAAATAAGATCAAGGTAACATGACATTGATCTAAGTGTATTATGTTGCCTAACCTCAGGTAGTTGTCTTTGAACAGTATAGTCAAAATACTTCATCAAATATGTGTGATTTAGGATGATTCCTGAGTAGCATTGCTAAAGATCTATCGTTGTGATCCGACCTTATGTTTAACCTTTCACAGTGGATCTGAAAGGCATGTCTACAACCCTCCTATAGGGAACCTTTTTTGCCTTAGTGGTGACCTAACCAGTGACCTTGTGAAGTCCTGAGGTTTATGTTTGTGGCATCATGGCATGGTCCTGAATAAAGTTATGAAGGTTTCCAGGTATGAGTAGAAGATGTACTGATATTCAAAATACCTATGGGAGGATATATGGCCAATATATTTAATCTGTATGCAAAGAAACATTTGAAAAAAGGAAGCATGATCTCATCACAATTATAGTAACTACCTCAGGGGGTTATCTAATAAACAAGGGTGTTATATTAAGATTGTTGTTAAAGCATAGATTTGTAATTACACCAAAATTTAGTAATCATAGAGACGTTGATGTGAAAGGAAAACATTTATGTAGCATATGCACCCAAGTAATCTTCTTGGAACGAGATTCGGGAATAATTTGGGCTCATGATTATCTTCTTGGGTTAGGCTTCTGGTAGGGTTTCATTGGGTTTTCTCAAGCCCCTTTTCACAGACAACCCTAAAGAAGTTCACACTCAGATTCTTGACTATTTCCTGAAGCATATCAAATTCAACTAGGAATGTATTTTGGGCATACCTCTACAATGCAAGTTCAGAAAAATTCGTTGATCTGAAGGGTTACCCTGTTTGAATTTTAGCTGGTTCTCAAATTTCTGAGGCTCTGTAATAATCACAGCCTCCTCTGAACACCTTAAATATATTTTTAAAGTTGCTCGTGGTACAGATTCTTAACTATTTCCTGAAGTAGATCAAATTCAACCAGGACTATATTTTGGGCATACCTTTGCAATGCAAGTTCAGAAAAATTCGTTGATCTCAAAGGTTACTCTGTTTGGCTTTTAGATGGTCAAATTACTTAACAAATTTCTGAGGCTCTGTAATAATCACAGCCTCTTTTGAACACCTTAAATATATTTTTAAAGTTGCTCGTGGTACAACAACCCCTATTCTGGTGAAGGTTCTTGGAATGTACTACAAGGTAAATCTGAAGTCTTCTCTGGAAATTTCTGGCACCCTCAAAGGACATGTCTGAAGTTCTGAAGTTAAATGATTAAATGGGCTATACGCTCTATTTTGCCTTCTTATACAGAGTCTGATTTTAGTTGAGTATAAGACCTAGTTTGTGGACCAGCAACATTCCTAGATTGTTTATGGTGTCAATAGAAGGACAAATTAGAACTTTGCATAAGGTATTGTAAGGGACAAGGGCGATAAAAGTAACCAATGTTGCAAAGAACATACTAATCAATTTTGCTAGCTACAAAACTGCATTCGGCCCTCCTTTGATGATTGATCTCTGAATTTCAGCACCTATCTACCTGAAGCCCTTCGCATGACTGAAGTTGCCTGTGGAGAATTTCGGCCTGCATATCTAAGGTGTCATCCAAGTATTTTTTCAGTCTGGTCTAGGGAGATCAAACTTTGTAATTGAAGGATCTGTAAGGATCGATAAAATGTGGAGCAGTTTCAGCCCTATAATAGAGAAAATCTTTGAATAAGATCAAGGCAACATGACGTTTATCTAAGTCTATTATGTTGCCTAACCTCATGTATTTGTCCCTCAACAGTAGCACTGCTAAGGATCTATCGTTGTGATCCAACCTTATGTTTAACCTTTGATAGTGGATCTGAAAGGCATGTCTACCACCCTTCTATAGGGCACCTTTTCTGCCTTAGCGGTGACCTAACCAGTGACCTTGTGAAGTCCAGAGGTTTATGTTTGTGGCATCATGTCATGATCTTGAATAATGTTTTGAAGGTCTCCATGTATGAGTAGAAGGTCTACTGATATTCAAATTACCTATGGGAGGATATATGGCCAGTGTATTTAATCTATATATAAAGAAACATTTAACAAAACGAAGCATGATCTCATCACAGTTATAGTAACTACCTCAGGGGTGAGGTGTGGGGAAGTGACCAATCCCAAACTCACCATGATCTAAAAAAACTAAGATCAAATAATTGCAGTTAATCATCCGGGAAGAAGAACCTTGTTCAAAACAAAGGAATCATTGGTTTAATGGTGAAGTCAACAGAGTTTTAACTTATAACCCAATGAATGAGATGAGATTCCAGATGAATAGGTCAACTCAAATTCCATGCAAATTTGGCAGAATGACTACCTCTCGGACCTTGCAGAGAAATTAAAGGAAGTCTTCTCTACGAGGTGCAGCCCCTTGGGTCATATTTCTCGAAGCACAAAAGGAAAAAAGAGAACAAAAAAAGGGACAACAGTTCAATGATCAGCTTTCACAGGGTGGATCAAGACTAAACTTATGACATAGGTTTATCCTTAGATCAGGAGAATACTTTTAATACACAAAACCAAAAATCCAATACTAACCTCCTGCACGAACCTCACATAATCTGTCAACAGAAGTGGGTTAACAAGATCTGCCTGCAACATTTTCTTACAGTAAGAATCTGTGTTATTGGAATCTGATCCAAATCCTCCTCCTCTCTCTCCATACCTTCCACCACCAGACAACTCACCTCTATTTTCATCTCCAAATCCTCCATTACCAGAACCAGTCTCAGTCTTAGATCCAACAATAGCCCTATCTCACACCGAAGCCAATCGAGTACCTCTATATACCCTATCACCGGTCCAATTCTAAATCCTCCTTCCAGATACAAAAAGCCCCTCACCTCCATGTATTCCACTGACTGCCATGAGTTTTTCCGGAGATTCTCCAGGGCTCTGAAACCCAATTGAAATTGGGCTATTAAAATCCTCTTCCAAAGACTCGTCCAATAAGCCATTGATCAGAAAAAATTCTGTAGAGGGACTTTCACTGAGGTCCAAAGAACCAGAACCCCTCCTTACCCTCTCCCTGCTTGAATAGGCATTAGGCATTAGGCAATGGGTCATGCAAATCAGCTTCATACAGTGTTCTTACGAATCTGGGTTGTGCATCATGATGAACCCACTTCAAATCGGCAACATCTAATTGGGTCAAATGAACATATATGCGCGCACTCAATTCTGATTCAGGTTGAATCCCAATAAGGGAATTCAATGCAGGGGTATATGACCTGTTTGAAGCAAACCGTTTCTGCAACGAATGTGTAACCACTTTGATCGAACGACTGAAATTTTTGCAATCGTCTAACATATGATCATGTGGCGCACAAAGATGACAGGTGGGCAGAGAGGGGAGTTGATTTCAGAGGGGAACGCCTTACGACGTAATAAATAACTTTTTCACATTTTCGTGAGTCCATTTTTCCATGTCTGATAGGTAATTTCTTGGACTTTTTCTTATTAGTCAACCTTTCGGGAGCGTTTGATTAGAAATTGAGAAAATTGGATATACTGTTATTAACTTTTGCATGCAACTGAACCATTTTTAATGGAAAATGTAATTTAAATAATAAAACATCAAAATTTTATTAATAATTTTATAAATGTGTATAATAATTAAACTTATTTATAATTAAAAATGTAATTATAAAAATGAAATATTGAAATTTTATTAATAATTATATAATTAATTCGCTGACTTGGGCGTCTTTCTCTTTCCCTTACCGTATTATCCATTTTTATGGAGGCGGGATTTGGGTTTCCACCACCATCCTCGATCTTGCTCCTGCTCCTACTTTTCTGATCTGGGATTCTTTCTCTTTCTCTGATACTATTATCTTGTTGCAAGGAGGAGGGATTTCACCTTCTACCACCATCTTGACTCCGGCACCTGCTCTTACAATGCTAATATGGTATTCTTCTACAGTTCGTCGATCTGGGCGTCTTCTATAGTTCGTCGATCTGGGCATCTTCCTCTTTCCCTTACTGTATCATCCGTCTGTATGGAGGCGGGATTTGGGTTTTTCTCCTGCTCCTACTTCGCTGATCTGGGCTTCTTTCTCTTTCTCTGATACTATTATCTTGTTGCAAGGAGGAAGGATTTCACCTTCTACCACCATCTTGACTCCGGCGCCTGCTCCTACAACGCTAATCTAGTCTTCTTCTACAGCTCGTCGATCTGGGCATCTTCTATAGTTTGCCGATCTAGGCGTCTTCCTCTTTCCCTTACCATATCATCCGTCTGTATGGAGGCGGGATTTGGGTTTCCACCACCATCCTCGATCCTGCTCCTACTCCTACTTCGCTGACCTGGGCTTCTTTCTCTTTCTATGATACTATTATCTTGTTGTGAGGAGGAAGGATTTCATCTTCTACCACCATCCTGACTCCGGATCCTGCTCTTACATCGCTAATCTGGGCTTCTTCTACAGTTTGTCGATCTGGGCGTCTTCCTATTTCCCTCACCATATCATCCATCTGTATGGAGGCAGGATTTGGGTTTTGACCACCATCCTCGATCCTGCTCTTGCTCCTACTTTGTTGATCTGGGCTTCTTTCTCTTTCTCTAATATTATTATCTTGTTGCGAGGAGGAGGGATTTCGTCTTCTACCACCATCCTGACTCCGGCTCCTGCTCCTACATCGCTGATCTGGGCTTCTTTCTCTTTGATCTTCCATATCCATATACTCTAGAAGTCGGATTCAAAATATTTGACCAATAAAGGGAAGTGGAAAAAAGAAACGCAAGACGCCTTACCAGTGACAAGATGATGCGCAACAAAATAGAGGAAACACTATGACATTTATATACTATTGCAATTATCTTGATGCAAGATTTACCTATTCAAGACTAATGTAGGTTCTAACCCTATCTGGACCTAATCACCGTCGATGCCTTTCTATCTTCCAGGGTCGCATTCTTCTGCATGGGCATACATAAGCTTGGGAATTATCAATCGGCCTTGATCCAGATGGCTCCCAACTTCACGAAGATAACTGCTGGCTCAGTTCCGTCTGCCTCTAGGGGCAAGCTTCTGCCCATATCGTCAGTGAAGCCCCAGCTCCCACTGTCCAGGTGGTCCAGGCCTCACTCGATGAGGCTTTGAAGTTTTCTAAAAGTGCCCTAATCTGTCGGTTCAGTGGTTTTTGGTCGCAGCTGACAGCTCTCCACAGTTGGATCTCGGAGGTATGGAAGCCTGTCATTTCTAATAAAATTAATATCTACCCCTTTGCTAGGGGTTTCTTTATAGTAGATTTTGAAAACCCTAAAAGTAGACAATGCATTGTAGATTTTGGCCCTTGGTTTTGGGAAAACTCAGGCCTATTCATGAAGCCATGGAACACATCATTCAATCCCAACAACAGTCATAACCTCAGCACCAATTTGGGTGAGATTTCCAAACCTACCCTTGCATCTCTGGAATTTTTCCTCGCTAAAAGCCATTGGAAATGCAAATGGGAAATTTTACTGCACGTGCCCGGAAGCAGAGGAATATGCTAGAACCACCTATGCAGAAATATGTGTGGAAATGGACTTCAGCGCTGGATTCCTAGCTGAAATAAACCTAACAAGTAAAGACTATGTGTGGAACCATAAAATCGATTATGAAAGTGTCCTCTTCAGATGTTGATCCTGCTTTGAGACAAGCCATCTAGCCAAAAATTGCCCAAAAGCCTCCTAGAAAAATTCTGATAGAAATAATCACCACAGATCTACATGGTGGGAAGGAGCACAAAAAGAACATTACACTATCATCAAGGAAGAATACTCTCCAGAAAACTCTGTATTGCAAGAAATCGGGAAAGAAAGAAACAACTCTCAAGACAAGCAGGGGGAAAGCCCTGCCCAACAACAAAAAAGTGAACACGACAACCCCTCAAGCAACAATAGTTATGAGGATTTGAATACCGCATAAAATAAATCTTCATTTAACAGCAAAGCAAATCTCCCAGACCAAACTTCTTCTCCGACTATCTTCAAAAGGACGAACACAATAGATTGTGAAGCTAAGACACCGATGTCCCAAGAACCAGAAGAGATGAAGGAGATGCAAGATAAAGGAAGTTGGAAGACCGTAGAGAAAAAAAGGAAAGCTACAGCACCAATCTCGCCAAGAAAGACGAGAAGCCGGAAAATTAAGAACTAAGAAAATTGTAGGTCCGATAGACCAATTTGGTCTCCGCGGACGTTAACCACCATCATCATCATCATAAAGAATAAAATAATTTGTTGTAAAAATAAAACATTTTTTCTATAATTATTATTATATATTTTTTTTTCAATATTAAAATATAGTAATATCGTCAAAATAAAAGATAACTGATATTAAATTAAATGCTCGATAAATATATATAACAATAGAATTGACAATGCCAAGATACGACTAAAGATTGAAACTAAAAAATAGTTTGTCTATCCTTGATTTCATCCATAGGATTGTGCATAAAATTACAAACATTCTAAAACTATTAACTCTATACCATCCATAATATATATATTTAAAAAAAAACAAAAACTTTAAAAACCCTATTCCAAAATAAACCATGCCTATCCACATATTGTTTGAAGAATATAGTATGTTTTAACATTTTTTTATGGATTATTGGAGTTCACTCTATGTTTGATAACTAATAAATATTTTATAATAAAGTAAAAATATATTTAAAAAATAATATATAAATTGTAATGAAGTAATAAATGTTATATAAATTGAAATATAGAATTTTAACATGTATATTTTCCAAAGTTGAGTATATAATGATCATGAAGCTTGTGGAGCATTGTGAAATTATATTTATTTTTTGACATCCATGCGAGTTAATCCTCCTTTGTAAAACGTTCTCCTTGTAATTGTATAATTATAAATTAAAAATGGCAAAGAAAGGGACAAATTCCATTGCTTGAGGAGGGAGATTGCTTGAGGAATTTGGTTGTTGTAAATATCATTCATGGGTTAATTGAGTGGGTTTTAATAAGTTGACTATGTATTAGTTCAGCTGGACAAATGAAGGACAAGCCACATCGCTTCGGGAAGAAAAAAAAGATAAACAAGAAGGACAAAAATTAATGGGAAATATGGTCTACATTGTCAAGGTGCTTGATCTGCGTAGACCACTAAGGAAAAGGACAAAACGATCGTGGCCGAGAGGGTAGATGGAGTTACAACGATGAACGATAGAGGGAGGAGGCATTCTCTCAAATGAAATCTTCTCACATGTTGATGGGAGACTAGATGCACATAAATAGTAGGGGAAAATAACATAACAAGTTGAAAGGTCTGTGGGAAAATCACCCACAAATCATACACATAAGCGGAGAAGGGAAAAGGAAAAGAGGATGTTGAAAGATTCTCGAGGGTCAAGAACATTGCTAATAAGGCAGAGCATGTTATGGGGACCAAGAGAATTCATGAGAAGAGAAGCTTTGATAATAGCCAAGTAAGAAAACCATGAGGCTTGGTGATTGATAATCATAAAGAAATGGTTGTGCCTTATAGGGCTGATAAATCTACTAGAGGCTATGTTGGATGATAACCTTTGAAAAATGGAGGCACCGAGGGCTAGTGGGATGATAAAACCCGATGGTAGTTCCATGGATCAGGCTAATAACACAGGTGGAAGATTGAACTAAGATGCTGGAAAGTGCACACTTATTCCCTCAAAGGTAACAAGGCTAATAAAATCTCCATGCTATTAACTATATATCTTCCTCCACATCTGAATTGAAACTCTTTATGTCCAAATCCCTAGAGATATTGGGATGTTGCATGTCCTTCTACATAAAAAACACTAAATTGTTGAAAACTTGGTGGGTGAAGGCAGGGTAACCTTGACACATCTTGTTTCAATTGGTGATACTGATCAAACCTTTGAGTACAAGATGGATCTATATCCATGAAATGGTTCACAATGTTTACCTTGTTTTGCTAGTTGGTGGGTGGAGGTGAAGCAGCCTCGAGACATCTTGTCTTAGTTGAAGTATTGGTTTGAAACTCCTCTGAGAGAACTCTACCTAAAGCATTGGAATCTCGGTCGGGGATGAAAGCCACAAGAAAGACTTGGCTGCAACTTGTCTTTGGTTGGGTGGAGATTTGTAGTCCCTAACTTAGTGTCCCAACTCCAATATTAAATCCAGATAAGTATGATAATGTAGTTGCTGCTATTGGGTTTCTTATTGAACCATTATATTAATGTTGTGTTGGTTGCATGATTAGCTTATGGTTTCATGTAATGGAAATGAGATGATAATTGATGTATGTTACTGTGTATTGTGAGATGCATTGGCAGTCCCAAGCAAAGAACTTGAATATGAATGTGAATCTTAATTATTATTGAAGAATAATGTTCTTCTTCTGTTGTAAGCTTCAAGCTCTGAAGCATACCCCTAGTACTGTGGTTTTGTAGTAGTGTTTCCATACATTAAATTAGATATACAAAGCTTGAATTCAATTGGTATTGCATGAGGGATGGCTTATTTCCCTGAGTCCACAAGTTTCACGTTCTAATGAATAATTATGGTTTTATGCATTGAGTTTTCATGCTTTCATGCACTGATTTCAGATATAAATGTACCCATGTGAGTGCATGAAGAACTTTGTAGAGAATTGTGTGTTTTGGACACTTCGTCCCTTGTGTGACTGTACAGGAATAACAAAATTCTTTTTATGTTGTAGGGGTAAGGAAGAAAGCAAATTCCCGCCCTCAAGATAATTGAACCTTTGCATAAGCTCAAGGCACTGATGGAGTTGGTGATTTATTTATGTTATTGATATCAGCATGAGCATGTTGTGCGCATGAATTTCGATGGCACTATTATGTGGTTAAATTTCTATTAAGGAGATTAGTTGAGTCTCCTGATCCTCGAAAGGGGTGAATCCTTTTGAAAACCATCGAATTTAAGAATACATATATATATGGCCTTAGGTTTGGGCAGAACCACCATGGCAGGCCTATGGTCGTAAACCTTGCAAGTGGCACAATGGAAGCTATATCCTTAGCCTTGTAAATTGTTTTCATGGTCATTGCGGGTTGAATGTTCAAATTATGGCTTGTCACAACAATGTGAGTGGAAGGATGACATGCCCCTAAGTTATAATCCCATAAGGTATGTCGCAGAAATTATTCATCAGAGGAAAACCAAAGGCACATCGAGAGTTTTAGGAGTGTTAGTCGGGAGACTTGATGCCAGGAGTTTTAGCTGAGAGAATTAGATGAGAGAGTTGATACCATGATTTTTAGCTAGGATAATGGGAATTTCTTCTAGAAGGTTCACCTCGAAAGAAAAACAATGGTACACTGAGAATTTTAGCCAGGATATCAAAGCGAGGAGTTTTAGTTGGGCTTTAGAGTTGGGAGAAAGAAAAGTTTTCGTCGGTAAGATTTCTGGTGTTTAACAGTTTCCCGGAAGCTATTCCATAGATGCATGAAGCGGGGTGCATCTTAATGAGCTGGGGTAATGATCCTAAGTAACGTAGGGTTTCTCAATGGTCGACGATTTTCCAATTGGCATTGGCAGTATAAGCTAACTAGGCAACCACATGGGGGTCACGTGGTAAAGGAAATGATGATGTAACACTTAAATTTGTATGGCCATAATTTTTTATCTAGAGGTTGGATCAAGATTAAATTTATATCGCCATAATAGTCTCAGTGTGCCATAATTTTTTATCTAGAGGTATGGATCAAGATCAGTAATGAAATATTTTGCGAAGTTTTATATAAGTCAGAAAATATCGAAATTTTTTGACCTCATTTCCATAATGACGCCTTGGATCTTGAGTCAGCATAGTAATCAACTTCTTTTAACTAGTGTTTAGGTGAGTATTAGGACGGGGTGTGTTACATATTCCCTCTTGTTTAATTCTATTTATCTAATAGTTTATTCTATTTTTCCTCTCATTTAATTCTATTTATTCCTAATTATAATATAATTCTATTTTAACATTATCTTAATAGTATAATTTAAACTTAATGTATTTAATAAAATATTTTAATGTACCCCATGTGTATTTTAATCCTATAATTAATAATCTAATTCAATAATTCTTTATTTATATTCTAGTATTTTAATATGGTTTATTATCAATAATTTTTTATATTTAATAGTAATATTTGCCTTAATTTCATCGATCAATAATTTGACCCATGAAAGAAAAATTTGACCCATGAATTTCTTTCAGTTTCTTTTTTTTTACTTCACTTATTTTAATTATTTCCTAATTCCCCTTATTTTATTATTAATAAATTTTAAGTCTAATTTAATCTTACATTAATTTCAATAATTCTGACATAATATAATTTATTAATTCTTTAATTACATTTAATAATTTTATTTTATTTATTAACGAAATTGTTTAAGAAGTAATGATAATATTTTAACTCAATTTGACCAATGGCTTAGTCTAACTTATAGACGAAATGGACTTTCATGACATTATTTTCTGTTTATTTTTAACCAAAATCCTCGACAGGTTTTTAAAAGCTTGTGTTCAAGTTTATTTAATTTGTATAATTCTAGTGCCTCGGGGGGTTTTCAGGGTGTTGAATCCATTTATGTAATCAAAAAATGTGTTTTAAACAACACAAATCATATTTTTTCTTGAAATTGTGTCACCAGATTTTGATAAAAAAACATTATTTTGTCTAGAAGTTAAAGTATTGTCAGTAATTTATGTTGGAAATATCAACAATACTAAGAGGGGATGGGGGTGAGAGGGTTGGGGTGAATCAT
Source organism: Pinus tabuliformis (assembly GCA_031772625.1). NCBI lineage: Eukaryota > Viridiplantae > Streptophyta > Pinopsida > Pinales > Pinaceae > Pinus > Pinus tabuliformis. The sequence goes on along the minus strand of CM062816.1, from coordinate 717,763,458 downwards.
TATTTAGCACGTTTAAAACTTTTACTTCATTAGAATTAATAAATTGGTGTGCACCAGATCATTGACAAGAGTACATTTATATGTTGGTAAAAAATTCAATGATGAAAATATATTAGTAAAATCATAATCAATTACATATAGATGAGGATATAACAGTCTCCAAAATTTATGAACAAGAACTTAAAGGAAGCTACAACTCCCTAGTATTATGTCAGCGACAACTGTCAAGAAGCTCCAACTCTCTTCGTTTTTCCAACATTAATAGGAATGAGGCTACATCCCCTTGAGGCACAAGATTCAACTTGGACCTCAACACTTTAAGCAAATATGACCTATTGATCTAGGTGGCTCCAAACACATGCAAAAGTCCCAAAGGACTCAAAAAGGGTCAAGATTCAAAGTCGTCAGATTACTCCCAAACTAGCACCAGATCGAAGTGCTCGTCGCCCTGATTCCAACAATGTGAACAACATGCAAATCCGAGCTTGTATGGAGGAGATAGAGCTAGTCAAATTTGCGGTCAAAGTTGGGTTGTGGATAAGGTTTAAGTGTCCCACAAATTCACTGTCAACTGGAGTGGGAATGTAGCTCCCGAAAGTGGCCGAATTTGTTGGATACTTAATTTGTCTAATATACCTTATATTAGACAAAATAAAAAAATTACTATTATTATATAAAAATCCAAAAAAATTATTATAAAACAGGTGGTGGGCCATGACCCCCACCACCCCCACCAGAACCCAAAACTAGTATCAAAATTTGTATTAAAAAAAGTCCGACAGGCCACGACCCCCGCCGGCCCAACCACATTATATAACAAACATTAATGTCTATTAGGGTGGGCGGGCCACCTTCGCTGGACCCAGCCCATGCCCCCACCAAACAACATACGATATATGTTAATACAACAAATGTTAACCATCACATTTATTGTGGAGCCGACGGGGATTGAACTTGTGCGACCCACGTGGGTGGGCCCCCACAGGGTGGCCCCATGTGGCATATGCCAACCAAAATTTAAATCACATCAAACCACTTAAATGCGCCATTTATCACAACAGTCATGCACTGAGCCAAAACAAACGGTTACATTTGTTATTACCACGCCCAAAATTGACACATAATAAAACATAACGGTTGCCTTTTTGGGGAGGTAGGGATTCGAACCCTGTCCGCACCCATAAAATTTACAACCGCTACCATTGAGCCACGGGGCTTGTCTTTGTTAGGTCCGCCCCTGCATAGTATTTAAATGTGATTTATTCATTCACCCAAGACAATGGAGGAAGCGCCGAACGAGAGCAACTGGCGGAGGCAGAACCATGAATATGTGAAACTGTGGCCAGACTAGAACCTTGAAGCAGTGACCGAGGTGGAACCTCTATTGGCATGGATTTCGAGACAGGAATCTTTTGATGCTGTGAGGAATCTTTGAGATTCTATGGGGAGGTAAAAATTATTTTTATCAGAATGTAATCAAGTTTACAATCATTTTTCTCAGATTTTCGTAGGGAACGCAATGGCAAGGTTGGTTTCATCTTTTGAGCAACAGATTTTCATATTCCCAGCGGAGGAGAATCTTCAAGAATCTTGAGAGAATATTCCAAATTCCTTGGACGCTGAATTTTCCCAAATTCAGAATGCAGCCAACTTTATACTCATTCTTCTCAGAATTTCACAAGGATCTTAATGGAAATATCAATTATCTGATTTGAGCAACAAACCTTCAGATGACTCGGAGGAGGGAATCTTTGAGGAATCTTGGGGGAATCTAAAAGATCTTGTAGCCCTATATTTTCACTTTGTCAGAATTCAGAAATTTCACAGTTGATTTTATACTATTTGACGTCGTGAATCTCATGGTGTAATCAAATTTTCCATTTGATCATTCCATTTTTCAGCCACTTTTCAAAGTGGAGTACAGGTGTCAACATTCAATGTGCAAGCAGTCATTTCATGATATTTGACGCCATAAGATTGATGGTACAACCAGATCCAACAGTTTATCATCCTCTTCTTCAGATGACTCTTTGATGTGAGGTATATGCAGTGTGATCATGTTCTTCTTTGTCTCTTTGCTTGAGATGCATTGTGTTGTATAGTTCCATGTTTGATGTTTGATGTGGGATCTTGTTTTTTTCTTGATGTGAGATGTATTTATTGTCATGTTTTGATTGGGATCCCTTTGTCACCATGTTGACGGGATACTCATGTGTCGCCATGTATGTTTGAATTGAGATCCATTTGATGCCATGTTGCCAGGATGCTCATGATTACCATACATTAAATTATGTCATGCTGATAGGAGTCCTTTTGTGAATGAGATTTCCTATAGCAGAACATCTCGTTGAGCCATTCCTGCATTAGGGAATATTCCTTGCATGATAGAGAAAACACATTCATGTACATCATCACTCTTCCAACACAATGGAGCGGCCTACACCATCTTGACAACGGGGCCCGGAGATGTAGTCCCTCCTGGATGAACTTCGTTATCAACGTCTTGTGTATTATGTTGTTGATTCTTGTCATGTTCCCTCTTCTTTACAACATGCATATATGTTCCTTTATGCTCTTTCAAATGCAATTCTAACCACACCACGGAAGTAAAATATATTGGTTAAATTCGGGAGTTGAGTCAACTCGGATCACCTATTCTTTTTTATAAATATGCTTCATATTATCCTTCTTCATGTTGTTGATCCTAAGATAGCATCGCTATCATTATACTAGCATAATACTTAGAAAAGTACTAGCATAATACAACTATCGTTGTAGCCCTAGTCTTCCTTAGTGAGCTTAGACCGCTTTAACTCGACCCTTTTCAACCTTAGATCATTTTCTTGAATTCATCCCTATTGTTTGCTACAACAATGGCTTAGGCCTCCAACAAAGGGATAAATTCAAAGATAAAGAAAGACTATATTTAGGGTTGTTGATGTCCACTTCAAGACAAAAATTGACCTTCGTCAAAACCAACATAGAATTTGAATTCTAGTAGTTTAACCTATAACCATAATGTCTTCTTAGAAAACTTGCACACAAAGCTCAGTCTACTACTAATGTTCAAAACAGACTCAACCTAATCACCCTTGATCTTCGCTCTTCATGCCAATGAAATTCACCTCCTCCTAGCCTTGGTCTGCTCTAGCGAGTTCTGAGTTCATTGCTTTTTCAAACAAATGCCACAAAAATGTCCCTATGAATTTTCACGGTTAGCTTATTTATACTGTTGGAGGCAGGGCTATTTTAGGGCTAACCTGAACCTAAAAATCCCCCCTTTAAAAGACACTTCTATTATTGGAGTCGACTTGAAATTGATTGAATATTAACTAATCATTTTCACCTTAATCATGAGGACTATATTATCTATAAAGGAAGTTGATTTTCAAATTATTTAATAGACCACCTTGTTTCTAGTTTGGACAATATTGAACTTGTTTTTGTCATGCATTTTATCTGGGTTCAAACCCATTCAATTGGGGCAGATTATGAAAAAATTTAAATCTTGAATATCTCTTCAGCCAGCGATATCCACAAAGCATGCAATCTATCAAACGAAATGACATGATGAGGGAAATCGAGAGGCAATGGTCTTGCATCCAAATTCACGACCTTTTCCATGCATATTGACAAAAAATGCATGGGCACATTAGCGATACTTCGAAACTCATCAATGGCCCATTCACTTCTTGAGATCATTGACAACCTTCTTCTAACAATATCCCGTTTTGTCATTAATGTTAGTACTCATGCTGCCCTTGTCTTCATGCTCCCCCTATCTCCATCCTTCACTTCCTTTCTCTCTCCCTTTGACATCAATGAAAAAGGATGACTTGTTTCTTTTGGACTACTCCCCCTGAATACGTGGCACTCAACATGATTTATATCTTATTACCCTTCCCTTCTTTGTTGTCCCTAACCTTTGCTATAATTTTATTTTTCTATGCTTGGTCTAGTATTCATATGTTGTTCTAGCTTCTTATATATGTTACAACCAATCTTCGTGAGTCTTCTTCTCTGATTTCACATTTTTGGAAATCAAACAAAATATTATAGCATTGATCCACACACATTTTATTGACACTGAGAAGATTGTGCTTCAAATCCTCAACTAGAAAAACATTTTTTTCTTTTACATGCTCACTTCCTAGATTTACTGCACCTTTTCCAAGTATCTCGACAAAGGAGTTATCTCCAAATGAAACTCTACTGCTTTTTATTTTTAGGCTAAGAAATTTCTTTTGATTTCCTATCATATATGTTGAGCACCCATTGTCTATGTACCATTCATCTTCTTTATATTCAACAATCAATGTTAGATTGCAACCTTCCTTCCTTTTCTTTTCCCATGCCGTAGCTCGCTTTTCTATCTTAATGATTGGAACATTTTCTTCTATAAACCTGCAATCCTTTTGATAAAGATTATTGCACTTGTGGCATACAACGTTTTGATTCATTAGTGGTTCAAATGGATTGTAGTTTATGTTAGTAGATCCATGAAAATTTCCTAATCTATGGTCATTTCTTGCATATACATAATCATTCACACTTCTTGCAGAATTGCATCTTATTTTAATTTTACAATGAATTTATCTATGCCCGAACTTTCTACAAGAGTAACAATGACCAAGAAAAATATTTAAGGAGTTGAAAAAAAATCTTACATGAACAAATGTGTCTCCAAAATGCAATTGAAATATTACTTCGCCAACTTTGAAAAATAAAATAAAAATATAATTTTGCATTTAAGGAAATGAAAAACTTAGTTCTCTCCCATGTAGATCGTGCTTATATATACACACACACATTATAGACTAAGTTATTCTACGTGAACACACACATACCTCTTATGTTTTACGAAAATTTGCAAGGAAAATTATTGCATTTATTGGAAAATTGAGAGATTATAGGACACTAAATTTATTTGCAAAAAATATCATTAGGAGAAGAAGATAATTCTCCACATATGTCTCTTTAATCTGAATTAAAATTCACAATGGTTATATTAATTTTGAGGGATGCAATTTCATAAAAGAGGAAATACTTGAAATTTCATCGCCACATTTGGCCCAAAAGTTTAACCCATCTTCATGCATTCACTTGAGTACACTTATATATTGTTAAAAAACTCAATGATGAAAATATATTAATAAAATCATAGTCAATTACATATACATGAGGATATAACAATCTCAAAAATTTATGTTACATCTAATCAAGTAGTGAGATGGTCACCATGGTTCGTACGATGCCTCAAACTCGAAGCTCTACCCTGCGTGGCCACGGCCAGAAAAGAAAAGGAAGATAGGAAGAAGGGAAATCGAGCAACCTCAGGGGCAAGCCGAGGGGCCACAAACTGACTATCAGCATGATCAATGAAGTCACGAAATCTTATCACGAGGGCATAGATGAAGAAATTCAGAAATTGATAGAGGATTGGGAGGCAGATTTGAATCGTCAGGCAGGATCCATGGAGATGGAAGCAGAATACTGGCAGATCTTGGTGGCTGATCTAGGGCATACCTGAGGTTGGGTAGCCCAATTCAAACATACGTTGCTCCTCTACTGGTCAGTGAAATGAATTATGGGCAATGCCCTACAACAAATTTCTTTGAATATGGCCACTGCAATGTAGGCATTCCTAGACTACAAGCAAGACTTCAAGAAGCTCCTGTTTCAATTGCAGAAGAAGGATGGGTACCTCAAGTTCATTGAAAATCACTTGGCTTGCATTCTTTCATTGATAAAACTCCTGGGGTCGAATACAAAAGACTTGGCTCCAATGGAATCTGCGTCAGCTGAGGAAGAAGAAGAATGAAAATTATGTCTTTTTGTTATATACCTAGGGGGAATAATATGGGGTACAAAGTGAGGTACCCATAGTAATAAATAAGGTGGTTAACCCATATCATGTAAGGGACCACAAGTAGTTAGTAATAATGTAATGTGCCCATGGTATTAGTTAGATGGTATGAGGGAACCATGGCAATGACCCATGGTATTGTATGTATGAGGCCTATATAGAGGCTAGAGACTCCACATGGAGGGATGTCAATGATTATTGTATGAACAGGCATATGGCTTGTGGAGTGTTCTCCTTCCTTAAGGAGTGAATGTATGGTGTTGCCCTACCTTAAGGGTTTGATATCAATAAAGAATCATTTCTATATTCAGATCTTGTTATTTATTGCGTTATTGCTATCATCATATATTTTTGGGTTAGATATATAACAAGTGGTATCAGAGCTATAATAAGTGGTATCAAAGCTATAACAGTTTGTCTATGGTTTCACCCGTCACTGTGCACTCATACCCAAAGCTTCCATGATCTTTTGGCTAATTTCCCACAACTGGGCCAAGATCATGCTCTCATTACCATTGTAATGTTCCAAACTTAAACAAACAGTGATATACAAAAGCAAATGTGATTCATACACAGAAAAGATAAATGAACAACAAATTCTCAATACACAATAGAAATGAGAACTAGTCAAGCCATTTTATTAATGGAGTGGAGCAAGTACAATATTATGGAAAATGCACCTGGGCTTGCATCAAGGGCAAGCTTGACAGAACCTAGGTCTCAAACAATAATCTCAATGTTGGAAATAATTGCTCCTCTAATGCTCTATGATGTCTCCTAGTAACTACAACTGCTGGATGGAAAGGAGCTATAAGAAAACTTGCCTCTGGTGCTCAAAAAGTGATGAAACTATGGCCACAAACCCCTCAACCAAAACCCACAAAAACCCATAAATTATTTGTCTCGATTTAGACTTCCTAAAATTGACCCCCAAAGGCACTGTGCAATCCCCAACCATTCTACCTTGTCTACTGCAAAGATACAGATGGAAGCTCCACCTCCGGTGCTCAGAAAACTCTGAAACTTTATATTTGGGATCCTTATCAAAAACCCAGAAATGGTTTGGCTCGATTTTGACCTCCCAAATTCAACCTCTTCTATGGCCCACGCTCTCCAAACAACTCCAGAAATACGACCTGCAAGGAATGACCACAAATTACTCCTCGAAGCTCTGAAATGGAAGCAAACACCACTCCAGATATCTTCTCTAACCTCCACCGCAAAGCTCAACCTCAAAGACTGATACTCTACCCACCAAATGAGCTCCCACACACTACCTCTACATTGGCCCAAGTAGTGTGAAAGTCACACTGCTAAGCCATAAGCTTAATCAGCTCCCAAAATCTCCCAGATGTTAACAATCCTCCCTAGCATCCTCTCCAGAAAATCTCACATCAAATCTCCCCTGCTAAGCACCACCAATGAACTAGGCCTCCTCTCCACTGTGTCCCCCAATAATACGCACAACATGGAACGGAATGCTACTGTTGGGAATCACAATGTGATCCTCCTCCTGAAGAAATGAAGACAACCTTCTTAGGGTGGCACTCAAAGTCCCCCAAAGAAAGGGTGAGCTCTTCGCTTGAAGAACTCATGCTAAACAACCACTGACTCGGCTAAGAAGCTCGAGAAACAAAAGAGAAATCGATAAACTCCAATAAGATGAATGAAATGAGGAGAGCTACCTTATATAGATTTCGTGGAGAACATTTTCCCTCCATTTTCCCTCCTTCGTGGGTCCCTTAGTAAGCCATCGATTTTCTCTCTCATGCAATTTAAACTATTGTCTTAGGAAGTGCTTATTTTCTTTATGTGAAAAAAATCAAAATAACTTTAACTCCTAAGTCTCCTAATAAAATCAAATGAGCTCCATCTCCTCCAAAATTGGCCCCAAAATGTAGAAATAAATCTTGTTCCAAAATAATTTAGGAATGCACATTACATAAAACACAAGAACATATTCTCGTCCTTTCTAAAGTCGCACCCGAAACTTTTTACAGATGTGCGTGTTCATAAAACCAAAGATAATCATTCTATTCCCTTAGAAAATTGGGACAACTATCTTAAGAAGTTGTATGATTCTCTGGACACTATGAGCACCACCTTAAGCACACCTATTAAGGAGGATGTATTTACTCTTGAATATGTTGAGTCTGGGATTAATAAGCTCTCTAATGGGAAATCTAAGGGTATTGAAGGATACGACGCTGAGATCTTTAAAATGGGAGGATTTATCCTCATTTCTCATCTCCACAAGCTTCTCGATTTGGTTGTAAAGCATGGCTTCCCTTAGCTTTGGATGCAAAGCCTTATTGTGCCTATTTTTAAAAATGGGGACAAAAGCATTCCCTCTAACTACAGGACCAATATGATTAGCCACAACCTACCCAAGCTATATGGGCTCATTTTGGAAAGAAGCTTAGCCTTTGGCTGAAAAGCAGGGTAAAAGAGCTAAAGGGCAAGATGGTTTTAGGGGACATCACTTGACTATAGACCTTCTTGTCACTCTCAGGATCATTGCATAGGAATGTTACAATAGTAAAGCTGATCTCTTTTGTTGTTTTGTGGACTTTAGAAAATATTTCAGCATTGTTCCTCAAGATAAGATTTGGGAGAGACTTGATGAGATCATGGTTCCTCCTGAACTGAGGATTGTTGTGATTCGCCTCTATGAGACTCTCAATGCCAAGCTTAAGACCAACAAAGGGTGGTCTAAAGACATTAAATGCAATATCGAAGTTAAGAAAGGGTGTCCTCTATCCCCTACCCTTTTTGGCATATACATAAATAAGCTAGAGAAGTGTCTGGAAACTACAGGTTGCAAGGGAATCGAGCTTGCTGGTGTAATCATTACTCTTCTCCTTTATGTTGATGATATCGTTCTTCTTGCAAAATGCATGACGACCTAGACAAAAGCTTAAGACTCTTCATGTCTACTGTTCCAAGATGGGTATGATAGTTAATACGGACAAGACTACAGTCATGATCATTAAATCCAAAAGGACCACCCATGGTAGTTTTGTTTATAATAAACACTGCTTAGAGCAAGTTTCTTCTTATAAATATTTGGGTATTGACTTTCCTCATCAACTCAACAGAATTATAGCATCGTGAAAAGGATTATTGGATGCTGGAAAGCTTATTATGAGATTGAAAACAATTGTAAGTCGGTCAATATTTGCATTTGGAGTAAAAGGAGGTTCCTCTTTGAGACTCTCGTCACCCTTGTTTTCTTATACGAATGTGAAGTTTGGGGTTGTAGTATATCTAGAGAGTCTTAGAGAAAGATTGAGATGATTCAAAATCAATTCATAACCTACAACCTAAAAATCAAGGGAAATTCTCCGTATCATATCCTCTTGATTGAAGTTGGTTTGTCCCCTATTGAGAGTATGACTATGTTTAGATATCTGATGTATAAGAAGAAGCTTTACAATATGGAATCCAAGAGGCTCCCAAAAATTGCTTCTGACTTTAGTTAAAAGCCGCACCTTCACCTCAAGCACGTGTGGCATAAGGAAGCCTAGTCTTGGCTCAACCATTAGGGAATTAAGGAGGAAAAAGGAGCATCTAATATTATCTTGAAAGCAGTAAATTCTCACCCTTAATGTTTGTTGCTAGATATTGCTTTGCATATTGTGAATGTTGAGTTAACTTTTTTCTTCTCAATTTGTTTCGTAGAGGAGGATATATGGCCTTCATGAGAACACAAAATTAAGTTCTAGTGATATAACATATATGTAGGAACCTCTCAAAGATGGTTTACTTCTATAAGTTTGACATGTTTTATCTTTAATATTACTATATTTTTTATCATTGGCCCCAATTTATTTTGGATCATGACTTTTCTTTTTTTCATGTGAGATCTTGGAGAGCATTTTCTTACTATATACTTCTTACTTTATAGGTTGGAAACACATGTGTAAATGATAACAATTATTTTATCTAGAGTACAACAATACAACATTTGCATGGTGATGTTATTGTTATCTTGTCAAAATGATTATATCACACTTATGTGAAAATGCATTCTTTGGTTATGTGTGGTTGCTTATGTATTTTGTGCAAGATCATGTGTAGTTTATTCAAACCTGTTCTGAAAACATTTTTGTGGTTTAGTTATCAACCACCACTCCCAGATGATCAAGTAAATCCTGTGCTAGATTATGAATATGAGGAAGGTGTGGTTTTCTATTTAATATGGTTTTTTCTAATTAATTATATTAAATATAACATACACAATGCTTGATGTCCACAAATGATTCTCAACAAGCTAGCAGGGGCAGAGGACATGGGCATGGAATGGTGACTAGAAGAGGAGGTATATTGTGAAAATTTTGCTTTGAAGTTAGTATTTACTATTACCCATTGCCATTGTTTATGGTAGATAACACATACTCTAACTGTATAAATTGATCTTTCCACAATCAGATCGCAATCTAATCGATTACAATTTGATATGAAGGTGTAATTGATCATTTACTCCTCTGTTGAGCGCTTATATCCTCCATTTATCCTCTCAATCTTATTCCACAATTTCTTCTAATTCTCAAAACTAAAATTATTGTTCGGTGACATTACTAGATCCTGGTTGCTGCTATTGCCGTGGATATGAAAACGTGCATTGAGACTCTCTTTGTTGCTTGACTATTTTTGTTTTCTCATAAATTGTGGATTGAGAAAGACAAATAGATTAAGAGATCACCCTTTCTGCTATCTCAAATAGATTCTCCAAGTATGAATCTTTGCATTCTAGATTCTAGACCAATATATTACAAATCATTTTATACTTTAGGGATCATTCCTCTCTTTAAATAACTCAAAGACATATCCATACCAAATCCCTTATCATACCTAATGGTTAACAACATATCAATATCAAATCTAGAAATGGTAAAGTACATATACTTCTACATCATATCACATTCAAATAATTACTTTTCTCGTTATAATGTTGCCATCAATTAAGGACGCCAAGAGAAAGACTGATGGAAAGGCTAGTTTATGTTTATTGATAAGGATGGCTTATATCCATTGAGATTTTATCACTCAGGTTGTTCCCTTTGACTCCCAAGGGAATACGGCCGAGGTAACCACTAACCAATCTTTGGGTCACAGGTCCTAGCCTACCTATGACCAGAGAAGGCTCTCTCTTTATGATTTAACTTTGTTTGTGTAATATTTTAGGCTAGTTATGATGCTCAAGGGTTTGTTTTTTGGACTTTGCTGGATGATGATTTCAGTCAAGATATATATGTTCTTACCAGGGTGTTCTAGGCCATTGGGCATGGAGTCAGTGGTGCTGTATTTGTTTGATATGCTGTGTTGATATAGCGGAGATGCTGCAGAGTCAAATAAGTGTCTGAGAAACAATGCTTTGGAACTGTGATTAAGTGTGATGTAACCAGGCTATGAAAGGCACTTAAGAATCTTTCAACAAAATGGTATGAAGAAAATGTGAGAATATTATTTAGAAGCAGTGAAGAATTTCTACATGACATTCATATTTATAGAATTAATGAAAACATGAGCAATTAAGAATTCATGTCCATGATCAATTCTGAAGAAAACATTTTCAGCAATAAAGACTGAGCACAAGGTGTAATTAAACATATCCTGTACTATTCCTTTTCTATACTGCTAGATTAGTGAGACATGTGTATGATTTAATAAACATAAGAAAACAAAACATAGATTGAGAAAAACTTATTGTTCCGTCAGACATCACAGGAATTCTGCAACAACACGCTTAGCATCACCAAGACATCAAACGTTCAGGAAATCACTGAGCTTTTCCGGCCTTTTGCATTAGATAGTCTGAAAATATACAATACATTTGCCTCAGAATGAAAATCACCAACCCCTTATACGTTGCCAGGGGAGGTATATATAAATAATTTACATAAGAAAATATCTAGCTGAAGAGTATGCTTCATTAATGTCATGCCAACTCCTGGAGCGTTGTAGCTGAAGGAGTAAATGCTGTAGTAACTCTTCAGTGCCTTAGCTGTCCAAAACGGCCAGAAAATGTTGACTTTGTGGCTGTTGGAGTCGGCTGAGGATATGCTGTCCAAAATTGTGTATTTATTTCTTTTGCTTGATGCCGCTGTCTTTTGCTGAGTCACCTTTCGGCTGTCTTAAATGCTGTCTTTATTATGCTTTTTTCCTTTTGCTGATTTGTAGCTGACTGGACTGAGCAACTGAGGCTATTGTGGCAAAATTTGAAGCATTGCCTGCCACCAATCTTCCTTAGGCATTTGGTGTCTCCGAATCTTCACCAAAGTTTCATCTGCCTCTGTATATCTATAAAAATTTGGAGGAACCTCAAAAAGGTGGTTTACCTCATTTTCAATGAAAAATAGACCTTCAAGTTTATTATATAGGCTCTGCCCTGTTGGAGGCCCTGCTTCCTCTGAAGTACTGCCAGCTGCAGTGATTTGATTTTCAACAAAGGTTGTCATCCTGTTGGCATATTGCTCACGAGGGAGCAGTCTTCCTGTGTTGTTTAGTAGGCTAGGCAGTCCCTTTGCTTGCAGTGCTCCCATTTTGAGTTTGTACTCATCCACCTCAGCCTGTATTTCATAGCATTTTCTCTCTACAGTCTGTACATAATTCCTGAGAGTCAGCACCTTTTTAGCTGTAAGGACAACCTCTGTTCTGTTAATAATGTTGATGGCTGCCAGTTACTCCTTTGTTTGACTGTTCAAAAAATCTATCATTCTATTGGCCTGCTCAGGCCTGTTTCCCAGCACTGTTTTGGCCTCCTGAATTTCTAACTGTGCTTGGCCAATTAAATCCATTTGTTCATGCACAGTTTTAATTGACTTCCATTGTTTAGTGATGGATTGGTCAATTCTGGCCCACAAAATTCTTTTTATTTCAGCCATGGCACTTTCTAGATTAAGCTCTTTCTCCAAGGCCTTTATCTTTTCCTTGAGGGCCTTTATTTCTCTTCCTTGCTCTGCCACAGTCATTTTTGATTTATCATATTTGGTCTCTATCTCTGCCAATTTTTCCTTGGCTTGCTTTATCTCAGTGGCCTGGAGCTCCATTTCTTTAATAGCCTTAGTCAATTCTTCCATGCTTGTACTAGACTTTGGAGCTGTTGTTGTTGCTGCTTCTGTTGTTGCTGTTGTTGTTACAGGGGCTACTGCTGCCTCTGTAGTTGTTGCAGTGGTTGAAGTAGTTGGAGGAGCTTGGGATGTGGATTCTCCTTGCTTATCTTGTAGTGCTCCTTCCAGTTCCTTCTCCAAATCAAGGACCTTCTGGTTGAGCTGCATTATGAGATCCAGTTGCTCATCGGCCTCCTTTTCCTTATGTAATTCTACTGTTTGAGGGTGCTCGGTAGGCAGCAGCTTTAACCTTTTCTTTAATGCATTAAGGTCATCTTCCTTTTTCTTCATGAGGGCCCTCACGCCCTTTGGATCCTTAGGATCATGTTCTAGGTCGATGATGATATCCTCCAGTGATTTTATTCTGTTTTCCTTAGCCATGGAGGACATTCTCTCAAAATCCAACTGAATGTTGGTATTTTTCAGTGATTCTTTTAATTCATGGGCCATGGTTGCCCTGTCCACCAAGGTGGCATAGACCATTTCTCCAGTTTGCTTGTGGAGTTCTATTTGGTCCATGGGGTGAATGTCCTTTGCCATGACCTCCACCCTTGTCCTTACAAAATCTGCAGCTGATTTAGGCTGCGGCACCTTAGGCTTAAAGTGACTGAGGATCATTTTCTCCTCTTGAATGTCATATACAGACATTAGCCTTTCTTTCTGGGCTGGTGTTGCATTTAGAAACTGTTTATACACTTCTACTCTCAGCAAGTCATTTTGTGCCTTTATTTGTTTGAAAGAAGCCTTAGTGCTTTTAGGCTTCTTGCTCTGCTGAGAGGAGGATGACACCTCCAAGCCAAGCTGGACTCCCTGCTCCTGCTGAAAGGAGCTTGTACCTGTTTGCTGGCTGGCTTCCCCATCTCTCCTTGGGCTGTCAAGGACTTCTTCACTGATTTCTTCTACCTCTGGGGAGTCAACCCTTTGCCTTTTGGACTCTGGTTGCTGGGAGGATCCACTTGCAGGAGTGGACTCTTCTCTGTCTCTTTTCATACCCCTCTCCTCATGTGCTGGGGTCTTCAAAATAGGTGCTGTAGGTGGCTCAGTTTGCGGTGGAGGGGTCTGCTCTTGTTGCTGCCCAATTGAGGAGGCAGGCTGTTCTTTTAGTGTTTCCTCTTCAGCACCCATTATCCCTTTACCTTTATCTGTACCTGCTGCTGCTGTAGAAGGTGCTCATGTGGCTGGCACAGTTGTTGTGGCCGAGGTCCCTTCTCCTACTAGGTGCGGTCGTTTGAAGGGTACCTGCTGCACAGAATCTAGGTCAAGAGTCTTTTCTAAATCCTTGACATTCTTTTGCATTATCTCTTCCTCAGTCAATTTTTCAATTAATGTATCAGGTTTCCATTCTTGCTGATTGGCATACTGTTCAATGTGTGGATATTTGCAATGCTCATAGCCTAGCAACCTGTACTTGACTCTTCTAGCAGTGATGAAGCCTTCAGGGTCATAAGGGACCCACCGGAAGCTTTTTGAGAGCATGTACTTATCTTTGAGGATTAGCTCAGCATCTTGCCAACCTTCTTTCCTATTCATAATGAAGGGGCCTAGGTGGTGCTTGAACTTGAGATGGGCTTTCTTTTTGGAGCTGTGGAAGTGAGTGAGGTCAGAGTGAATTAGCTGCCTATAATACTCCAAGGCAAAGAGTCTCATGGGCACATATTTTGGGAGCCTGTATGGACAGAGCTCACAGCCATAGATTCTGATGACTGTATGATCTTGGTATAGGTACCAATCACCTATTTTATAATTCTTGGAGAGCTACAGGACTTTCTGTATTTCAAATGACATTCTGGGAGGAGGGGACCTCATCAACAAACAAGAGACTGGGTAAACAAATTGATCAATGAATTCACAATATGTATATGGTGAATTTTGCACTTGGTGGTAGACAGATGTCCAGAAGATAACAGATCTTCTTTCTCCTTTAGAATCCAGCTTTTTAATGTGGCATGGAAAAGCCTCGGACTGGTAATACATGAACAGGTGGTAGATATAAGATGAATACTTGAAGATGCCCTCCCTGTCTACTTTGAAAAGCTGCTCATGTATCTTGTTGGCTATGAACTTAGCAAAATTATATTTATAGGCAGGAGGTTGGCCTGGGCTGTAAGCAGATAGTAATACCAGCACTGTCTCATCAACAAATTCACTGGTCTTATAGCCCAGCACATATGAAATCATGTCCAGCAGAAGTTTTCCTATATCAGTGAAGTGGACATATAAGTAGGGAGGTGGCCTTGTGGGCTGGCAGTCAGGCCTCATAAATGTCTGGGTGATCTTTTGCCTATCCTCAGTGGTCATCTTGGCACCTGTATCTAGCAAATAGTTCATAGAGAAAGGAAACAACAGCTGAGTTTGTTTGAAGTTGAGCATCTGGTTGATGGACTCAGCATTAATGTGAAAGAGGATGCTCCCAGATGGAGACTTGACAGCTCTGTGGTTTGCATCATAATTCTCAGCACATAGGCGAATAATCTCTGGAAAAATGTTAACAGATGGGAGAAAGTAATATGGCAGGTTGGATTCCCATATCCCATATGTATCCTTACCATTTAAATAGTCATCTCTCAATTCCCTGAAGGTCTGCAAATGGTCTCTATCACCTACAAAGTCTTGGATGAGATAATCCCTGTCAGCAAGAGGCAAGGACTCCAGCTCTTTATTTGGTGGATTTATGGGGGCAACACTGAGAGCTGTGGGTGTAGGAGCAGCCATTAAGTATCCTGAATTAAACAAGGTAAGTGTAATAGCTTGCAGCGTTCCTCAAAGCTCAAATGACAGACTCTATGTAGATAATCCTAGAAATTTTCTTCAAATGGAATAGGCAGGCTATGCAGGACTGTCTCTGCTTTGCTTGGGTAAATTCACAGGGATTCTGATTTGATGAGGATGAATTGCAGAGAGTGTGCAGGATTCAAATTGGTGAGATGCAGCTTTGGGCATGCACAGGGGGAAAACAAGAGAATTGCGGTGAATACCTGGATGAACAGTGCAGAAAACCTTCGGGTTGAACAACGGTTGCACAATGTAGCTGAATTGATAAGTTGTGGCGGCTGCAACTTTGAATTTGGCGGTTCGGAGGCAATTTCGCAGTGAACAGGCTTACAACAGCTCTGTCTTTTTCGCTTGAAAATGACATAAAACGGCCGAAATGCGCATTTTAACGACAAATTTGGACAAAAAGGGACATTGGCGATTTTCCGTCGATGACATCAGCATGACGTCATGGCGGGCCGAGGTACGGAGGGTGACGTGGGCGCTGAGCTGGAGACCAGCGTGGCGGGACACGGTGGCGGGTGGTGCGGGGTGGCATGACGTCACAATGACGTGGAGGTGATGCGAATTTGCTGTGAATTTGCAGATCTGTTTTTTACCTATTTCTCAAACTTTCTCTTCATGACTTGATAACTACGCTGTGTTTTCCTTGCTTGCTAAATGCCAGGGTCACTCATTTTCGAAAAAAGAACATAGTGTAATATCCTGGTCTTCTCAAAATATGATGCACTTACTGCTTTATTCATCTGCTGTAACTGAAAATACTGAAATACAAATATTTATGTACAATACATGCCTGTTCAGTGTTTAATTAAGGGAGTCAAAATAATGCTTAAGCATTCTCCCATTTACTGGGCCTTCCTCAGTGTTTGAGCCATCCAAACTTCTTAGAAAATAGGTATTGTTTCCTTGTATAGCATAGATGACATAGGGTCCCTTCCATAAAAAATCAAACTTACCATGTTTGCCTTTGTCCTCTCTTCTGGAATCCCATCTTAACACTTTATTTCCTATACATAAATCTTCAGCTTTGGTTCTTTTGTCAAATATTCTTTTGATTTTTTCTTGTAGAACTTGGGTCCTTTGATAGACTTCTTCTCTTGTTTGCTGTAAATGAATTGTTTGATTAATCCTTCTCTGAATGTCATTGGGCTCAGCTTGTATTTCTTGCAGCAACTTGATCACACGAATTCCTAGAGATGTAGGAAACTTAGCTTCTAGCCCATAGACCAATTCGTATGGACTCATGCCAATTGATCTCTTG
Organism: Pinus tabuliformis; assembly: GCA_031772625.1. Taxonomy (NCBI): domain Eukaryota; kingdom Viridiplantae; phylum Streptophyta; class Pinopsida; order Pinales; family Pinaceae; genus Pinus; species Pinus tabuliformis. The sequence continues at coordinate 717,746,444 of CM062816.1, read as the reverse complement.
GTAGTCAATCTATCTGCCCACAATGCATTTACCAACTTCTTATGCCAATTCTTTTTGTTTTCTTCCAAAACTTTTTTAATGATGTTGATGAGACTTTTATTGGAAGATTCAGCTAGGCCATTACCTTGAGGATAATAGGCAGTGGAATGACCTAGGGTCATGTGATACTTGTGACAAAAATTAATCATTTTCTTGGACTTGAAAGCTGCAGCAGTGTCTATGATGATTTTGTCTGGACAGCCAAACCTGGACAAGATGTTGGTTTCTAGGAATTGTATGATAATGGAATCATTGGCCTGTCTGCAAGGGATGGCCTCTATCCATTTGGTAAAATAATCTGTGGCAGTGAGAATCCACCTATGCTGGCCAGAGGATGAAGGGTGAATTTCACCAATGAAGTCTAAACCCCATTGCTGGAATGGTCTCTTAGTTGAAATTGGTTTGAGTGGTAAGGGCAGTAGCTTCCTCTTGCCCTCAAAAATTTGGCACTTGTGGCAAGACATTACAAATTTCTTTACATCAGCAAACAAGGAGGGCCAATAAAATCCAGCCCTTAGGATTTTATCAGCTGTAGATTTCCAGTATAAGTGTCCTCCACAGTCACCTGCATGAAGTTCTTTGAGTACATTGTCAGTTTCATCTATTGTTAAGCAATTCAGTAAGATTCCTTCATGATTTCTCCAAAATAAAACATTGTCAATAATACAAAACTTTGATGCTTTCATTTTCAAGAATCTTTTCTTGGTTCTGGACAACCCTGGAGGAGCTTGCAGGTTTAATAATACAAAACATATATCAGTATACCATGGAGATTGCATAAAGGCTTGGTTGATCTGTGGAGTCGCCATCTCCTGTTCGTTGTCCAGTTCATTAATGTCAAGGGCTTGAAAATTGGTTTCAGTCATTAGTTTGGCTAGGCCTTGTCCTTTTATCAGTTTGGTCGGTTTAATCTCAATGTCATATTCGAAGATATTGGCAATCCATTTGCCCCTCTTGCCTTCAATTCCTTCTTGGGTTAGAATATCTTTGTTCACTGCATTAGGAACATAGGCAATTATATGAGAGTAAAGAATGTAGATTCTGAATTCCTTGATGGCTTTTACCAAGGCATAGGCTTGTTTTTCCATGATCAGATATTTCAAGGGAGCATCCCTAAGGGCTCTACTGAAAAATGCAATGGGCTTTTCACAGCCTTGGTCATCCTTTTGTAGCAAAACAACAGCAATTGTATGCTCCGAAGAAAAAGAGAATATGATAAAATCTTGATCAAATCTAGGGCTTGTTAGGACTGGTGTGTTTGTCAATGCTCTTTTGATATCCTCAAAGGCTTGCTTAGCTTCCATAGTCCATTTGACCTTGGAATCCTTCTTCAGCATATTATTTAGTAGTCTAATGAGTTCAGCCAAATTGGGAATGAATCTCCTTAAGAAGTTGATCTTTCCTAGAAAACTTTGTAGTTCTTTGATGTTTCTTGGATGAGGTACTTGTAGGATAGCTTGAATTCTGTCCGGGTCAATCCTAATACCATCTTTTGAGATTATATGCCCCAGGAGTTTGCCTTCTTCCAGCCCAAATAGTGACTTCTTTGGGTTCAGTGATATGCCATACTTTCTGCAAATTATGAAAACTTGCCTCAAGTGTTCTAAGTGTTCTTGATCTGATTTTCAAAAGGCGGTTAGATCATCAAGATAGACTACTAGGAAGTCATGAATTTCCTTAGCAAAGGCTGTATCCATTGCTCTTTGGAATGTGGCCCCTGCATTTTTGAGTCCAAACGGCATTTTGACATATTTGAATGTTCCCCAAGGTGTTGTAAAGGCAGTTTTGTCTTGATCATCCAGGTGTACTAGAATTTGATTGAATCCTAAGAAACCATCTAGTAAAGAGATCCTAGCAGCTCCCACTACCCTTTGCAGAATGTGGTCCATTTTAGGTAAGGGATAATGGTCTTTGAGAGATACTTTGTTCAGATTCCTAAGGTCAACACACAGTCGGATTTCCCCTATCTTTTTCCTAGTGGGTACTAGGTTTGAAATCCACTCTGAGAATCTGATTGGGGCAATGATCCCAGCTTCATACATATGTTTGACCTCTTTTTCAATAAGGGGGAGAAGGACTGGATTGACTCTCCTGAGCTTCTGTTTGAAAGGCTTTTGATTTTCTTTTAGAGGGATAGTGTGTTGGATAACTGATGTATCATAGGATTTGAGGTCCTCATAATTCCAGGCGAAGACATCTTGAAACTCTTTGAATAACTCGATGTATTTCAGTTTCAGCTCAGGTGGTAATGCTTTGGATAATTTGACCATTTTGCGATTTTCAGGGGTCCCAATATTACAATCTTGTATTTCAGCCTTCAGTGGTTGCATTTTCAGTTTTCTAGAGATAGCATTTGAATCGAACAGATCCTCCAAAGGGGTAAGTCCTATGGGCAGAAAATTGTCCCTTAGGTCAATTACCTCATCTTCTGCCTCAACCATTTCTTCTTGATCTGATTGTTTCATCTCCTGTATAGTTTCCTTGTCAAAAGTGGTAGGATGCAGAACTAAATCAGTTGTTTCAGCTGATATTTTCTGTGTAATTGTGCAGATCTGTGGTTGATCATCTCTAGTGCTAGTGTCAATGTTCATGCCAGAAAATTCTTCCTTCAACGTGAGGAAGTTTTTTATCTGCTTGTTGCTCTCAAAGACTTGCCAATTCTTGATGTTATCCGGAACTGAAGGTCTGTGTTTGATTTCAGCAGTAAATATATGATTGGTTTTGAAAGGTAATTTACAAGTGCTGGCAAAGGTTGCCAAGCTGTGAGCATGTAGGTTGAGTTCTCTGGAAATCTTAGTCAACTGTGATTGTGAGAAACTCTCCAGTATTTGAGTAGTTGCCCCTTTGTATGCTTTCAACCTCAGATCATTTGTGGTGAAATTTCCCTTCATCTGTTGTATGACCAGATCTGAATCTCCCAAGATTGAGATTTTGGTTGCACCTAGATTTTTTATGAGTTTCAGACCTAACAGGAGGGCTTCATATTCAGCCATGTTGTTTGTGCATCGGAAATTTAGTCTATATGCATGGCCCTCAGCTTGTTCATTGTGCATATTGTGGATCCATACTCCTGCCCCAGCTCCTAGCTTGTTTACAGATCCATCAAATTCTAGATACCATAAAGTTTCATGATCAAGGTTTGGGTTGGGATTACTAGGAAGTTGGATGATGGGTAGGTTGGTTTCTTGTAAGTCACTTGGTGTATCCTGTTCCTTTGCCTTCTTGTCAGCTATTTCCACAGTCCCTTGGTCTTTGAAAGTACATTGTTCATCTGACTCCTCGGTCTGTACTGTCATTAATAGGTCGGAATGAGCTTTGTGACAGATATCGACATTATAGAGAATAAATGAATCCATGTCTGAGTGTATCGAATAGATTGGAAAGTTTTGGGGCTTATCTTGATTGCTTACCACATATTTCATCAGAGTTTCCCGGTATAATCTCTTTGGCTGCCCAAAGACTGAGATAGTTGCATAGGACATATCTAATTGCAGAGACCCTTGAAGTTTGGCCCCCCAAGATCTGGACAAGAGCATGCCATACTTAGGGGGTATGTCAGCTACCACTACATCCATCAAGATAGTTTTGGTTGGGTATTGAACTAGGGAGACACATAAGTCTTTAATTAGGCCTAAACACTTGACTTGGCTTGAATCAAATGAGAATAGATCTTTATAAGGTCTTGTGATATCTAAGTCCAGTTTTTCCATCACAGATTTGGGCATTAAGTTGTGTGAGGCCCCAGAATCGAACATTGCATTATGCAGGACCTTGTCATGAATGTTTAGACTGACATAAAAGGGTGGCACCCCTCCATTCTCTGTTTTTCCATTAACCTCAGGTCCGAACAGCAACTCTGGTTGATCATCTAGGACATTTACAACATCTTTATTGTCTGATACTTGGAGTGATTTGTTGATCTGCTGTCTATATATGTCATGTTTGGCTAATTCCGAAAGAGGAACTGATATCTTTAGCTTGCTTATTTCTGTTTCCAAGTTGAAAGGTTTTTCCATCTGAATTTTGGCATTCATTGCAATCGTTTTTTCCTTTTCAGCTGAGTTATCAGGTGTATTCTGCTCATAGTGGGGTCCATGTTTGTTTCCTAGGGGAGCATCTGCCTTTGTCTTTGATTGATGGGGCAAACCTGGCTGATTTTGAGAAGATTGTTGCTCTGAAATGTCTTCCACAGTTACTTCTGTGGCAGGTGAGTTTGAGCTGTCAACTGATTTGGGGAGAGTAGTATTTTCATTGATCTTTTTTGGTTGTTTATTATCCTTCGGTTTGATGGGTGTAGGTACCTCTATTGTTCTACTCCTTAGTTTGTACTGTTTGTGTACCTCATACACAGTTGCATCATAACCTTCTTTGAAATCAAATGATTCTCCTGACTTAATTTGGAATTGACTGTCATTGTAAACCTCTTGGTCTTCTTGTGTTAAAAAGACTTGATTTTCACCATCCAAACCCATTAGATTGATGTGAGGTTTTTCACTGGGTTCACTAGATGTTGAAGCGTCAGCATAATTCTCTTGAAAAGGGGGTCTGACATGCTGGTCAGGATCATTCCTTCCAACATTAGTATTTTGATTCTTTCTGAATTTTGGGTTTCTAATATTGCTTGTTTGACCTTCCCATGATGATTTTCTTTCTATGGTTTCCACCCTATCTCCAAGTCTATCCATCCCTTTGATGATTGCATCTAGCTTTTGCTCAAATGATGAGGGTTCTTCTTTGAAAGTAGTTCTCCTTTCAGTTCTTGCCCGGTTTCTTTTGGCAATCAGGTTTGCCTCTACACTAACAGCTATGTTTTGCATGTCTGCTAGAGTTGCAGGGGCTCTTTCTCTTAGCTGATATGCCATATCAGCATCAAATCCATCAGGGAACTTAATCAATGCTAAATCAGGTGGGGGTCTAAGGTTTTGAGGAATGGCATTGTAAATAGTGTTGAATCTAGTGCAATAGTCCAAGACAGTTTCTTGTGGGCCTCTTTTTATGGTATCATATTCAGATAGAATGTGTAGAGGGTCCTTTTTCTTTTCCCATCTGTTGAGGAAGGACTGATAAAGGGCACCTGAATCAGCTATAGAATGTGCAGCCAGTGCCCTGAACCAGGTTCTTACTTCACCTGTCAGGCTTTGGACAAAGATTTTCATCCTTACATCATCATCATCTATCTCATAGTTCTCAAAGTAGTCTTGCATTTTGTTAGTATGCTGTAAGGCAGTGTACGTACTGGTTCCATCAAAGTAAGTAATTTTGCCTTGGTAATCCTGAGGCATGGCCCCAGGATTGCCAGGCAACTGAAGGGGTGCATAACGATTAGCCATATTTGGTGGGATAAATGGGACAACTGGTAGAAGGGGAACAACTGGGACAACAACAACAGTTTGTGTGTTGGTTGTAGACAATATGTTTTGTGAAGTGGATGATGAAGAGGGGGAGGAATGAGTTGTATGGAGGTGAACAGATGGCTTAACAGGGGTTGGTATAAAACTTTGCTGACCTGCCTCAGGGCTAGTTTCAGGGGATTGTTCAGGTTCCTTCTGGTTCCTATGAGTTTTATGGATCAAATTTGGATTCTCAAAAATAGGTGGGGGATTTGGGTCAGGATTTGACATGGTGTGCCTAGTTCTCTTCTTAGGAGCCAGCTTCTGAACTTGTTTTTGGTATTTTTGAGGATTTTTTAGAACTATTTCAAGGGACTGCTCAAGCTTTTGGAACCACTGTCTAAAATAGACAGCAGTTGAAAAATACGCTCTGTCCCCAGTGGAGTCGCCAATTATGTTATCACTCAGGTTGTTCCCTTTGACTCCCAAGGGAATACGGCCGAGGTAACCACTAACCAATCTTTGGGTCATAGGTCCTAGCCTACCTATGACCAAAGAGGGCTCTCTCTTTATGATTTAACTTTGTTTGTGTAATATTTTAGGCTAGTTATGATGCTCAAGGGTTTGTTTTTTGGACTTTGCTGGATGATGATTTCAGTCAAGATATATATGTTCTTACCAGGGTGTTCTAGGCCATTGGGCATGGAGTAAGTGGTGCTGTATTTGTTTGATATGCTGTGTTGATATAGCGGAGATGCTGCAGAGCCAGATAAGTGTCTGAGAAACAATGCTTTGGAACTGTGATTAAGTGTGATGTAACCAGGCTATGAAAGGCACTTAAGAATCTTTCAACAAACTGGTATGAGGAAACTGTGAGAATATTATTTAGAAGCAGTGAAGAATTTCTACATGACATTCATATTTATAGAATTAATGAAAACATGAGCAATTAAGAATTCATGTCCATGATCAATTCTGAAGAAAACATTTTCAGCAATAAAGACTGAGCACAAGTTGTAATCAAACATATCCTGTACTATTCCTTTTCTATACTGCTAGATTAGTGAGACATGTGTATGATTTAATAAACATAAGAAAACAAAACATAGATTGAGAAAAACTTATTGTTCCGTTAGACAACACGGGAATTCTGCAACAGCACGCTTAGCATCACCAAGACATCAAACATTCAGGAAATCACTGAGCTTTTCCAGCCTTTTGCATTAGATAGTCTGAAAATATACAATACATTTGCCTCAGAATGAAAATCACCAACCCCTTATACGTTTCCATGGGAGGTATATATACATAATTTACATAAGAAAATATCTAGCTAAAGAGTAAATGCTTCATTAATGTCATGCCAACTCCTGGAGCGTTGTAGCTGAGGGAGTAAATGCTATAGTAACTCTTCAGTGCCTTAACTGTCCAAAACGGTCAGAAAATGTTGACTTTGTGGCTGTTGGAGTCGGCTGAGGATATGCTGTCCAAAATTGCGTATTTATTTCTTTTGCTTGCTACCGCTGTCTTTTGCTGAGTCACCTTTCGGCTGTCTTAAATGCTGTCTTTATTATGCTTTTTGCCTTTTGCCGATTTGTAGCTGACTAGACTGAGCAACTGAGGCTATTGTGGCAAAATTTGAAGCATTGCCTGCCACCAATCTTCCTTAGGCATTTGGTGTCTCCGAATCTTCACCAAAGTTTCATCTGCCTCTGTATATCTATAAAAATTTGGAGGAACCTCAAAAAGGTGGTTTACCTCATTTTCAATGAAAAATATACCTTTAAGTTTATTATATAGGCTCTGCCCTGTTGGAGGCCCTGCTTCCTCTGAAGTACTGCCAGCTGCAGTGATTTGATTTTCAACAAAGGTTGTCATCCTGTTGGCATATTGCTCATGAGGGAGCAGTCTCCCTGTGTTGTTTAGTAGGCTGGGCAGTCCCTTTGCTTGCAGTGCTCCCGTTTTGAGTTTGTACTCATCCACCTCAGCCTGTATTTCATAGCATTTTCTCTCTACAGTCTGTACATAATTCCTGAGAGTCAGCACCTTTTTAGCTGTAAGGATAGCCTCTGTTCTGTTAATAATGTTGATGGCTGCCAGTTCCTCCTTTGTTTGAAAAAAATCTATCATTCTATTGGCCTGCTCAGGCCTGTTTCCCAGCACTGTTCTGGCCTTCTGAATTTCTAGTTGTGCTTGGCCAATTAAATCCATTTGTTCATGCACAGTTTTAATTGACTTCCATTGTTTAGTGATGGATTGGTTAATTCTGGCCCACAGAATTCTTTTTATTTCAGCCATGGCACTTTCTAGATTAAGCTCTTTCTCCAAGGCCTTTATCTTTTCCTTGAGGGCCTTTATTTCTCTTCCTTGCTCTGCCACAGTCATTTTTGATTTATCATATTTGGTCTCTATCTCTGCCAATTTTTCCTTGGCTTGCTTTATCTCAGTGGCCTGGAGCTCCATTTCTTTAATAGCCTTAGTCAATTCTTCCATGCTTGTACTGGACTCTGGAGCTGTTGTTGTTGCTGCTTCTGTTGTTGTTGTTGTTGTTGCTTCTTCTGTTGTTGCTGTTGTTGTTACAGGGGCTACTGCTGCCTCTGTAGTTGTTGCAGTGGTTGAAGTAGTTGGAGGAGCTTGGGATGTGGATTCTCCCTGCTTATCTTGTAGTGCTCCTTCCAGTTCCTTCTCCAAATCAAGGACCTTTTGGTTGAGTTGCATTATGAGATCCAGTTGCTCATCGGCCTCCTTTTCCTTCTGTAATTCTGCTGTTTGAGGGTGCTCGGTAGGCAGCAGCTTTAACCTTTTCTTTAATGCATTGAGGTCATCTTCCTTTTTCTTCATGAGGGCCCTCACGCCCTTTGGATCCTTAGGATCATGTCCTAGGTCGATGATGATATCCTCCAGTGATTTTATTCTGTTGTCCTTAGCCATGGAGGACATTCTCTCGAAATCCAACTAAATGTTGGTATTTTTCAGTGATTCTTTTAATTCATGGGCCATGGTTGCCCTGTCCACCAAGGTGGCATAGACCATTTCTCTAGTTTTCTTGTGGAGTTCTATTTGGTCCATGGGGTGAATGTCCTTTGCCATGACCTCCACCCTTGTCCTTACAAAATCTGCAGCTGATTTAGGCTGCGACACCTTAGGCTTAAAGTGACTGAGGATCATTTTCTCCTCTTGAATGTCATATACAGACATTAGCCTTTCTTTCTGGGCTAGTGTTGCATTTAGAAACTGTTTATACACTTCTACTCTCAGCAAGTCATTTTGTGCCTTTATTTGTTTGAAAGAAGCCTTAGTGCTTTTAGGCTTCTTGCTCTGCTGAGAGGAGGATGACACCTCCAAGCCAAGCTGGACTCCCTGCTCCTGCTGAAAGGAGCTTGTACCTGTTTGCTGGCTGCCTTCCCCATCTTTCCTTGGGCTGTCAAGGACTTCTTCACTGATTTCTTCTACCTCTGGGGAGTCAACCCTTTGCCTTTTGGACTCTGGTTGCTGGGAGGATCCACTTGCAGGAGTGGACTCTTCTCTGTCTCTTTTCATACCCCTCTCCTCATGTGCTGGGGTCTGCAAAATAGGTGTTGTAGGTGGCTCAGTTTGCGGTGGAGGGGTCTGCTCTTGTTGCTGCCCAATTGAGGAGGCAGGCTGTTCTTTTAGTGTTTCCTCTTCAGCACCCATTATCCCTTTACCTTTATCTGTACCTGGTGCTGCTGTAGAAGGTGCCTGTGTGGCTGGCGCAGTTGTTGTGGCCGAGGTCCCTTCTCCTACCGGGTGCGGTCGTTTGAAGGGTACTTGCTGCACAGAATCTAGGTCAAGAGTCTTTTCTAAATCCTTGACATTCTTTTGCATTATCTCTTCCTCAGTCAATTTTTCAATTAATGTATCAGGTTTCGATTCTTGTTGATTTGCATACTGTTCAATGTGTGGATATTCGCAATGCTCATAGCCTAGAAGCCTGTACTTGACTCTTCTAGTAGTGATGAAGCCTTCAGGGTCATAAGGGACGCACCGGAAGCTTTTTGAGAGCATGTACTTATCTTTGAGGATTAGCTCAGCATCTTGCCAACCTTCTTTCCTATTCATAATGAAGGGGCCTAGGTGGTGCTTGAACTTGAGATGGGCTTTCTTTTTGGAGCTGTGGAAGTGAGTGAGGTCAGAGTGAATTAGCTGCCTATAATACTCCAAGGCAAAGAGTCTCATGGGCACATATTTTGGGAGCCTGTATGGACAGAGCTCATAGCCATAGATTCTGATGATTGTATGATCTTGGTATAGGTACCAATCACCTATTTTATAATTCTTGGAGAGCTGCAGGACTTTCTGTATTTCAAATGACATTCTGGGAGGAGGGGACCTCATCAACAAACAAGAGACTGGGTAAACAAATTGATCAATGAATTCACAATATGTATATGGTGAATTTTGCACTTGGTGGTAGACAGATGTCCAGAAGATAACAGATCTTCTTTCTCCTTTAGAATCCAGCTTTTTAATGTGGCATTGAAAAGCCTCGGACTGGTAATACATGAACAGGTGGTAGATATAAGATGAATACTTGAAGATGCCCTCCCTGTCTACTTTGAAAAGCTGCTCATGTATCTTGTTGGCTATGAACTTAGCAAAATTATATTTGTAGTTAGGAGGTTGGCCTGGGCTGTAAGCAGATAGTAATACCAGCACTGTCTCATCAACAAATTCACTGGTCTTATAGCCCAGCACATATGAAATCATGTCCAGCAGAAGTTTGCCTATATCAGTGAAGTGGACATATAAGTAGGGAGGTAGCCTTGTGGGTTGGCAGTCAGGCCTCATAAATGTCTGGGTGATCTTTTGCCTGTCCTCAGTGGTCATCTTGGCACCTGTATCTAGTAGATAGTTCATAGAGAAAGGAAACAACAGCTGAGTTTGTTTGAAGTTGAGCATCTGGTTGATGGACTCAGCATTGATGTGAAAGAGGATGCTCCCAGATGGAGACTTGACAGCTCTGTGGTTTGCATCATAATTTTCAGCACATAGGCGAATAATCTCTGGAAAAATGTTAACAGATGGGAGAAAGTAATATGGCAGGTTGGATTCCCATATCCCATATGTATCCTTACCATTTAAATAGTCATCTCTCAATTCCCTGAAGGTCTGCAAATGGTCTCTATCACCTACAAAGTCTTGGATGAGATAATCCCTGTCAGCAAGAGGCAGGGACTCCAGCTCTTTATTTGGTGGATTTATGGGGGCAACACTGAGAGCTGTGGGTGCAGGAGCAACCATTAAGTATCCTGAATTAAACAAGGTAAGTGTAATAGCTTGCAGGGTTCCTCAAAGCTCAAATGACAGACTCTATGTAGATAATCCTAGAAATTTTCTTCAAATGGAATAGGCAGGCTATGCAGGACTGTCTCTGCTTTGCTTGGGTAAATTCACAGGGATTCTGATTTGATAAGGATGAATTGCAGAGAGTGTGCAGGATTCAAATTGGTGAGATGCAGCTTTGGGCATGCACAGGGGCAAAAACAAGAGAATTGCGGTGAATACCTGGATGAACAGTGCAGAAAACCTTCGGGTTGAACAGCGGGTGCACAATGTAGTTGAATTGATAAGTTGTGGCGGCTGCAACTTTGAATTTGGCGGTTCGGAGGCAATTTCGCAGTGAACAGGCTTACAACGGCTCTGTCGTTTTCGCTTGAAAATGACATAAAACGGCCGAAAATGCGCGTTTTAACGACAAATTTGGACAAAAAGGGACATTGGAAATTTTCCACCGATGACGTCAGCATGACGTCATGGCGGGCCCGAGGTACGGAGGGTGACGTGGGCGCTGAGCTGGAGACCAGCGTGGCGGGTGGTGCGGGGTGGCATGACGTCACGATGACGTGGAGGTGATGCGACGAGGGAGGTGGTATCGGGAAGGTGGTAAGCGGTCTCCCCGCACCACCTTTGGGCGAAGGCGGTATCGGGGAGGGGGGCTCCGAACAACCCCGCCGACTGCCACACGTCCCGAGTACGGCTACCAATACCGCTATCTCCCCGGACGTTAAAGGGAGACGGGTCGAGATTTAAAAAAGACCGCCCACCGTTGGATCAGGGGCGGTGGATGATGGACGGCTGGCGGGCACCCCGACCCATCGTGCAACTTTGGGTGGGGACCCGCCCAGTAATAAAATAATGATTTAAATCATGCGGGTTCAAAACTTTGGGTTAGGGGGTTTTTGTGGGTTTTTTGGGATATGGATTAATCTGTCGGGGGGGGGGAACAAAGGGTTAGAGTTAGGTTTAAGCAGAGGGAAAGGGGTTTTTTATGAACTTTTTCAGAAAAGAGGGGAAATGAGGGTTTAGTGTAGGTTATTACTCTGCCCAGAGGTTAGAGTAATCCCAAAGCAGGGTTGACTATAGTCCCTGGTGGACTAATGTCTCCCTTAGGAGTATTATTCAGCTATATTGCTAAAAGGGGGGAATATTTATACATTGCTTGGGGTTTTATACACCATGGTGTTATAATAGTAGGGGAAAGGGGAACATAGGGGATTTAATGTAGATACAGTTAGTAGTTAGTACTGGGAGGGAAATGAGAATGGGAAGTGGTAGTTACTAAGCTTTTCAGGAATCAAACTTAGTTAGGAAGTAGATCAAAATGAAAAGAATTTTTACACAAGAAATGTGGCTTCTTTTCAAAGAGAGAAGTCATTTATGACATGAAGTTTGTACAAATGAAGAGTGTAAGGAGGACTGATCAGGCAGATCCTGCAGTGCCCATGGGGAAGTTAGTAAGAAACTTTTGAAGGGGATGGGGGGAAGTCAGTGATAGTTCAGTAGTTTGCCCAATGAGCCATTGGTCTTGCCTTTCTCCTGATGGTGACATCTTGTGATTTATTCCAAGTGATATGCTTGGATCTTGCTTTCTGCAACCTTCAACTGCCTACCCTGCCTATTATGCCTAACATTTTTTCTTCACTTTGTATGGGTGCACTTAGCCTTGCAAACCCTGATAATTCTCTTTTTCTTTCTGCTGCCCTCCTATCTAAGTCTGCCCTTATGACTTCCCAGGGCCCAGATTAAGCAGTTGGGCCCCTTTCTTTCTCTATCCACCTAGTCATCTGTCAAGCTTGAACTGTTTGAACAGGTAATTCCTCTCTAGTCTACAACATGAAATTTAAAACATGGTGAGGTCCAGCTTGAGCTGTTGGACCACCCATCAAAAAGTAGTGGCAATTTGGACTAGCCACTTTCCTGGTCTTTGTTTGGGGTTCATTTCTTTTATTTTTTCTTTGACCAATTCATTTTCTTGCCCTTTGATTTTTCTTTTAAGGCATACCCTCTTTACATTTTTTAAATTGTCTGCTTCTTTCACAAAAATGGAACCTTAGCAGCATGGAAGGTGAACATTTTTGGCACTTCCACTGTCAATCATGAGAGATGAGAACCTATTGGTATAGGAGGCTAACAGGAAACATTGCCACTGGTTTCATATTAAAGTGGACTCTATGAACCATTGCAACAACACACACACACACACACACACACACACACACACACACAAACACACACACACACACACACACACATATATATATATATATATGCTCAGGGTAAAGAAAAAACCTAAAAAACTATCAGTGTGCCCTTACAACTTTTGTTGCAAAGGCTAGTTTATGTTTATTGATAAGGATGGCTTATATCCATTGAGACTAAATTTGGTTTATTAAAAATTACAAAAGGTAAGGAAATTATTTGGATTTTTGTAAAAAAATATTTGTGTTGGAAACTTTAAGAAAAGCCTTCCTAAACTACTATAGAATTTGATGAGTAATATAAGAGAATGTGTTTTTTTTATGTTCCACCATATTATTCTCACAAAGATGACAAACACTTTTTATTTATAATATATTAGAATTTGCTAATGTGGTGTAGTACTATGTAGCTAATAAGAACAATTCCTTATTTTAGTATTGTTGATTTCCTTCTTCACCCTAGTCAAAACAAAGGCATACTTTTAGTCTTTTATAATAATGTTCACCTCCTCGTTATAGTACCTTAACTATCTCTTATCCTCTACTTATTTATGGCATTACAATGGCTTTTCATGCAATAAAACACCATGCTTAAAATATTAGATTAATATTATTTTATTATTAACTATTACTTTCTTATATATATATATATATATATCTACACACACACACACACACACACGCACACACACACACACACACACACACATATATATATCCAATAGATGTAGTTTATGTGAATGTGGTACTCACCTCATCCTCTCGAATCTATAGACTAAGCAGGCATGAATTGAAATTGAAGGACTTACAACCTTGAAATATAAATGGCAAGGGCACTCACTTGAAGTTGCTTTAAGGAATTGGTATAAAGACGAAGAAACAAAAGGTTACAAAGACTTTCCTCTCACTTGGGTTTGGGGAATTTGGCTTGTAAGAAAAATGAAAATTTTGAGATCAAGGACAATATGTCCTTCAAATGATCTTTCCAAAGTCTTAATATCTTAAAGCACATTTATCCAATTCTCCTCTTCCCCTCACCATGCTCACAGCTCTAATATGAATACTAACACTCAAATTCGTTGGAAATTTTCAACGAGGCTTCCAAAGGATTTCCACTTAAGGGAGGAGTGAGGGGCTTAATCTACTTCACACAAAATCACTCCCTCAACTTCAAAGTTAGTACTGGTCATTCTTAAATAATAATAGTGAACTCATAGCTCTCAATTTGGTTCTCATCCTTAGTCCTACAAAACAAATTTCCCAATTCTCGAACTTGTTCTCATCCTTGCTCTTAAAACAAAAATTTCCCAATTTTTCCTTTCATCCTTGTGATCCAATAGATGAAAATAAATTCTAGACTGCCAAACTTTTTGCTACAATAGTTATTTTGAAACATCAAGCAATTGAAATATTTTTTTTTACTTGCATCATTTTTATTTATGTATTATTTAAAATAAATAAATTAAAAAAAAAGAAAGACAATATGGTGATACACTATCGAAAGAAAATATGGAGTTGCAAAAAAGCACATGGGAAATCAAACACTCTAATTTGGACAAAATCCTTTTTGTTTTCATAAATTCAAACTTCACAATCTTAATATTTTTTAGCTAAGTTATTTGAAAGACTTCCATACTACCAAGACTCTAATTTTTTTCTAAATAATATAAAAAAATATTAATAATTATTAATAACTTATATTGATGTTTCTCGTAATTATTAGGATTTATATTTTTATAATAAAAAAAATTATAATAAATTTAACCATTTTTATATTTTTAACATCATTTTAATATTACAACCAAATAATTATAATTAAACTTCTTTGATAACTTCTTTGATATAAAAAACAAGGAATGAAGATATTATTCATAATGTTTCCTCACATATTTTATTATTTTCAAATAAAATTATTAAAAATGTAAATAGATATGAAAATAATTTACACATATCATATTTTTAGATTATCAATTATCAACTCGAAAACATAACCCGCTTACAAAGTGAAAAATCATAAATATTTCATAATCAGTAAAAAAACAAATATCAAACTATTGCGAATTTTTTAAATACAGCTCCCTCTAATGAAGAACGGTAAAACGTCATATATAACTTTTTAAATAATCAACATTAAAGTCAGGTATAACTTTTTAAATAATCAACATTAAAGTCAAATTTCAACACGAGCCCATAACATCTATCTACACTCCCAAAAATCATGAACCCAAATATCAGTAATTCGCTGACAACGTGTCGTACCGCATGTGGCTTTCATATCAATGAGTGAGTATGTCGTTTCTACTGACGATTATTCGGGGCTTGAAATTGTGATGGGCAATAATGGTCAAACTGTAGCCAACTCAACATTGTCTCCATCCTTAGTTGCACTGAGAAACTAAAATTAGTAAGTTGTTGGTGTATTTTTGTATAGGCGAAATTTTTTTCATAATTCAGTTGTCAAATTAGCACTGAAGAAAATTACTTTTGGTTGTTAACCCTGAATGTAGGGTCACTCATCACTTTTATTCAAGGAAAATCATGCCACGTGAAATAATCAGCTGGTGGTCCGTAAGGGGGAGGCTTTCACTCATGTGACAAGATTCACTCATACGAGATGCCTCTAGGTCTTGGGCCAACCAATTGGTGGTTCGTAAGGGGGTCGGCTTTCACTCATGCGAGATACCTCTGGGTCTTGGTGGTCCGTAAGGGGGAGGCTTTCACTCATGTGAGATGCCTCTAGGTCTTGGGCCAACCAGTTGGTGGTCCATAAGGGGGTAGGCTTTCACTAATGCGAGATGCCTTTGGGTCTTGGGCCAACCAATTGGTGGTCCGTAAGGGGGTAGGCTTTCACTCATACGAGATGCCTCTCGGTCTTGGGTCATTAACTTATTTCTTTACATCCAAGCAGAAGTAGTTTTAGGGCATACTCCAGGCCCATATTCATCGTGCATTATCAAGTGAATAAGAACTTAATTCATATTTTCAAAAAAAAAAATTTTCTTTGTAAAATAATTAGATTCTTTGAAAATCTCAAAAATTTGTTAAATGATTGAGTCTTTCTCATTAAATTAAAGCACTAATGAAAAAACTAGAGACTATAAAAATATATATACTTTATTTCTTTAAATTTGAATTTATAATATAAAAATATATATACTTTATTTCTTTAAATTTAAATTTATAATTTGATAGTAAAAACCACTCGCTATAATCATTAGGCCACTCATTTTACTTATACATTAAACATATAAATGTTTTGAACCTGCATCACATTTAAACAATCACAATTTACACAAAAATCGTTGAATTCAAACTAATTATATTGTGTAGTTAATTTTTAACTAAAACTAAACAATACATATGTTTTAAAGCAAAATTAAACAATACATATTTGTTATTTAATTTTGTTTTTACAATACAAATAATGATTTAAAACCTTCGCAAATCCTTAAAACATTTTACTTATATCTTAACCTTCAGAGCTTACACAAAATTTGTTGCCATTGATAATTCACACAAACTGCGTTGAGTATGTTAATTTTTTTTGAAATATTAATTAAATTTAAACAAGCAGAACTTTACACAATTCTTTTTGGTAATGGATGTACCACATTGCATTTTTAAAATTCGGTTTTCTAAAGAGGGATTTGATAACTAGATTTTCCTGTTTCATAATTAGATTTTTGGAAAGGATACACGGGAAAAGATACAAAGTGTATTTTAATTCAATGCTTATTATATTATATAATAATTTAAATTAATATTAATGGTATAAAATTAAATGAAAAAGTTAATGATATATCAATATAATAAATAATATATTAATGATTAAAAATGTTTTATTACTTAAATTTTTGGATGATCAAAGTAATGTAAGTTTGTGGTATGTAAGATAGGCAAGGTTCAAATACCACCACTTGGTTTATGGAGAGTAGAACAGGGGATAGACCTTGCATGCTCCCAAATTCTTTTGGATTATAAAAAAATAAAAATTGAAATGATTGAAAGATAATAAAATATAAGTATAAATACTATGCATTTATTTTATTATAGTAATAAGTCAAACATCAAATCCGTATATGAGGCTTTGTTGGTTATGCGTTAATATTCTTTGTCTCTCTAGATTTTGAATATTTAACCTCTTAAATTAAATTTTGTATTTATAATAATAAATATGGTATAAATTAATATATATATATATATATATATAGAGAGAGAGAGATATTTAATATAAAAATACCTTGGTTCAATGATTATAATATAAATATTAATAATAATTTTAAATAATTTTATTTTAAGATTATGATTAATTTATATATCAAATTGATATATAGATAAAAAAAATATTTATTTAAACAATTATTTAGTTATTAAAATTTATATATTTCAATGATTATCATGAAGCTTCTTGAGCATTGTGAAAAATTGTTGAGGTGTTCGACCTTTAGGGTGAACACATCAGTCGTCCTCATGGACAAAAAGTTGATATGAAGAATCGAAGAGTGTCATACCATGTATATATATGGAGAAAACCAAATAAATTATAAATTGATTATGATAGTTAGAGATAAATGTAACAATTGATGAAAATCAATTTATTAATTATTTGATAAATAATTATTACTAATGAGTCAAAAAGGAGAATTGGGAAATAATTAGAATAATTCAAATTAGAAAATGGATGAAATGAAGTTGATGGGTTATATTGTTTTGAGAAAGTTGTCATTGATGTCAAAGGGTGAATGGACCATTAATGAGTTAGGAAGTATCCCTGAGATGCACATGCATTTGTTTGTCAATATATGTGCAAAATGTCATGAATTCAGTTGCAAGACCATTGCCACTTCATTGTCCACAGTACGCCATTTCATTTGATAGATTGCATTTCTTGTGGATCTTTTTGGTTGGAGAAACATTCAAGTTTGAAATTTATTCACAGTCTACCCCAATTGAATAGGTATGACACATGTAAAATGCATGAAAAAACAAGTTCAATATTTTCCAAACCATTATCAAGGTGGTCCATTAAATAATTGAGAAATTGACACAATGAAGGTGGTCTATTAAATAATTGAGAAATTGATAGACAAACAATTCTCATGATTAAGGTAAAAATGATTAATCAATATTCAATCAACTTCAAAATGATTAATTAAGAAATAGGTCTCCCTCCAATAGTATAAATAACCTAGTTGTGAAAATTCAAAGGGACAATTTCATGGCATTTATTTGAGAAAGGAACAAACTTTAAACTCGCTGGTGCAGACTCGGAGAAGAAGGTGAATTTTGGTGTTATGAAGAGTAAATATCAAGGGTTATTCGGCTGAGTTATTTTTGAACATCGACAGCAGATTGATTTCTCTATGCAAGTTTTCAGAGAAGACATTATGGTTACATGTTAAAATACTAGAAGTTGAATTATGTCTTGGTTTTGAAGAAGGCCAAGTTCTATATTGGAGTAGACCTAAACAACCTTAAATCTAGTCTTAATTCAAGTCCAAATTTAGCCCTTTCTTACAATTCTAAGCCATTGTTGTAGCAAACCATAGAGAATGAATTGAAGAATACAATCTGAGGTTGAAAAGGGTCGATTTAAAAAGTTTTAAGGCCGCTAAGGAAGACTGTCAACTACGATGATAGTCACATTATGCTAGTACTTATTTGAGTATGGATAGAGGATTAAACGCATGAAGAAGGCTAATCTGAAGCAGATTTAGACATAAGAAGAGGACATATTTTTTTGAAGACTTGAGGTCGAAGTTGGGGGTTGTGTCTCAAGGGGTTGTAGCCTCCTTGTTATATATGCATGAAAACCCCAGGGCGCTGGAGCTCTTTGTTAGTTACAGTTGATATAATCCTATGGAGTTTTAGCTTCCTTTGAGTTGTTGCTCATAAATTTTGGAGATTGTTTTTTTTCGTTAAGCTTGGTAGTACCTCTTTTTTCTATTGATTTAACAACAAATTGCAACTAGTACTGAAAATAGTTAGGTGGCCTCAACTTGCCCTGTGGGAAACCAAGTCTATTGGCCACCTAACAATATTGTATGCCATCTAAAAATGATAGGTCTTAAGTCTTTCTAACTAAGCAATATATGACTGTATGTCTATGTTTATCGCATTGTCCACTTGCCTATTGGCATGAGTGTAATTACAAGTAAAAGTAAAATCTATTTGCATAAAAAACTACAAAAAAAGTGTTATATACAGCTCTGATACCACTTGTTATAGCTTCGATACCACTTGTTATAGATCTGATATAAAAATATAAGACAATGCAAATAAACCCAAGAAATAATAAGATAGAAATAGATAGAAATGCTTCTTTATTATTGATCAAACCACAACATGCACCAGATAACAGTCAGGCTCCAGTAAGGGGTGAATTAAAGAAAAAGACACCATGGGTTAAAACTTCAACATATCATCACCCACATCACCCAACAAGACAACAACCAACAATATGGCAAACAATTAGCCACAAGGACAACAACCCCCATAGGACAGATAGAGAGGAGCGAAGATCCACCTACTACACATCAACACAGAAGAGCTACCATGGTCAACTTCCATCTCAAGCGAGCGAGGCACCAGCGAGATCGAGGGTTCACCTTTCTCTTGGATGGCTAGATGCACGTGCATGGTACCAGTGGACTACTCTTTTGAGTAGATCTTATTATTTGTGTTCTTCCCATGTTTCAGGGACAAAAAATGCTAAGGGGGGTGGAATGTTATATACCTAGGGGGGATAATATGGGGTGCAAAGGGAGGTACCCAAGGTAATAATGTAATAATGGGATGGGCCATAGTAATAAATAAGGTGGTTAACCCATATCATGTAAGGGACCACAAGTAGTTAGTAATAATGTAATGGGCCCATGGTATTAGTTCGATGGTATGAGGGAACCATGGTAATGACCCATGGTATTGTATGTATGAGGCCTATATAGAGGCTAGAGACTCCACATGGAGGGATGTCAAGGATTATTGTATGAACAGGCATATGGCTTGTGGAGTGTTCTCCTTCCTTAAGGAGTGAATGTATGGTGTTGCCCTACCTTAAGGGTTTGATATCAATAAAGAATCATTTCTATATTCAGATCTTGTTATATATTGAGTTATTGCTATTATCATATATTTTTGGGTTAGATCTATAACACAAACCCATGGCTCAAGGGAAATCAAGTATGCAGAAATTCTGAGGTGGAATCCGTTGGGACGATGAGAGGTTGGCCCAGTTGAGGAGGGTGACAAACTAGACCCATCCTCAACCTTAGAACAAATACACTAGAGGTGAGTAGGTCGTGGGGGTGCAACCATCTACATCATTTGGGGAAATTTGACAAAATCAAAGCACCAGATCTCCTGAAAAGGAGCAGGCAAGATACAGACAATTATAAGATGAGACCAAGGGACGCTTTTAATGGTGGAGACCTGGATTTAGATACCAGGAGCCTGAGGAGGAGGTTGAGCATGATGCTGAGAGCCCACAAGATGGTGAGGAGCACATCTATCTACCCGGTGTGGCATAAGAGTCAACATTATTGGTAAGCTTATAAGTGGTATCGTCTCTTTGAAACAACATTCATGGTAATGGATTTGTAGTATTATGAGGTTAGTGTGAGTGGAGGCGAGGGCATATCCTCGACCTCCATCTAATGTTTCACATTTAATCTGCTGGTGGGTAAACATTTATGCTCTTTGTAGTTGAAGTATAGATTTCATACTAGTTTTGACAGACACGAGTGCAACCTCTGGCTTTTCACTACAATGGATTGTAGCTTTAACCTTCTTATTGCTCTCGTGAGATAGTTATCATTTGTTAATGGGAAATTTTCCAATTCTTCGGCTTGAGTCATTGTCTTAGCAAGTCTGCTAATTTTTTATGTTTGCTTGAGATATCATGGGTTATTTCTTAGTCATTGGGACTAATTTTTGTTCGTTGGGAAACAATGGGTTCCACTTATTCTTAGATTCTAAAGTACTTAACATCTATTGGTCTGAGTCCCAACAAGTTTGTTCAATTGCATTATTACCGAATTGTCCTGAGTCTGGTGTTTGTTGGTGGTGTTACATTGTCAAGGTTTGGTATTATCCTCTTTATGTTATGTTTGTGAATAGGGAAGTTTTACTTCTTGTTTTGGTTTTGTAGAATTTTGTGTGCCATGGTTCTGGGTTGTGGTGAGTTTTAGAATTTTCTAGAGTTTGCATCTATAGTGTGGCAATGAGGTGATGATATATTGCATTTCTAAGGACCACTCTGGCGCTGTTATTATTTTTTGGAAGTTGATATGTACTTTTGGGCTCCTATGCATTATGAATATTTTGGAAATGAATCTTATTTTGAATCTATGTCAAATCTCTTTATGGTTCTGGGAGTATTATGGCTATTATGGAGAACATATATGGTTTTAGAGAAACATTTTGCTAAGGTTGACCATGCCAGGTTTTGTTTTCTATTTAGTTTGCATAATGAATTCAAATGTTTTAATTTTAAAACAAAAAATAAAAAGCTAAATCTTAAAGGGTATATTTTAATAGTCAAAATAATTTTGTAGAAATAAGTCTCTTGTGAGGCCAAAAACAAAATGTAAAATGCTTAACTTATTGCTATAATAAATAGAAATGTGTATTATTTATGGCTATATTTTATAATCTTTATTGCTATAATAAAATAGAAATGTGTATTATTTATGGTTATATTTTATAATCTTTGAGTTCAGGGACATTTTATTTATTTTATTTATCATTAATATAATACTAATTATATTAATGTATTATTTATTTATATATAGTTTTTAAAATGAATATTAATTTTATTTAAAAAATTTAATTATTGAATAATAAATAAAAAGAAAGAACAAAATAAATCAAAATTTATAAGAAAATTATTATATAATATAACAAAAACTAAATTAAAATTACACTATGGGCTTAGTCTAATTTAGAGATGAAATGATCTTTCTAATGGCATTTTTTTGGTTATTTTTAACCAAAATCTAACCAGGATTTCTAAAAACTTGAGTTTAAGTTGATTAATCTATCAAATTTAAGTGTCCTAAGGTTTTTAGGGTGTTAAATCCATTTATGCATTAGAAAATATGTTTTAAACAATATAAATCACAATCTTGAAATTGTATTGCCAAATTCCTGTGAAAAAAACTATTTCGTTTATAAATTACACTGTATCTTTTCCTATATAAACTTTCCAAAAATTTAATCATCAAATAAGAAAATTTAATTATCAAAACCGTATTTTTTAGTACAATGTAATACATCCATTACAATTTTTTTTTGTAAAATTGTGATGGTTTAAATTTGATTTATGCTAAAAACAATTTACATATTCAATGTAGTTTGCTTGAGTTCAATGGTTATATATATATAGAATTGGTTAAAATTAGAAATTAAAACTATAAAAATGTATAAATAAAATGTTTAAAAGGTTTATGAAAATACTAAATCCATTTATGAATTAAACGAAACAACAAAAATGGTATTACCTAATTCTAATAAAAGAAACAGAACCTAATTCTAATAAAAGAAACAGAATAAAATAGCTAGACTACACGCTACAATTTAGTGGGCGTAATATCAGAGCATGGCGATTATTAAAATAGTTACACTACACAATACACTTTTAGTGGGCGTAATATCACAGCATGTGTTGGTTCTCGAGAAATTATAAATTCAGATCCAAAGAAATAAAATATATACACCTTCATGCAATCAAGTTATTGCACGAAGAAAAATAATCTGTATATTAAAATTTGAATTAAGTTCCCACTTGCTTGATAATGCACCGGTTCACGTGGACTGATTTTGGTTTCTTGATGATGGTGCAACTAAGGAGAGGGAGACATTGTTGAGTTGGTTACAGTTTGACCATTATTGCCAATTGCAATTTCAAGGCCCGCATAATCGTCGGTAGAAACGGCATAGTCACTCATTAATATGTAAGAGCCATATGCGGTACCCCACGTTGTCAACGATTCACTCATATTTTGGTTCATGATTTTTGGGAAGCGGAATTTTTGGAAAGGGGAGGGTGGATAGATGTTATGGTCTTCTCTTGAAATTTGACTAGAAATTTAACAAATCATTGTCAACGTTCCGATATGAGGTCACGGGTCACGTTTGGAAATAGTGAACGTGGCCGGCATCTCCGAGTGCAGGCCCCTCTTCATCGTGAAGTATCATTGAGGTGCGTGACGACGAAATTTTTGATGACTTTGGGCCTCAACAGTTGGAATTGAGGTGCGTGACGACGAAAGTTTTGTAAACGGAGCAAAAGCAGCGATTCTATGAGATTCCTTCAGAGTGGAGACGTTATTGGTAATATCAAATTGCCTTTTTTCGCCGAGTAAATCGCGGGAGGGCATGTGGCAAGAACAGGTATTTTGTGGCAAGAACTGAATATATATACGGGCAGGTCGGATCTTAATGCGGTTCCAGTGGTGGATGGATGATACATCGAGGTGAGTTGTAGACACCACCGATAGAGTCGCAATAGGAAGGTTCTTGCCAGGCGACCTGTGAATCTCTGAACATTCGTCGTTTTGGAGTTTGTATTGTATCGCCCATTGTCAATTAATAAATTTTCGCCAAGTTGTTTATCCTTCCAATCCTTTGAGCAATATTTTAGTACTGGTCATTTTGTGTTTTTCTGTGTTTTATGAAACCCCAGATTGGCGAATTTTTTCTGTGTTTTTAGAAACCCCAGATTGGTGACCGTTACTTTTACGATATATTGTAGTTGACAGATTTATTTGAAGTGTTTTAGAAATTCCAGATTGGTGACGGTTACTTTCACGATATATTGTAACAGAGAGATTTATTTGAAGTGATTATTTTCATTTCTTCTCCGTTCAACCACAAAGCCTGAACCACTTTCTTCCCATCAACTTAATCAGAAAATTTGGTCACAAAAGTGTTTAAAGAAATTGGAGTGATTTCATAGTTAAAATTTAGTAATTAAACATTTATTGTGTCTTGAATAGATGGTGATCAAGGATTTATTAAAGCATTTTTTGATGTGAAGTTATTGGTTCAATTCTTCTAAGTCAAAATCAGCGCCACCCACCCCGATGTGAAGTCATTGGTTCAATTCCTCTACATCAAAATCAGCCCCACCCAAACCTGATGTGAAGTCATTGGTTCAATTCCTCTACGTCAAAATCAGCCCCACCCACACCAGTGCAAAACTAAGTTGAGGTATGTCTCCTCCCCTTCAAGAGGTATGTCTCCTCCCCTTCAAATTTAATCCTTGATTTGGAAATGGGGGTTTGATAACTTGTTATGCTTACAAGAGGTATGTCTCCTCCCCTTCAAATTCCCCTTCAAATTTAATCCTTGATTTGGAAATGGGGGTTTGATAACTTGTTATGCTTACAAGAGGTATGTCTCCTCCCCTTCAAATTTAATCTTTGATCTGGAAATGGGGGTTTGATAACTTGTTATGCTTACAAGAACTTCCCATTCAGTTAAACAAATAAATGATCTAGCTTATATATGATATTTGTGGAATTAAATACTTGAAACATGTGTGTGTTTTCTTTTCACTGTTTAAATGCTTTAAGTCCCTTTGTTTCTGCTGATATTAAACACATATAACAACCATATAATGCAACAAATAAACATCCACACATAACATCAAATTTAATCTAGGAGTTCACCCGAATATCGTGGGCTACGTTTCCTTGAGCTTTTGTCATCTTGACTTGGCTCTTTGGGATTATGGCAAAGTTTCTTCTAAAAGTTCCACACTTAACTTCAATGGTTAATGAACTGAACCAATGGGCTTAGAAAACCATCTATATCCCTGTCATGGCTGTCATCACTTTGCAAATAGATCTAAGCTCCCTTAGACTTGATTCCTTCAATCAGTGCTCTGAGCTACCCTGAGTTTCTTGATGGCACTAACTCTTTTAGAATTTTTTAAATGTCACTGAAACCTCATCTACTGTCTCCAGCACATATCAAACACCAACAATAGACTGATTATTTGCTCAAAATGAGCATTGCATTCCCAAACTAGGCCTTCCTCCACGGATGACATTGGGTTGCCTTAAACTTCCCTGTAGCATCTAGGCCTTTAGAAATTTTCAAATGCTTCTAAAAATCCCTGATATGAATTCAGAAGGCTTTTTACAGTTAGGAATGACTATTGGTTCACTGAGAACAAGTAATGGTAGCTCCTACAACTGCCTCCAACACCTGGTGGCCTTAAGCTCCAAAATCTCACTGGATGAAAATCTCTATGAAGATGACTTCGTTAGCTTCTCTGGAATATTCCATTGGCTTCAAAAGGCTCTAATTAGCCTAGCTAGCCTCTCGTTTCACTCTCTCTCCCCCTTTGGCTCTGTATGAAAACTGCTCCTGGAGTGCATTTCATCAAAATCCCCTAGGGATACTCCACCAAATTTGCTAAATTGCTCCTAACTCCAGTTAAACTTAGCATATCCACCTAAGTTTATCCGCTCCGCCAGGCTGACCATTGGAAGTGACTGTTACAATTAATGTTGGGCACGCATAGGAGGCGGTATAATCCCGGTGGTTAGGGATAATCTTCATAGGAAGCATTTCAAATAGCAAAATCTCCATCATCGACCTATCCCGCTTGATCCAACGGCTATCGCGCCGTTCGCTCACCAACTAACCCGGACGATCTGCACCGTCGATGTGACCTGTCCAATCGAACTGCTGTCACACAATCTCCCGTGAAATATTGCTCGATCGATATCAGATCCAGAGCACGCGAGAAAAGTGGTTTTCTCGTGCTACGTGACATCTGCTAAGGTTAATCACGTAGAATTTAGAAATACCATTTCCAGCCTTTAGGGCACACGAGATATCACTTTCTGAATACTACCTACGTGTTCAATACGGAAAGTTTTAACGCTTACCCCAAAAGGGAATATTCCAAGGAATACTAATCTTTTTTAATATTTTCAAAAATCAAATTAATCTCGGTCAAATGTCTAAAAATCACAGTTTATTCAACTTTTCAAATTGCGATAACTTCTTCATATGGTATCGGTTTTTCGAACCGTTCACAGTGCCAAAATTAGAAAAACAAGATCTATCCAATCGCTCAGGTTTGACACTCTTTCAAAGACTTTGAAATTTGAGCTATCATTAAGATCTTGAATTGACACTCTTTCAAAGACTTTGAAATTTGAGCTATCATTAAGATCTTGAATCAATATCTGATGAATCCCAATTTTCAAATAATTATACTGGCTAAATTTAACAACTAACTCTCAATAAGTTATTTTCCCAGTGATTATTGAAAACGTTTACGCAATATAACGTACCAGTATATTATCAATCAGGTTTAAGAATTGAGTATTATCATTCACGTTTTGGCCATATACTTTTAACATTTTGTTTATAGCATTGTTTAATTAGCACATTTTTTATGTAGGTGGTATATTTTAAAATATATAGCTAACACTGAAGTTAAACCATTGGTGGAGCTTTATTGCTTACAAATCTTGAAATATATGGATAGCAATAAAAAAGAATCAGTTGCGTTTTATCATTTTAAAGATTTTAAGATAGACTTAAAATTTAGAATTTGAATAAAGGTTTGGAATGTATAAATAAATTCAATTTTTTAAAAAATTTGTGAAATTTATAATTTTAATAATTCTTCACCAAAATTTTCATTCCAATAAATCTCTACCAAATTTCTAACAATAAAATATACCCAAAATTACTTCTAAAATAAAAGTTAAACTTGACTTCCTTTCGGATGGTAATTTAATTACAAAATACTGTTTGTATCTATTTTGGTTTGTTTGGGCAAATCGTATATCGAACATATATCTATTATATTACAGTGTATGCTGTCAGACATCGCTCACCCTCACATACTGTGTACTTCCAGTCCAATCCTCTTCTCAGAAAGCTGTCCAATCCTCTTCTCAAGATGAAATCGAAATACCAATGTTTTTCAAGTTCGTTCCTGTTTTCTTGATGTTTTTAGATCGGTAAAAAACTACAATTTGATTTTTTTTAAAACTATGAGCTGTGATCAGTAGCACACATGGATGTTTGAACTGTAGAATATGACGACAGATGTGCAAGGCTGTAGATAAATTACAACAATGTCGCTGTCTGGTGGTCCACTCGCCATATTTTTCTGCAATACTTTTTGGAAGGTGCAGAACACTTATTGTAAGCATCCGATTCTTTTCGGATAAGGGGGACAGCGTCATTAGCAAGTTCTGTAGGTAGGATACAATGGCCATTCTTAAGTCGATTGCAGATTTCCGGAATATTCAGGGTGGACGGACATGGGTGCGATCAATTTTTTGACCGCGCTCATGTCCGATTCCCAAATATTCCAAGAATCTGCAATCGACTTAAGCTCACCGGAATAGGGAACTTAGTGGTATAGATAACTTTTTCACATTTTGGTGAGTCCATTTTTCCTAGCTAATTTCTTGGACTTTTTCTTATTAGTTAAGTTTTTGGTAGAAATTGAAAAGATAGGATTTACTGTTACTAACTTGTGCACGCAACTGAATCCATTTTTAATTGAAAATGTAATTTAAATAAGAAAACATCATCCATTTTTAATTGAAAATGTAATTTAAATAAGAAAACATCAAAATCTTATAGGTTGTTTTTTTTAAGGATGATTAAACTTATTTATAATTAAAAATACAATTACAAAAATAAAATATTGAAATTCTATTAATAATTATATAATTAGATTTTTATAAAGAATTAAAAAAACTATGTGAAAATGACACATCTTTTATTTATATATATATAATAAATATAATATGTCAAAATAAAATGAACTCATATTAAATTAAATGCTTATAGCAATCAAAATACATATTTGTCATTTGGACACCAAGAATTGACAATGCTAAAATAAGATCAAAAATTGAAAATGAAAAACAGTTTGTGAATCCTAGATTTCATCCTTAGGATTGGGTATAAGATTAAAAATATTCTAAAACTATTAAATCTATATCATCCATATATATATAAATTGAAACTTTAAAAACCCTATTCCAATCATGTTTATCAGCGTATTGTTTAAAGAATATAGTATGTTTTAACATTTATTTTTATATTTTTATGGATTATTGGAATTCACTCTATGTTTGATAACTAATAAATATTTTATAATAAAATAAATAATATATTTAAAAATTAATATATAAATTGTAATAAAGTAATAAATGTTATATAAATTGAAATATAGAATTTTAAAATGTAGATTTTCCAAAGTTAAGTATATAATGATTATGATGTGTTTGGAGTATTGTGAAATTCTATTATCCTGTGACATCTTTGCGAGTTAATTCTCCTTTGTAAAAGTTTCTCCTTGTAATTGTATAATTATAAATTAAAAATGATGGAGAAAGGGACAAATTCCATTGCTTGAGGAATTTGGTTATTGTAAGTGGGTTTTAATGAGCCGATTGTGTATTAAAATTCAACTGCAAAAATGAGGGCACATCGCTTTGGACAACAAAAAATACAAACAAGAAAGGACAAAAATAAATGGGAAGTATGGTCTACACTGTCAAGGTAGTTAGTTTGCGTAGGCCACTAAGGAAAAGAACAAAACCATTGTGGCTCAGATGACAAAGCGAGTTACAACGACGAACAATGGAGGGAGGAGACATTCTCTCCATAGACATCTTCTCACGTGTTGAAGGGAGACTTGATGCACACAAAGAAGAGGGGAAAATAGCATAACAAGAAAAAAGGTCTATGGGAAAATCACCAATGACTCATACACATAGGCAAAGAAGGGAACATGAAAAGAGGATGCTAAAAGACATGAGGGTTAAGCACACTGCTAAGAGGGCAGAGAAGTTTATTGATTCGAATTGGATCATTATATTGTTTTTCATCCATATCGATGCATTTGGAGTGGATAAAGTGGAGGAATATGCTCACGAGACCGTTTTTATCGGTGGGACACAGTTTGGCAAAACGAGGTCTGAAACTTTTCGAGAGAGTTTTGACGCATCAAACAAAATTTTTTGGGGGTAAAACTTTGTCACATTAGCATGCACCTTTTCATGTTATTCTACACACAGAGACCATTCCGATGATTTTTCACACATATAGTTCGAAAGGATGCTGCGTCAGCCCCCATTATTTATGGAAAAGGGGCTAGCCATGTGTTTGTGATGTAAAATACTATAGAAGATTCTATTTTGTAACTCTAGGTAAGAGTTGATATAGTCAAACTTAACCACTAGTATGATATTGGGCTGTGTTATAATCTTGCCACTTGAAGGAAGAGGCATTCCATTCTTTGGAGACCATTTTGTTCCATAGCTGAGTCAAGATAGCCAAGAAAGATAGGAGGTAGAGCACAAAGAGAGGATATGTGCACTGTAGTAGCCCATGGGCCACATACATTAGTTTTTTGTACCCACATCCATATTTTCAGATGGAGAAAAAGAGTGAAGCGACTTCACCTTCTAGCTGGGTTTTCTCCCACATTAGAGGAAATTTTATTTTAAAAGGTGAACATTGAATTTCCATGTCATAATGTGTAAGTCAATCAAAATAATTTAAAATTCAAAAGAGATACAAGTGTGACTAGGAAGTGGTAAATATTTTATTAATATAACTTACCTCTCTTAAGCGTGAATGGTGCCCAAGTGACACCAAACTACATTAAATATTAAAACTAAAATTAATTTCGTATTCTATAAAAGTTATAGTATCAATACTAATTTAATGGCGTGTGATAAACATAACATTTTTTTGGGTAATTTCGATAAAAGTAAAATAATAGAAATGATATATTAAAAAGTTGTCTACATGACATTATTTTATTAATTTTAAATTTTTTTCTTAGGTGGCTATTTTTGAGTTGAAATTTCCTCTATTTTGAAAGGGTTTCCTAGAGAGCATATCTCATGTGTTATGTGTGTGTAAGCTTTTTTTGTCATTCTCTACTTTCCTGCATAATTTATATTTGCATGCATGTACAAATTATAGTTAAATCCATAGATATTAAAGTTTAATAAACTATAATAGTGTAAAATTTCAGTATTTTAATATATTATTATCAGATTTGTTGTGACGAATTGTCCAATGGAATATCCATGACAGTTTATGGATCATTTGGTATCAGAGCAGGTTTCTTTGTTTATTTGTGGATATTTGCAGGGGATCTAGGTCAACGAGGTTGAAAATCATAAAACCCTAATGATCACCAACGAATATGTAAACGAACCTCGTGATCCTATAGAGGTGAGGTTTTCGTAGCTAGAACAACAAGTCCCAGATATAAAATGCAATGTAAACCTCCCCATAGCGGCCCTAAGCAATAAGCTGAGGATGTTTGGAGAAGGTGGGGGTTCGAATGCAGAGGAAAAATCAAAACAGGGATCAGAAGATTGGGGAGAAATGAAGAACCATTCGAAGAAAGGACCCAAAAAAGATCAACCCAGTTCGAGTGTCGTGAACCAATCGCAGTCCCTATTTAAAATGGAAGCAAAAATTGATATCAAGTCGTACCATGGCGAGATCAATGCTCTGAAGTTGAACCACTAGTTGCAGCAACTAGAAGTTTATTTCAGTGTCCATCAAATTGAGGAAGGGCAAAAGATCTCATTTGCGTGGCTGAAATTAGAGGGCCATGCACTGAATTGGTGGGAGAGCCACATGAAAAACATGATGTTGGAGGGATAACCTCTAGTGACTAAGTGGGAGGATTTCAAAACCCTCATTAAGTCATAGTTTTTTCCCATTGGCTACGTGAAGGACCAATGGATCCCGTGGCATTACTTCAGGAAAGATCTAGGCCAAAGCATGTAGAATTACACCATAGAATTTAGAAAGATTACTATAATGTTAAGTAACTCTCCAAATAACCCAGATGTACTCCTAAAGTATTTGGGGGGTCTCCACCACCATCTGCGTGAGCAAGTGATGTTGTTCAAACCCAAATAGGTGGATGAGGCTTGTGTACAGGCATAGTACCTAGAGAACATAGGCTTGAAAAGAGTGAAATCAAGTGGATCAAAGTAGAAGGAGCAACGAGAAGCTTCTAAGGAGGGGAAGAAGAAGGAAAAAGGTGGAAAAGATAAAAAGACTACAACCGCAACACACTAATGCAAAGATCTTAAAAACCATTGTAACCACTGCAATATTGATGGCCATACAGAAGAGAAGTGATGGAAATTGCATCCAGAGCTAGTCTCAAAGAACAACAAGAAAGATAATAAGAAGAAGAATATCATGGGCACTGATTCGAACAACCAAGTTGAAAGCAACTCAAATGTGGATGAGAAGATCGTATGTACATCAATGCAAAAGGAGGTGAATCTGAGTAGCCTTGAACAATAGGAAGAAAAAGAAATGACCAAACTCTTCCATATAAAGATACATGTCAAGAAGATAAAGATTGATGCTTTGTTTGACTCAGGATCGCAGGCGAATCTCATTGTAGTAAAGCTCTTCAAGAAGTTGGGGCTGGAAGTTCGTGATTATCCAAATCCATATCCGTTGGGATGGGTAAATAAGGATGTAGAGATAAAGGTAACAAAACAATGCAAATTTAGATTCTATATCAGTGTTGATTTTATTGATGAAGTAGATATGGATGTGGAGTCATGTTTGTGATTCCATACATGTACATGCATGATGCAATATTCATGAGAAGAGATAACGAGTACCAAATCTTCAAGGATGGAAAACCATTCATCATCAACGCACTAGTAAGTGCCAACCAAGCTAAGAAATTGATGAGTTCCAGCAAGAAGTATGTTTTATTTTTAAGAGAAATTCAGTCTGAAGAGGAGTCAATAAGAGGCAAGGAATCCCTAGAGGGGTGTACTAAGAAACATAAACAACAATTGGAGGAGTTGTTACAGGTATACAAGGATGTGTTTTGAGAGCCTAAAGGGTTACCACCTAAGAGAGAAGTGGAGCATGAGATCCAACTATTACTAGACTCCCCATTGCGAAATATTGGACTGTATAGGAAGTCTGTTATAGAAGCAAGTGAGGTGAAGAAACAACTGCAACAGTTGCTAGAACTTGGTGTCATTCGATCGAGTACATCACCATGTCGGTCACCCATCATCATTGTGACAAAGAAGGATGAGACTTTCCATATGTGTATAGATTACAAGGTGTTGAATAAAATCATGCTCAAGAATAGATACCCCCTACCCAAGATAGATGATTTGCTATAATAGTTGTAGGAAGCAAAGTATTTCACCAAGATGGACTTGAAGTCTATGTATCACTAGGTTTGAGTCAAAGAAGAAGATACATGGAAGACCGCCTTCAAAACCAAGAAAGGTTTGTATGAGTGGTTAGTTATGCCATTTAGCCTATGTAATGCACCAACTACATTTATGAGATTAATGAATGATATACTGCGCCCTTTTATAGATTCATTTTTTATTGTCTATCTAGATGATATAATAGTATATAGTGCTACCTGGGAGGAGCTTATTTTACATTTGACACAGGTGTTAGAAACATTAAAGAAGCACCAACTGCTAGCAAATATCAGGAAGTGTGAGTATGCGCAACAGTCTTTGGTGTATCTTGGGTATGATATCAGTGGAGGAGAGCTAAATATAGATCCTTCCAAGATGGAGGCCATCATGAAATGGTTGATGACTACTAAGTATTCCGAGGTTAGGAATTTCATTGGGGAAAAGCAGTATCTGAGGAAATTCATAGCCTCATTTTCAGTGGTAGCAGCACCACTCCACACCATAACAAGAAGTGGCAAGAGTTTCCAGTCAGGAAAAGGTCAAGACAAGGCTTTTGAGGAGCTAAAGAGGAAGATTAGTCAAGCACCATTTTTGGCATTACTAAACTTTCATCAGCCCTTTGAAGTGGAGACAAATACGAGTGGGTATGCAACAACATGCTATGGGAGTTGTCTTGATGCAAGGAGGAAGGCCCATTTTCTACCATTCTGAAGTATTTCATGGGGCAATTCTTAACTACTCTACCTACAATAAGGAGCTCTATGCCATGGTGCAAGATGTGAGGAAGTGGGAGCACTATCTGATGGGAAAGGATACAATAATCCACACAGATCACCAGCTGTTACAATACTTGCAGGTCCAAAGTAAGCTACAACAAACCATATATTACAAGTGGATGGGGTTTTTACATTAGTTTCATTTGGTGATCAAGTATAAGAAGGGAAACACAAATAAGTTGGCTGATATGATTTCAAGGCCACCCACATGAAAGATTACAACATTGGGGACTCTTATGCATATTGAGCCATTCACCCATGATGCATACAAAAAGGCATATTTAGAAGATGAGAACTTCAAGGAGGTGTATCAGTAGTTTCATAGTCAGAGTCATGTGCACAATGGTGATAGCATGGTTGACTATCATCTCCAGGATGGGTTACTCTATATGCTGGATAAACCATGTTTTCCTGAAGATGTTTTCCTAAAGGCGAGCGATTGTAGCTGATCAAAGAGTCGCACACCTCCAAGGTTGCAAGGAACTTTGGTGTAGGGAACGTCGTGGCTAACTTGTGGAGGTATGTGTATTAACCCAAGATGCAAGAGCATGTAGCTAGGTTCATAAGAGGATGCATGCTTTGTTGTACCAACAAGCCTAACAACAGGAAATAATGTCTATATCATCCCTTACCTGTAGCTACTAATCCTTGGGAAATCATTTCCATGGAATTTGTGGGAGGTTTACCGACAACCAGGAAGGGACATGACTACCTGTTCATGGTAGTTGTCAGGTTCAGCAAGATGTGTGTTTTGATGCCCTGTAAAAATACCATCAGCGAACAAGAAGCAACAAACTTATTTTTTGGACAGGTCTTGGTGCACTTTTGGATACCAAGGAGCATTATTTCAAAGTGGGACACAAGATTTCTAAGTGCATTATGGACTACATTGTGGGAGAAGATGGACAAAAAATTGAAGAGATTTACAACATTCCATCCATAGATAGATGGGAAGATCTTCATCTTCTTTAAGATCTCCATCTTCTTTAAGATCTTCATCTTCTTTATTTATTTTCGTATCACTTTTGAGTCCCCCCAAAAAAAAAATATGTTTTCATGTTTGGTTCTTTTGTTTCTTCATTTGAATTAATGATATCTTCATCAAAATTGACATCATAATCATTATTTTTGGTTTTTTGAGTTATAAAGAGAACTTTTATTTCTCCCCTTTCTTCCGTATTACTCTCATATGAAGAACAGTTGTCTTCTCTAGAACAAATATTTTCTTGTGGAAGCCTTTATTTTCCCCAAAAGGACATCTCTTACCATAATGACTTATTCTACCGCAATTGAAATATTTAAAGGGTAACT
This sequence comes from Pinus tabuliformis, assembly GCA_031772625.1. Classification (NCBI taxonomy): domain Eukaryota; kingdom Viridiplantae; phylum Streptophyta; class Pinopsida; order Pinales; family Pinaceae; genus Pinus; species Pinus tabuliformis. Next base: position 717,712,266 of record CM062816.1, on the reverse strand, counting down.
TACCTTTTTCTTTTTTAGATCCCCTCTTGAGAATGCTAACGAAATTCACTTCTTCATTTGATTCATCACTTGGTGTTCCTTCTACCTTGAGTTCTTTGTCTCTTGTCTTCTTCATGGCTTTAAAATATACTTCAGTGTTTGCCTATCCAACTTTTCAATTTGTTCTTATTTCGTATGTTGTAATGGTACCATGTAGTTCATCCATTGTCATTTTTCTCAAATCCTTAGTTTCTTCTATGGTAGATACCTTGGCATCATATCTCAAAGGAAGTGAACCTAACACCTTTTATACGCTCAAGGATTCTTTGAATTCTTCACCTAATCCTCTGATGGAATTGACAACTACATCTACTATGAGTAAATAGGTTGCAATATTTTCTGTTTCATCCATATTTAGATTTTCAAATAGTGCTTTATGTCATCTAGGCTTGACTTGTTTGAATTTATTGTCACCTTCATAAAGACTTTAAAGTTTATTCCAAACCTCTTTAGTTATGGTGCACCTAATCACTTTGGTCTTAACAATTATTGACAATCCACTTGTGATGGCATGGTGATCCTTTGAATTACAACTGAACAATTTCTTCCCATCAAGATCTGTTAGATGATTTTTTGTATTTTGTATCCATTAACAATGAAGAGACAAACATCCACTCCTAAAGCATTCAAGTAGGTTTACATGCTACTGCTACATATTGCATAATCATTTCCATCAAATACCTAAGTTATTCTTAAAGAAATTCTTTCCATACGATACATATTTATTGAGAATCTTCCCTTCAGTGATTAGGTTGTTTTTTAGCGTGACCTACTCCAATTCCAATTGTTGGAAGTATCAACAATACTGAGAAGGGTGGGGGCTATGAATTAGTATTGAGCACCTTTAAAACTTGTACTTCATTATACTAGTACAAAATGGCTAATTAATTACTAAAAAATGACTAAAATTTGCATATAAACGATCATTTTTCAGTCAGTGACCAATAGTGGCTAATTTTCAGTATCTTATAATGCAACCAAATTTTAGTTGTATTTAGCTTAGTTATTAATTGGTTGTCTCAATTTTATCATCTAGTAGTATATTTAGTCATTAATTTCCACAATTAATGACCAAATACACAACAAAATTTACTACTACATGATCAATTGAGAAAACCAATTAATGACCAGAGAAATATGACCAAAATGTTGGTCGCATTATAAGATACTATAAATTAGCTACTAATAATCATTTATGTGCAAATTTTAGTCATTGTTTGAAACCAATTAATGACCAAAGAAATATGATTGAATTTTGGTCATGTTATAAGATGCTGTAAATTAGCTACTAATAGTCGTATATATGCAAAATTTTGTCATCATTTGTAATCACAAATTTATCATTTATAGTAGTCATTTATCCTGTTTTGGTAATTTCATATTTATTATATAAATCACTGAATTAGTAGTTTATATTCATTTCATTTACTTTCATTAATAATCATTCTAAACGACTAATTTAGTTGTTGTATACACATTTTATTTGCGTTCATCATTAATCAATATAAACTATTAATTTAGTAGTTTTAGTTTTAGATTGATTTTATGTGTTTATTATTAATCAACATAAATTAATTAGTATGATTTTGCGACTAAATTAAAAAAATGTCATAAAATGTGCATTTTCACCTAATATGAAAACACAAAGTTACATATGTTAATTACAATACTAAATAATATCAAGTACAACTATAAATAATTTCAACCACAAATTATATTATATGAAATATCAAGTATTACAATATGACTTTCCAACTTAATATTGGTTGGACTACAATTTACACATGAAATATTGTTTTATCACTTCAAACCATTATCATTGTGTTGTCAAGGAATTGCAAGTGAAGTCACCAACTCTAAAGACTTGATCGACATTATGCACGATATCGACTTTAAAGGAATCACTGCATTGATTCTCTTCTCTCTTTCTGCATTTGTCACTCCAGTGTTATTGTTCTCCTCTTTCTTCAATTCCTGCTTCTTACCATCAATAGTAAGTTTGTATTGTGAAAATGAAAGAAGATACAATGAAAAATATAAGAAACGAAAGACGATGAACACTAGAATATAAACTAAATTAGACTATAAAATATTTATATGGCATATACCTCAACATCAAAAATGTCAATGCCATTTTTCCCAGAAAAGAAAGAAACACAAACAAGTTTTCTTTAACTAGGCAATAGTGGCCACTATGTCGCCATATGACCTATATAAACAAAGGAAATAAAATGTCACCATATAAAAGAATGCATCACAAGCATAGTATTCAACCTTTAGGAAAAGCTTAGGCCCAATCATGTCAACTAAGTTACATGCTAGAAAGCTCAAATTGTAGATAATTTTTTAAGCACTTGTGGGGTGTTTTGTAGTTGACTCATTTGAATTAATGATATCTTCATCAAAATTGACATCATGATCATTATTTTTGGTTTCTTGAGTTATAAAGAGAACTACTATTGCTCCCCTTTCTTTTGTATCACTCTCATCTGAAGAACTGTTGTCTTGTTTAGAACAAATATTTTTCTTTTGGAAGCCTTTCTTTTCCCCAAAACGACATCTCTTACCATAATGACCTATTCTTTCATAATTGAAATATTTAAAGGGTAACTTACCTTTGTATTTTCCAAATCCCCTCTTGAGATTGATAATGAAATTCACTTCTTCTTCATTTGATTCATCACTTGGTGTTCCTTCTACCTTGATTTCTTTGTCTCTTATCTTCTTCATGGCCCTAAAATCTACTTCTTTGTTTGACTATCCAACTTTTGTATTTGTTCTTATTTTGTATGCTGTAATGGTACCATGTAGTTCATCCATTGTCATTTTGATCAAATCCTTGGTTTCTTATATGGTAGATACCTTGGCATCATATCTTAAAGAAAGCAATCTTAACACCTTTTATACGCTCAAGGATTCTTTGAATTATTCTCCTAATCCTCTCATGGCATTGACAACTACATCTATTATGAGTAAATAGGTTGCAATATTTTATGTTTCATCCATATTTAGATTTTCAAATAGTGCTCTATGTCATCGAAGCTTGAATTTATTGTCACCTTTATAAAGACTTTTAAGTTTATTCCGACCTCTTTAGTTATGGTGCTCCTCATCGCTTTGGTCTTAACAGTTCTTGAAAATCCACTTGTGATGGAATGGTGATCCTTTGGATTACAACTAAACAATTTCTTCTCATCAAGATCAGTTGGATGAATTTTTGGATTTTTGTAGCCATTAACAATGGAAATCCAAACATCCACTCCTAAAACCTTTAAGTAGGTTTCCATGATACTGCTCCATAATGCATAATCATTTCCATCAAATACCTAAATTATTCTTAAAGACATGCTTTCCATTCGAAACATATTTATTCATAATCTCGCTTCCACTGATTAGGTTGTTTTTTAGGGTGACGCAGTCCAATTCCAATTGTTGGAAGTATCAACAATACTGAGAAGGGCGGGGGGTGGGGGGTAGTGTGAATCAGTATTAAGCACCTCTAAAACTTGTACTTCATAATTAGCAATCAATAATTGGTGTGTAATAGGACATCAACAAGAGTGTGTGATAACAAGGATCTAGGTTACACTTTTTGGCAAAGTGAGGGTTCATTTTGGTGAAAAAAGGATGCTTGATCAAGCAATTTTAAGTGATCGATCGAGCAATTTTTAAACAATCGATCGAGAATTTAATCAAAACCTCGATCGAGAAATTCTATAACTTGAGTTAAAGTCTCAATCAAGAGTTATGGCTTGATTGAGCCACTAGTTAACCATGTACATAACTCAATCAAGTAATTTGAATTTTGAATTTAAGCGCTTAATTGAGGGTTTATTTAACGCTCGATTGAGCAATTTGAATTTTTAATTTAAGCTATCCTAAGGTCCTAAAAATCACAGTTTCAACACCCACTCTACAGATTTCTCTGCAACCCCATTTTGTAACCTACTGGATTTAGGGTTGAATTTCTCCTTAAGTGGTAAAGTTGATCATACTAGATTTGTGAAAGAATCCTCTATCCAATGGCATATGACTTTGAAACTTTCAAATTCATATGATATTTTTCATCTAATTTCTTTTAAACATAACGCTTGAAATTTTTTTGGACAATTTCAAAGGGGTTGAATAAAAATTCAATAACATAAAATATACACAACAAAAAAATTTCAAAAAATACTACTATTTTCTTTTACAAGTCCTATTCAAAAGGATACTCTTCATTTTTAAATTTATTTAAGAAGTTGAAAATAATATTACATGAACACATGTGTCTCCAAAATTCAATTGAAATATTACTTTTCCAACTTTGAAAATTAAATAAAAATATAATTTTGAATTTAAAAAAAAAATGAAAAACTTAGTTCTCTCCCGTGTAGATCATGCTTATATATATATATATATATATATATATATATATATATATATATATATATTGTTAATTACACATTATAAAATAAGTTATTCTACGCAAACACACACATACCTCTTAAATTTTGCGAAATTTTGCAAGGACGAGTTTTGCATTTATTAGAAAATTGAGAGATTATAGGACACCAAATTTTTTTGTAAAAAATATCATTAGGACAACAAGATAATTCTCCACATATTGTCTTTTTACTTTGAATTAAAATTCACAATGGTAATATGAATTTTGAGGGATGCAATTCGATAAAAGAGAAAATACTTGAAATTTCATCGCCACATTTGGTCCAAAAGTGTAACCCATCTTCATGCATTCACTTGAGTACATTTATATATTGTTAAAAAACTCAATGATGAAAATATATTAATAAAATCATAATCAATTACATATACATGAGGATATAACAATCTCCAAAATTTATGTCACATGTAATCAAGTAGTGAGACAGTCACCATGGTCTGTGTGGCGGCTCAAACTCGAAGCCCTACCCTATGTGGCTACGGTCGGAAAAACAAAGGAAGAAAGGAAGAAGGGCAATACAGTAACCCCGGGGACAAGCCAATGGGCCACAAATCGACTATCAACATGATCAATAAAGTCGTGGAAGCTTATCATGAGGGCATAGACGAAGAAATTCAGAAATTGATAGAGGATTTGGAGGCGAATCTAAATCGTTAGGCATGATCCATGGAGATGGAAGCAAAATACTGGAGGGTCTTGGTGCTCGATCTAGGGCATACCGGAGGTCGGGTAACCTAATTCAAACATATGTTGTTCCTCTACTGGTCAATGAAAGGAATTTTGGTCAAGGCCCTAGAACAAATTGCTTTGAATATGGCCACCATAGTGCAGGCATTCCCAAACTACAAGCAGGACTTCCAGAAGTTCCTGTTTCAAATGCAGAATAAGGATGGGCACTTCCAACACTTTCAAAATCACTTGCCTTGAATTCTTTCATCAAATGAACTCCCGAGGTCAAATATAAAAGACTCGGCTCCAGTGGAATATGCTTTAGCTGAGGAAGAAAAAGAATGAAAATGATGTCTTTTTTGTAGTTTTTGATGCGAATAGCTTTTACTTTTACTTGTAATTACAGTCATGCCAATAGGCAAGTAGATAACATGATAAACATAGACATACAATTATATATTTCTTGGTTAGAAAGACTGAAGGATTATCATTTTTAGATGGCATACCATGTCGTTAGGTGGCCAATAGACTTGGTTTCCCATAGGGCAAGCTGAGGCCACCTAACTATTTTCAGAACTGGTTGTAACTTGTTGTTAAATCAATATAAACAAGAGTTACTACCAAGCTTAACAAAAAAAAAATCTCCAAAATTCATGAGAAACAACTCGAAGGAAGCTAAAACTCCATAGGATTATATCAGCTGCAACTGAAAAAGAGCTTCAACTCCCTGGGGTTTTCATGCATAAATAAAAAGGAGGCTACAACCCCTTGCGACACAACCTCCAACTTGGACCTCAAGTCTTAAAGAAAAACTTGACCTCTTATTTTGTCTAAATTTGCTTCAGATTAGCCTTCTTCATGCCATCAATCCTCTATTCATACTCAAATAAGTACTATCATCGTAGTCCACGGCCTTCCTTAGCGGCCTTACAACTTTTTAAATCGACCCTTTTCAACCTTAGATTGTATTCTTCAATTCGTCCCTTATGGTTTACGATAACAATGGCTTAGGCATGCAAGAAAGTGCTAAATTTGGACTTGAAGCAGGACTAAATTTAAGGTTGTTCAGGTCTACTCCAATATAGAACTTGGCCTTCTTCAAAACCAACAAACAACACATAATTCAACTTCTAGTATTTTAACATGTAACCATAATGTCTTCTCAGAATACTTGCACAGAGAAATGAATTTGTTATTGATGTTCAAAATTAATTCAACCTAATAACCCTTGATATTTACTCTTCATAGCACCAAAATTCACCTTCTTCTCTGAGTATGCACCAACATGCTTAAAGTTTCTTCCTTTCTCAAATAAATGCCACGAAATTGTCTGTTTGAATTTTCACGGCTAGGTTATTTATACTATTGGAGGGAGGCATATTTCTTGGTTAATCATTTTGAAGTTGATTGACTATTGATTAATCATTTTTACCTTAATCATGAGAATTGTGTTGTCTGCAAATTTCTCAATTATTTAATAGACCACCTTCATTGTGTCAATTTCTCAATTATTTAATGGACCGCCTTGATTATGGTTTGGAAAATATTGAACTTGTTTTTTCATGGATTTTACATGTGTCAAACCTATTCAATTGGGGCAGACTGTGAATAAATTTCAAACTTGAATATCTCTCCAACCAAAAAGACCCACAAGAAATGAAATCTATCAAATGAAATGGCGTAATGAGGACAATCAAGTGACAATGGTCTTGCATCCAAATTCATGACCTTTTGCACATATATTGAGAAAAAAATTCATGGGCATCTCAGTTATACTTCCCAACTCATCAATGACCCATTCACCCTTTGACATCAATGGAAACTTTCTTCCAATAGTTTAACCCATAAACTTCATCTCATCCATTTTCTAATTTGACTTATTCTAATTATTTTGTGATTCTCCTTTTTGACTCATTAGTAATAATTTTTTATAAAATAGTTAATGAATTGATTTTCATCAATTGTTACATTTATTTGTCATAATCAATTTATGATTTTTTTTTTTTCTCCATATATATGTGGTATGACACTCTTCGATTCTTCATATCAGCTTTCTGTCCATGAGGACGAGTGATGTGCTCACCCTAAAGGTCAGAGACCTCAACAATTTTTCACAATGCTCCAGAAGCTTCATGATCATCCTGAAATATAGAAATTTTACTAGCTATGTAATTGTTTAAATAAATTTTTTTTTTTATCTATATATCAATTTGATATATAAATTAATCATACTCTCAAAATAAAATTATTATTAATACTAATATTATAAACATTGAACCAAGGTATTTTTACAGTAAATATATATATTTTAATTTATACAATATTTATTATTATAATACAAAATTTAATTTTGAGAATGTATATTTTCTCATAAAAGGTTAAAGATTCAAAATCTAGAGGGACAAAGAATATTTACGCCTTTGTATATTTTAATAGTCAAAATAGTTTTGTAGAAGTAAACCTCTTTTCGTGCAAGCAACAAAGCCTCATATAGCAATTTGATGTTTGACTTATTACTATAATAAAATATATGCATATTATTTATACTTATATTTTATTATCTTTCAATCATTTCAATTTTTTTTGTAATCCAAAGGAACTTGGCAGCGTGCAAGGTCTACACCGGTCCTACTCTCCATAAACTAGGTCAAACCCGAGGGTATTTGAACCTTAGATCTCTTACGTACCACAATGTTATAGACATTTTTGTGCCTTACAGCATTGAGCATGAAATGTCCATAATCTAAGGGATCCAAAGTCCCTAAACATGTTGTTCCTACCCCTAGAGGAACAAGGCTAACAAACCACAGCAATTCACAGAAGTTCTCCACCTGAAACTGCTCAAAAACAAGTCAATTCGGGATCATGTCAACTGCTCCATTGACCATCTGCGCTGAATGTCAGTGGCTCCACTGTCTACCTGCGTTGAATGTCAACTCCAACACTAGCTACCTGCGCTGAGCGAGTTTGGACATGTGGCAGACTCATTCCTCAAGGTGTCAGAAGCCAGGAAGCTTCCAAAATGACACTTGCCTCAGGGAATTCGACTGGTGATGAGTAAGAGGTTCCAAATCTCCAAGTGGAAGCAAGAACCTCCAAGTGGACTCAAGAACTGAGAGAGGGAGAGGACACTAGTCAGATCTCAAGCTGACTCATCCTCTCTCCAAACATCTATATATGGATCTCTCCTCCATGAGATCTAGAGGCTGGAATTTTGTTATTGCAAAGAATTGCTGTTGGTTTGAGACTGGAACTATTGGGTGCTTAATGCTTTGAAGGGGCTGAAGATAGGAATTCCATTCGCTGGTAAGGAGATGCTGGATTGGAGCCTCCTGGGTTGTATCTTTTCCTAAACCTTGTTATTCATCAATAAAGCTATCTTGGTTTCTCCTATATGCTGATGTTTTCTTGATGTATGATTGCATTAGTGTATTTGATTTGTTTCTAATCCTGAATCATTTATGAATATGTATATTTGCCTTTGTGTTGTGTTCTTCTCTTGTCGCAAGTAGCTGTTCTCTTGTGATCCCGCAGGAATCAAGTAGCTGTTCTCTTGAGCGAGCGAGGAGGCAAGTAGCTGTGAACACCCAAGGAGAAGAGGATCTAGATCGAGGGACAAACGGAAGACACCGGTAAGTCTATTGATCTCTCTTCTTTCACATTTCATAAAGGAAGAAACCAGTATAGCTGTACTCGTTTGTTGCTAAGGCACTGTCACACCTTAGGTGGATAGGATCGTCCTGCATAGGCATTTTTCTCCACAACAAATTGGCGACTCCGCTGGGGAGATTTGCTTAGTCATTTTATTTGTGTTTCTATCATTTGTTTGCATCATAGACTTGACAGCAACAGTCGAACTGCATCTTTCCCGGATGCAAAGTAGAAAGTTGCTGCTTTGATCCAATTGCTGGACTTGTCTATGATCTAAACAATGGATCCACAAATGATTTGATGATCCTTTTGATAGATCTTAGTAGCTTTCAAAGCATCCCTTTAGTTATACCTTGCCTGTGTTTCTGATTTGGCCTGAAACTATTGATTTTTGAGCAATTTGTGACCCAGAACCCAGGAGAAACGAGAGTTTCTCCTTCAGCGCAACTTCTGTGAAGGCAGTATGCATTTCAACGCAGGTCCCGTGAGGGCTACCTGCGCTGAATGTCAAGTCCTCAGTGTTGAGGTTGCGCTGAACCAGTTTGGCCTTGTGCAGCTGGGGTTCTCTGCTTTCTGTTGCCCTGTTTTGATCTCTGTTTTTGCAGCCTTTAACCAGCATAGGTACCAGTCTGATAACTCCTTTTCTTTGCTTAGATTTCGCCTCCTTTTGTACAAAAAGACTGTGAGTGTTTTTATGTGTTTGTGGTGTCATTTACAGTTTTCCTTTGCATGAGTAAAATAGTCATCCTGTAGCCTTTGATTCAGATCTAATTGATTGTGATCTTAGAAGAGAGTTCATTGGCTGTTTGCAGATTGATTATACATTTACTTTTGCTTATTGGTTTGAATTTGTCTCTTTTGAAGTGTCAAAACAAGTCTTTATTTCGAAAATCGTTAAGTAGTGTAATCTCTTCTACCCTCTCTGATTTCGAAAAAGTGAACTTGTTTGTATTGATCATTTAAAAGCAAATTCAAAGTTGTACAAAAAGCTTTCTTTGTAGGCATCAATACTAAGAAAGCGGAAAACAAACACCTGCATTGTGCATTTGCATTTGATAAGTTTGCATGTTGGATTTAGGAAAAGTGCATTAGAGTGTGCTGATTGCTCTTTGAGAAAAGATGGTGTCTTTCTTTTCCCTTAGTAGCTAGGATTTTCAAAGTTGAAAAGATATAAAGCTTGCTTATCATCTTTAGACTGCATTTAGGAATTTGTATCATACATCTCGTGGTGAACCTTGAAAGGAAAACTTTAAAAAGATCAACCTAAAATAAATTGAATGAACTTAACAACGCTTTGTAACATAACGCACAACATAGAGGTCTAGGCTAGAGACGTGTTCCGGCGTCGTTAAGCCTAGTGACTGTCGATCTCGTGGAAGGTGGGTGATTCCTCCTGAGGGACGATAGCGCTAGTACGGATTGTGCTCCCACGTACCGTCGTGTATATATTGGGAGACCCCTATAGGCATATATCCTTTATCCTTAGGAAGCCGTGTCGGCCGCCCTACTGATCGCAATGTAGTGAACACAGCATTCACGAAGATCGATCGCCCGTACCCTAAAAATTATTCTGTGGTTTTGCGAAAAGTTTGGCACACCCTCTGCCTAGAACTCCAGAGCAGTTCCTTTTGGCCTTTTTCAGACTCTATAATAGAAAAATTCCATCCGAGCATTTGTCACTTCGGGCTCGTTAAAACATCGAAGGAGACTAGAGTCATCTTTAGCTTTTTCTCGACTCTTTAAAACTGAAAAAGCAAGTTGTGTCTAAAGCGTCGTTAAAATTTATTTTAAACAGAACAATCACCCTTTATTCCCACGTTGATCTTTAGGTTGAAAAGATGGAGCACACCAACCAAGGAATTCCCCTTGGTGGAAATCCTAGTCCCTTCTCCTCTTGGGGAGATGTTGGTGCACCCCACATGGCCACATTGTCGCTTCCAGGACTGACAATTGGCCTACCAGTCTGGCTCTTTTCAACCAATGTCGTTCAGAACACCACCATTCCTGAACAGTCGAGTCAACAGTCAGACCAGACCAGAGTCGCCCACCAGCCTTCTACTTCATCTTCCTCTCCTCCTTCCTCTTCGCTTGACGGAACTGGTAAAACCAAAAACCAGGCTCCTAAGGAGAAGAAGAAGAAAGAAAAGAAGAAGAAGGAGCCAAAGGCGACTGGGGGCAAACGAGAGTCGTCTGACAAAAATCCACACACAGCACTGACCAGGCCTAAATCGCCATGCGTCATATGCAAGGGAGACCACTTCCATAGAGATTGTCCCTGTATCCCTCGAATACTAAGGGACTGGTCTCCCCGTTTGCACAATTCGATAGCATCAACCTCTGATAGCCATGTTGATTGTTCACCGTCAACTAGTGAGAGTGAAGCCCCAGGACAGAGAGGGAAAGCTAAATTTCCCTGCAGACTGTGTGAAGGCGATCATGCCATCCACCGTTGTCCCTTCTTAGACGAGGCAAAAAGAGTTCTGGAAGATCGCCCGATTTTACGAGTGCAACTTCCTCCTGGATATCAAAAACTCCTGCCAAGTCCTTCACTAGTTGAGAACCCGGCTGATCCGCCCAGATGGTCAGCCGAAGCACCTATCATTGAAGATGAACCGTCTGGATCCATGCCTGACGAAAGTCAACAAGTTGATACGGCAGTTGACCCGGTTTTGCCTTCAGAGGCTCTATCTTCGAATGATACCATCACAGAGGAGAATAAAGACGACACCGTCCAAATTCTTTTCATCAGCACTGACTCTGATGATCAAGGGGGAAATGCCTCCATTCCTTTATCGCAGGAAGGAAGTTCATCAGAGCGATATTCGGCCGTATACTCGGTCCCACCACCAAGCAACCTGGTTGTGTCCTTTGACTGGAACCAACTAGGCAGACCCCGCTTGCCAGCTAGCATACCATTCAGAATTATTTTCCAAATATACAGGATGGTAATGGCTGGCACAGTTATTGATGAAGGGGCATCTGTGAGTATCCTTTCCTCTATTGCTTGGAAAGCGCTTGGTTCGCCTGCGCTTTTTCCTGAAATGAGAAATCTATCAGGCTTTGATAAGGGAACCAGTCAACCTTTAGGGATCCTCCCCAATGTGCCCATAACATTGAAAGGGAAGACCGTTCAAATGAACGTGATGGTCGTTCAAGGACCCTTGGATTATAACCTACTCCTTGGACGAGACTATATATATTGCATGGGAGCCATCGTCTCCTCACTCTTTAGAGTAATGTGTTTTCCGCATGGAGGAAGAGTGGTCAAGCTCATGGACCAACTTTCATTTCCCGGATCACGCATCGCAAATAGTCATGAACCATCCCTAAATGGTCTATTCACGCAAGAAGTGTCTCAACCCACAGTCCGTCCTCCTGATGAGCGCGAGTAATCCGGGAGGATATGACTGGAACCCAGGGGGCATGCGTCCTAGTCTGCTTCGGCAGAAAAACTTTGGGTATAGGGTAGGTTTCCGTGGGAGAATATGACTAGTCTATACCCCGTCCGTCTAGGAAGAGGGTTATTCTAGAATAAGATTCTTTTGTCAAAGTTATGTGAGTGAAATAAACTATTTTTCACTCACCTTTGTCTATTTCGGTAGACATTGCTGAGGAAGTGTTTTGTTTGAAAGATTAACGAGACAATCTTTGGGTAACCTGAAAGAGGTAAGCCTCTCTCTTTAAAACAATTGTTTTGAAGGAAATGAAGTAGAGGTGACTTTGAAATCATACTTTATACCTGGGGGCATGCAAACCTTTTGGAGTGCAAGCAAGGGGTGGCTATTTATTTTTTAAATTTTTAGGACCTCTAACCCTTTAAACTCGTAGGATTAGTCGTTTCCAAACTTGCATAAAGAAAGGATAAGGAGAAAAGCTTAGTGAGATGAAGCTCCATAAAAAATAGAATCTTGATGAGACACTCTTATCTTATGACTGGGTAATCGAGCAGTTTTAGCATAAAGTTCATGCTCGTTAAAAAATAAACGCAAGATCCGAGCAGTTTTAGCACATAGTTCATGCTCGTTAAAAAATAAACATAAGATTGAGCAGTGTTTTGGCGCATTCAAGCTCATTAAAAAATGAACCTATCCCGGTAAATAACCATTGTGTATGTAACCTTATCTGCCATAAAAGCCTTGGTCGTGTTTGCACCGTCACCTCCACTTTTCATTTGGCCGATCGTTCACCTCCATATGATTGTTTACCCATTTTGAGGAACAGCTACGAAGAGTGATTTCACCTAGCCATCCTTGTGACACTGCCGTGATTGGAAAATTCCAACCTGTACCTGGAATCAGCTGCTATCCCTGTTTATCACTCGTTCCTCAAAAGACGAGTCTTCTTTAAGCTCTTTTCAACTGACTCGTAAAATATGAAAAGATTGCCGAGTTTTTGCCTTCCAGCTCGTTAAAGCGACCGGAAGAGCTATCCCTCCTCTAGATTTTAATCTTTTTGGACCTGAGGGATTATTGCACAAAAAGATCGAGCGCTTGTTTTGTTCGGCTCGTTAAAACTATCGAAAACTCATCCCTTCTGTATTGTTTTATACTTTTTCGGACTTAAGGGATTAGATGACGAAAAAGGAATTTTGGAGTTGACTTTATGTATCTTTTCAGACTCTCTAAAAATGAAAAGAACTGAGTTATCCTTGTCGTTAGACTCGTTAAAATGATTAAATAGCGACAAACTTGTCTTTAGACGAGAACGAGTTTCACTATCGCTAGGCTCGTTAAAACATAGCGAAGGGCTTGCCCGAAGGGCAAGTGATAGAACAAGCATATGTTATCCTCCTCAAGCTTGACAAAAATAAAGAGGTACTGGTCAGCAATGACTGGGGAAAAATTGGGAGAAACTAAAGAAAAATTTGATGGTAGCAAGTCGCTCTTGAACATGACACTTTTCATCCGTACCACAATCGGGTTGGGTTGTTTCATTCACCGGTCACATCACCATGGTCTCGCCATACCATCCATATTTGGGGTAATGCTACCGATCCATCGCATTAGTGTCGCCATATGTTCAAGAGAAGTCGTTCAGAAAGTGTCAACCGGGTCCCATCCGCTGCCATACATTATCCTTCATCCATTCATGACCGCCACCCTGAATCATATGTCACAGATCGTTTTCACCTCCATTAAAATCATTAGCTCCGTTCCGTGTCACTGATGTGGGATTCATTAAGGCCCTCCTTTGACGGATCGCTTCTTGTCGACATCAGCTCATTATCCAAGAAGTTGATCTAGGAACAACCCCTCCAGTACTTTGAAGCTTGCATGCCACAATGGCAAGTTTCTCACTTCCGGCGACAGGTATACATCAATGACCTTCGACCAGAAGATTTTGCGTGGTGTTCGACGCCAAGTCCTTTATTCACACCACGTGAATTGTACTGCAGTACCTTGAGGGTCATTATCATTATCGGTGATTCCTCTCGTGCTTGTTAACGATTTACATCATTGACGGTAATCAAGCGATGTCTTTCCATGTTCAACTTCAGAACAATTCTCACGTGGATCGACTTGTACTTAGAGTGAAGATCGAACGAGTTTGAAGACCCCGGACCTAGTTTCATCAATCCGGGCTGCGATATATATTCAGGAAAGATAAAGACATTGACATGTACATCATTGCAGCAGATAATCATCCTACTCAAAGGATGATAATTTCATCAATTATCAGTCTATCATCAGACGATTGTCTGTTCTATGTACAGAAAAATGTATTTATAAAGCTGAGCATGGGAATGCCCGCCTCAGCTAGATCATGAAAGCAGTATGAAAAATAATGTATTGTATTGTATTGTATTGTATTGTATTACAGGTCTCCTCCCAGCATTGGATGAACTTCGGATCCCCCTGATAAAGCATTTCACCTGATAAACAACCTCATACTTTAGGGGGCAACTGTTATAGACATTTTTGTGCCTTACAGCATTGAGCATGAAATGTCCATAATCTAAGGGATCCAAAGTCCCTAAACATGTTGTTCCTACCCCTAGAGGAACAAGGCTAACAAACCACAGCAATTCACAGAAGTTCTCCACCTGAAACTGCTCAAAAACAAGTCAATTCAGGATCATGTCAACTGCTCCATTGACCATCTGCGCTGAATGTCAGTGGCTCCACTGTCTTTCTGCGTTGAATGTCAACTCCAACACTAGCTACATGCGCTGAGCGAGTTTGGACATGTGGCAGACTCATTCCTCAAGGTGTCAGAAGCCAGGAAGCTTCCAAAATGACACTTGCCTCAGGGAATTCGACTGGTGATGAGTAAGAGGTTCCAAATCTCCAAGTGGAAGCAAGAACCTCCAAGTGGACTCAAGAACTGAGAGAGGGAGAGGACACTAGTAAGATCTCAAGCTGACTCATCCTCTCTCCAAACATCTATATATGGATCTCTCCTCCATGAAATCTGGAGGCTGGAATTTTGTTATTGCAAAGAATTGCTGTTGGTTTGAGACTGGAACTATTGGGTGCTTAATGCTTTGAAGGGGCTGAAGATAGGAATTCCATTCGCTGGGAAGGAGATGCTGGATTGGAGCCCTCTGGGTTGTATCTTTTCCTGAACCTTGTTATTCATCAATAAAGCTATCTTGGTTTCTCCTATATGCTGATGTTTTCTTGATGTATGATTGCATTAGTGTATTTGATTTGTTTCTAATCCTGAATCATTTATGAATATGTATATTTGCCTTTGTGTTGTGTTCTTCTCTTGTCGCAAGTAGCTGTTCTCTTGTGATCCCGCAGGAATCAAGTAGTTGTTCTCTTAAGCGAGCGAGGAGGCAAGTAGCTGTGAACACCCAAGGAGAAGAGGATCTAGATCGAGGGACAAACGGAAGACACCGGTAAGTCTATTGGTCTCTCTTCTTTCACATTTCATAAAGGAAGAAACCAGTATAGCTGTACTCGTTTGTTGCTAAGGCACTGTCACACCTTAGGTGGATAGGATCGTCCTGCATAGGCATTTTTCCCCACAACACACAAACTCACATTACTTTAATCATCCAAAAAATTACCTAATAAAACAATTTTGATTATTAATATATTATCTATTATATTAATATACCACTTACCTTTACCGTTAATTTTATAAAATTAATATTAATTTAAATTATTACATAATATAATAAGCATTGAATTAAAATTACACTATGTATCTTTTCCCGTGTATCCTTTCCAAAAATCTAGTTATCAAATCCCTATTTAGAAAAACGAATTGTAAAAATCCAACGTGGTACATCCATTACCAAAATGGATTGTGTAAAGTTGCGATTGTTTAAATTTAATTTATATTAAAAAAATTAACATACTCAATGCAGGTTGTGTCAATTATCAATGGCAACAAATTTTGTGTAAGTTGTGATGGTTAAGGTATAAGTAAAATGTTTTAAGGATTTGCGAAGGTGTTAAATCATTTTTGTATTGAAAAAACAAAATTAAATAACCAAAAAAATTATTTTTTAATTTTAGTTAAAAATTAACTTTACAATGTAATTAGTTTGTGAGAAGTATCTATTCAACAATTTTTGTGTAAATTGTGATTGTTTAAATTTGATGTATGTTCAAAACATTTATATGTTTAATGTATAAGTAAAATGAGTGGGCTTTATGATTACAACATTAGTTTCTTACTAAGAAATTATAAAATCAAATCTAAAGAAATAAAATATATACACCTTTATAGCATCAAGTTATTTTAAAACGTTTTATTAGCTCAACCATGTAGCTTGATTTCTCAATAAAGAAAGTTCTTTAATTTAATGAGAAACACTGAATTAATTGGAAAAACCATTGAGATTTTCAAAGAATCCAATTGTTCCACAAAGGAAAATAATCTTTTGTGAAAATATGAATTAAGTTCCCACTCACTTGATAATGCACTAATGACTATGGGCATGGAGTATGTCCTAAATCTGCTTCTGCTTGGCTGCTTGTCTTCCTCGGACATAAAGAAACATGTTAACGATCCAAGACCGAGAGGCATCTCGTAGGAGTGAAAGCCTACCCCTTTACGAACCACCATGTGGTTATTCCAGGTGGCATGATTTTCCTTGAAGAAAGGTGATAAGTCAGCGTGCATTCATGGTTAGCAGCTAGAGATGGTTGTCTTCACCGCGGGTTTGAAAACTAAGTTATAATAAGTTTTCCCACCTATAAAAGAAATGCACCGACAACTTACTAGTTTTGTTTCTTACGTTGGTGCAACTAAAGATAGAGACAATGTTGAGTTGGCTACATTTTGACCATTATTGCTCATCACAATTTCAAGGCCTGCATAATTGTCAGTAGAAATGACAAACTCACTCATTGATATGAAATCCACATGTGGTACGACACGTTGTCAGCAATTTACTGATATTTGGGTACATGATTTTTGGGAAACCGAATTTGTGTGGGAAAGGGGAGTGTCAGTGTTCAAAATTGAACACGTCAGAGCCCTTCAAAGGGCCTCTGGCACGTCGTCGACGTAGGGAGAAAATTTTCCTAGTCAAAAAACTTTTAAAATTTGAGTTTTGCAAGTTTAAAAAAAATTGAAGTAATATTATAAAATGTTTTTATAGGGGTTGTCAACCTGTGGATTTTTTTTAAATTTCAATTTTACTGAAGTTCGGACTCCTGTCCCCGACTTGTCTCCAACTCACCACAAGGGTTACCCCTCTTCTTTTTTTCATTCGCCGAGAAAGAGTAGTCTCCGAACCTGCCCCTTACATTTCCCTTTGGACGTCTCCCGTAAAAGGGATTTCATATGATGGTTGCCTGTCTTATACATCGTTAAACCATCCTACTGCCAAGTTAGTGCTACTTCAAGAAGACAGCATTATGGTGATCAGATATTTCCTGGAGCGGGTGAAGGTAGCACAAATATTAAGAGAAAGTCCCAGATTTTTTGTCTGCCATGCCAATTCAATGCATGTCAATGTTTATGTTTCTCTGCTTTCTGTAGATCATGAACTGTAGGTGGAGCACCTCTATTTTATGCTTCCTATAACCAAACTACAGAATCCTCTAACAACCTTTGATATGGCTTCCCTGGCCATAAAAACCAGCGCTGCCATGGATCAAAGCCACAACTGCTCCCAAACTCATAGATTTATATCTTCTGTCTGGAGCACCCAAGTTGGAGATGAATGTAGAGATGAGCGATCAAAATGGAAAAATGAGGAACACATTGATAAATTCGAGAGGGAAAATGGGCATGATGGACTCCGTCCCTACGACACCTGCATGGGAACAATGAGAAGGAATCTAAGAACTATTGAGGAGGTGGCCTTCGGTTATTGACACAACAACTTCACTTTTCAACTCCTGGTCACTAAACCTTATCCTCCACAGATGCTCCTGGTTAGAATCAAGTTTGAAATTAGATTTCCCTCCAAACTCAGTGTTGAGTAGAAGGCTAGAATCAAGAGAATTCTTGGAGGCCATGCTTGACATTGCTATTTCAAGTTGTGCCTCTTTTATTGTAGATACTTAACAAGATTGAAATAGATATAACAAAAAGTAACTGATTGTAGTTGCGAGTTCCTCCAGCAAATTTTAAAAGTTACCATTTGTATATCTTCTCAGTGAGTTGAAATAAGTGACAAGTGTTATATCTACCTTTTTGATTGAGTCCTACTATCTATCAAATGCATTCCTTTTCTATGTTGATTTTGTACAACTTGCTGGATTGCCAAGTTTTTTTGCCAATTATTGGCCTTGGATTTCTTATCATGTCCATAAAATAGATCATAACTACCACTACATTGCAATGAAATTGCTTGTACCTGCAAATTATGTCAATTCTTATGAAACTTCCTTATTCTTTAACTTCACTAGAGTACCAATTATGTAAGCAGTTCCAAGCTGATGATATGATTTAATTTATGTACACTTAACACCAAGACAATACAACCATCCAAATCCTTTGGTATGATTTTGAATCAAGCTAACCACATCTCAATAAAAGTTCTTCAGACATGAAGGAAAAAGGAATAGAAATTTTTCAATTGTCTTAGTATTGGCATTTCTTTGGAAAAATGCGTATTGAATCTTCAAATGCCACATCTATTTTACTCATCATTGGAAAACTACCAAAGGCACTCTTTCACTCCAATGTATCATGTTTGTAATTACAAATTTTATTAACCGTAATTTGATCATCCATCGACAACATTGCCTTTGACTATTTGGATAACATTGTCTTTCTTACATATATGTTCTTCACTACTCGTATCAATTTAATAGCAATTTCCCATACCACATCAAATGACTCTTGGCACAGTGGCATTTGTATTGTGAAATCATCTTATTGAGGCTCTTTCGCCCCATGTTTTCAGAGTTTAATCTTCAACTACACGTTGAGATGTAAATTTTTTCTTTCATCTCAAACTAATTCTTTCTTGGATGTTCTTGCACCAGCGTTTTCTTAATATAAAAGCAATTCAAGGAAAAATATATAAAACATAACTTTTGGCGAACATAAATGTTATGAACACAGTTGGCCTATTTGAAATTCACTTTTCAGTTACAATATGTATAAATTGTATGACGAATACTAGACTTGCAGCTGTGTTGGAAGGGGCTATTATTCTTGATAAATTGAGGAATATCTTGTAGCTTGCAACATTGTAAAGACATCGACAACCAATAATATGTTGTCTTGGAACTACCTTTGCCAGAATGTTTCTCTTGGACAAGCTTAGACTAATCAAAATTTATTTTTATCTATGAAATGGGTGGTTTCCCCTTACCTTCCAACAATGGAAATGAGGCGGTGAATGAAATTTCAAAGAATTTTTTTTAGGTTTTCTAACAAGGAAAAATCTACTGTCTATTATTTTATATTCCCAAAGTTGCCTAACTACTGTGAATAATTCATCTCGGCTCTGTTCAATGATTTCCTTTTTTGTAGAAGGCTCACCCCTAAAGATCCAAATCCCCTTTTCCAAAGGAAAACATTGATTCCCAGTTGAATAATTTCTCTTAATATAAGTTATATCTTCTGACAGTGATTGAATTCTCCTTCAAAGCTGCTGGAAGCAATTTTTATGATCCTTGTTTCATGACAAATGTGCAGTATGTTCCTATAAATATTATTTGTTGATCGTGTCCATCAATATGCCAATCAAACAACAATTGAAGTGTCAACTCAGAAACAAATACTCCAAGATACAAATACTGAATATTTTGGTGTTCAGTCTTTCACAACAGGCAAGGGGTAAAACTACTATCATAATATGATCTCTGATAAAATACCAGCCTAGATCCATCTTAACTCTGGAGTTTTTTGGGCTCTAATGATATTGAGTTTAGCATAAATCATTGTGGGAATTCATAAAATTTTGGAGCTTAATCACTGTGTTGAGGTTCTTGTAGTTTTTCTAAGGGATTGGGTTTGGTAATGGACAATATGAGGTTGCATGAGATGGAACAAGATTCAAGATTTGCACTAGAATGAGGTTCACTGTTATTTGTTTTTCTATAAATCTGAAGGTTCTTATAGGTTTTCCTAGCCATAATAGTATGAGATTTTATGTAAATGATTATGAGAATTCATGATATTTAATATGTATCAAATATTTGAAGGTTCGCATTTGATTGTGAAGCAGTTTCTGATCAAGTCCTAAATCAATTGAGTTTTATGTGGTTATGTGCTATATTGAGGAATATCTATATTGATCCAAACATGGGGTTAAATTCATCGGTAGACCACATTGACAGGCTCCTAGATTCACTTTTGCTGCTTATATTCAACAAATTTGGTGACATTAAGATCTTGGGATGATGGTGTGCAGTTTCAAAGAGGTTCTCTAGTATAGTCCCCCAAGTGCAGACTGTGGTAGTTAAGGTGGACTATGTTATATTCGATGAAGAAACCAACCTTAACAACAATGGTAAAAATAGGGGGATATGGAGCTAATTGATGAAAATCAAGGTGGGTACTAGGTAGCATTATTAGGCCATGGTAGACATTGCAACATGTTTTGGGCCCAAATAAATCCATGGTTGCAGAGGTTTCCCATCATTCTCCTGGTGAGGTTTTAAAGAATTTCAAGGAAGAGTAGAATCTAAGGATTGAATTACCTGGTGGGGAAGTCAGAATGGATCAATCAACACACCCTTTGATCTGTCAAAACTTTAACCAGAAATGGGAAGACTCTTGGTGTCCTAGTATGATCTTGGCTCAAGGAGTAGACTCCCCTTATCCGTGAGTCTCGACTCTTGATAAATCATAAGATTTGGTATATTTGGCTTGCACGTTGCATGAAGGTTGCTGGAAATACTCTTGGAATACTCTTGGTGTTATAGTGGCAGCCACGAAGGTTGATCAAGGTCTCCCTTAGATTAGTCTAAATAGTTACTGATTTACCATGTGTTAAAAAAAAGGGGAAGATAATTTACTATTGTCAATTGAATTGCTTTTTTTATGCTTTTCATTATGGAAGGCCTACTGGAATGTACACCCTTTTAAATGAAATTAAAAATAATCGCTGAAGAGTGTAGATAAATGTTAATCATTGAAGAGTGTAAATAGATGTTATAGGCTCCTGTTGAAATTTGACTTTACTATTAATTATTTAAAAAATTATGTTAATTATTTAAAAAACTATATCTGACTTTTACCGTTCTTTATCACAAGGAGCTATATTTAAAAAATTCGCAATAGTTTGATATTTGATTTTTTTGCTAATTATGAAATATTTATGATTTTTCACTTTTTAAGTGGGTTATGTTTTCGAGTTAATAAATGATAATCTAAAAATATAATAAATTATTTTTATATATACTTAAATTTTTCATAATTTGATTTGAAGATAATAAAATATGTGAGAAAACGTTATGAATAATATTTTCGATCACTTTTTTTTTCAATCAAAGAGGTTTAATTATAATTATTTGGTTGTAATGTTAAAATGATTTTAAAAATATAAAAATAGTTAAATTTATTATAACTTTTTATTATAAAAATACAAGTAACAATAATTAGAAAAAACATCAACATAGCTCATTAATAATTTTTATATCATTCAGGAAAAAAAAATCAGACTCTAGTCTTTCAAATAACTCAATTAAAAGATACTGAGATATATTTTTTTATATCATTCTAAAAAAATTCAGTGTTTCGGTAGTATGGAAGTCTTTCAAATAACTCAACTAAAACATATTGATTGTGAAGTTTGAATTTACGAAAACAAAAAGAATTTTGTCTAAATTAGAGTGCTTTGATTTTCCATGTGCCTTCTTGTAGCTCCATATTTTCTTTGGATAGTGTATCACTATCCTGTTATTTTTTTTTTTAATTTATTAAGTTTAAATAATAAATAAATAAATAAATAAATTTTCAATTTTCAATTGTTTGATGTTTCAAAATAATTATTTTAATAAAAAGTTTGGTAGTTCGAATTTTTTTCCATCTACTGAATTAAAAAGACAGAAGGAAAAATTAGGATTTTTTTTAAGAACAAGGATGAGAACAAGTCTGAGAATTGGGAAATTTGTTTTCTAAGACTGAGGATGAGAACTATGAACAGAACCGTGTGTGAGAATTATGAATGCAGTTTCAAAAGAAGCTTTTGTACAGTGAACAGAACCATGCATGAGAGCGCACTATAAATATAACAAATGATTGCCAACGTTCCGATATGAGGTCAGGGGTCACATTTGGAAATAATGAACGCGGCGGGCATCTTCGAGTGCAGGCTCCTCTTCATTCGAGTTTTAAAATAACCGAAATTTTGGATGACTCTGGGCCTCAACGGTTGGAATTGAGAAGCATGACGACGAAAGTTTTGTAAACGAAGCAAAAGCAGCAATTCGATGAGATTCCTTCAGAGTGGAGACATTATTGGTAATATCAAATTGCCTTTTTATGTCGAGTAAATCGGGGGAGCCAAGAACAGGTATTTGTAGTGGAGGAAGGTATTTGTATAAAGGTGGAGGAATTGGAGGAAGTGATTTGTATAAAGGTGGAGGAATTGTTTAGGGTGTTAAAAGTGGTTAGAATTTAGATAAAAAAATTTGCACCAATTTTGTTTGAATCATATTTTTGATAGTGGAAATAGATTCATTGTCAAAAACATTTGAGCACCTAAAACTTAAAAAAAAAATCAGAAGAAAAAGCTGTATAGTATTTATATTATATTGAAAATAAATCTGTATATACAAATGTAGAGAAACTTTTTCCCGTTAATTACATCCAATACTGAAGGTATTTTTCAAAAATACATCTTTCTTTGTTCAGTCAAGTATGAGGTCTGTTATAGAGATCATATCATAATAGATAAATATCAAAAAATATGGAACTACCTGGCCATAATGCATTGTTTATAAGAAACAAGATCATGAAACATACCAGAGATACTCAATTGCCACTTACCATATGGAGACTGCGGACCCTTCTTTGATAGTTCATCCGCTTGCTCATTTTGCACATGGCTTCCATAGAGATGAAATCCAGCGCAGTCATCCAGAAGGGCTGTCATTTTTTATAGATTGCTTTCCCTTCACATGCTCTATGATTATTTTGGAGTCACCGTAGATATTGATTGGGCCGATGTCCATGAATGTGCAGAATAGAAGCAGACCATGTAGAGCCATGGCCTTAGCTTTGTTATTGGTTCCATTACCGTTCCAAAACATGAAGTATTGAACATCATTTGACATACATATGTAAATGCCACATGCACATTAAAATTTAACGACTGTAATTTAGATTTACAAAAATCCCTGCCCAATTTTATAAAAATCTTACCAAATTTCCAAAACACAATCTGGTTTGACTACAGCCCAATACGGCCAGATCAGATTCCTTAATGCGGTTCCAGTGATGGATGCATGATACATCGAGGTCAGGTCAGATCTTCTTAATAGATTGGAACGGTGAGTTGTAATCAGCACCGATACAGGTGCAATAGGAAGGTTCTTGCCCAGTGACATGTGTATCTCTCAATATTCGTCGTTTTGGAGTTTGTATTGTATCGCCCATTGTCAATTAATAATATTCGTCGTTTTGTCGATTAATAAATTTTGGCCGAGTTGATTATCCAACCAATCCTATAAGCAATATTTTAATAGTGGTCATTAATTCCTTTATTTTTTTCCATGTGTTTTACGAACCCCAATTTGGTGACCGTTACTTTCACGACCTATTTACTTGAAGGGATTATTTACGAACCCCGAATGGGTGACCGTTACTTTAACGACCGGAAGGGAGTCTCACTCATGACTCTTTAGAAAAATTAACTCTGTTTTCACTTTTTTTTTCAGTTTAACCACGAAGCCTGAACCACATTTCTCTTATCAACTCAACCAAAACATTTAGCGTTTAGTTGTAGTTTAAAAATTATGTTTTGTTTGGTTCATACAGTTAAGGAAATTTTGGTCATATTTTGAAAAAATCTATTCGAGATTTTGTAAATCAAAGTAAAAATTGTCAAAATTCATAATTTTAGGTAACCTAGATATTTTTGATGGTGTTGAGTTCATTTCCACCACCAAAAACATGATTCAAACATTGCATCTACAAGATTTTTTGAAATTTTTTTACCCGGATTCCGACCACTTTTGGCCCTCCTAGCAATTCCTCCACCTCCATAAACAACTCCAAAAATTTAACCACAGAAGTGTTAAAGAAACTGAACCTATAGCCTTTTAATAAAAAAATGATTTAACAATAAAAACTCACCCATTAAATTAACCCTCATGACTTATTAATTGAAAATGGTTACAAAATATAACATACAAGCGTATTATCAATCAGGTTAACAATCCATTATGTATGGTGTAGGAGTGGAAAAAGATAAAATGTGAACAGAATTGAAAATAAAGAGATGTAGCTCTCAGGTGTGGCCTACACCTGGAGACTACACTCACAAAACAGAGAGATCACTCTCGTACACTCTATTCTTCATCAATGAAAGATTACATCATTAAATACAATACTAGGAATTAGGAAGTTGCACCCAAACCCCTAAACTTTAGGAACTAATCCTAAACTAGGGAGAACGTTACAACAATGTAACCATTTTCTCCATTAATACAAAATAATATTAATTATTTTTAACTCCCCCCCTTAATGGAGAAAGGGTTCTCCTGGACTCCTAGCATCCTTCTAAACAATTCAAATTTCACTCGTGCAAGAGGCTTTGTAAAAATATCAGCCACATTGTCACAAGTTTTACAATATTCAACAGCAATTTCTTTTGACTGTATTTTCTCTCTAACAAAATGGAACTGAGTGTCTATATGTTTGGTGTTTTTGTGAAACACTGGATTGTATGCTAATTTAATGGTGCTCTGGTTGTTGCTTTTGATGGAAGTGGGATTCTTCTGTTCTTTTCCTGCATCTTTGAGAAGCCTTCTCAACCAGATCGCTTCACACGTTGCTGCACACAATGCTTGATACTCAGCTTCACACGAAGACAAGGCTACAGTACTCTGCTTCTTGCTGCTCCATGCTATGACCCCGGATCCTATGTTGAATGCGTAACCTGTGATGGACCTCCGATCATCCAAGTTACCTGCCCAGTATGAGTCCGAAAAACCTGCTAGAGTAACATCAGATACATCACTGTATAAAATACCATAATTAACAGTACCACAAAGATACCTTAACACGCTCTTTGCTGCTACCCAGTGACTTTCAAGCGGTTTCGACATGAATTGGCTCAACACACTAATAGATTATGCTAAGTCAGGTCTGGTTGTTGTAAGATATATCAAGCTGCCAACCAGCTGTCTGTACATTGTGGCATCAACCTCTTTAGTGCCATCGTCACTGCTCAATTTCATATTTTGCTGCAAAGATGTCGTTGCTGATCTACACTGATCCATACCAAACTTTTCCAACAGATTTCTGACATACTTCCCTTGGGTAAGAAAAGTTTGCCCAGTACCTCTGCATACTTCTAATCCTAGACAGTAGTGAAGGCTTCCGAGATCTTTCATCTCAAAAATTTGTGCCATAAGCCTTTTGATTCCTCTGATTAAATCATCTGCATTTCCTGTTATAATCATGTCATCCACATACAAAGAAATCAAAATAATCTGCCCCTGATTATTGTACTTGGTATACAAATTTGGGTCATTTAAACTTCTATGGAAGCCATGCTCTACAAAGAAAGAATCAACCTTTTCGTACCAAGACCTGGGTGCTTGCTTTAAACCATATAAAGCCTTTTTCAATCTGCAAACAAGATGTTCCCGCCCCTGCTTTACAAATCCTTCTGGCTGTACTAAGTAAATTTCCTCTTTTAAATCACCATTTAAAAATGCAGATTTAACATCAAGCTAGTGTAATTCCCAATTACATTTAGTAGCTAAAGCAATAAGCATTCTGATTGTATTTAACTTTGCTACAGGTGCAAAAGTATCATCAAAATCTATACCTTCCTGCTGTGAATATCCTTTTGCAACCAACCTAGCTTTTAATTTCTCTATACTTCCGTCTGCATTCATTTTTGGTTTAAATAGCCATTTACATCCTATGGGTGTTTTATTCTTAGGCAGCTCAACTAAATCCCAAGTATCATTTCTAAGAATTGATTCCATCTCTTCATTCATTGCAGCTCTCCATTCCTTAAATTGACTAGCTTCTTTGTAATTAGAGGGTTCTACAATGTTCAAAACCTTTGACATCAAAGCATAGTTTCTCAATTTTAATGGTAATTGAGTCTTCCTACCTGATCTCCTTGGTAGGGGACTTAACTGGGCTTGCATTATCACCTTCTTGTTGTTCTTCTTTTTGCTCTTCTTTTTGCTCTTGCTCTCTTTCATCCTCGCTGCTTTCCTCCAACAACAATGGAATATGCCAATCATCACCAACGTCATCTTTCCCCTCCTGTACCTGTTCATGAAACACTACATCCCTACTTGCAAATGTCTTACGAGACTCAGGATTGAATAATTTATATGCTTTAAATTCTGTGCCATAACCAACAAAGATGCATTTAACTGCTTTAGGGTCTAATTTTTTCCTATCAGCTTTGGGTATATGGGCAAATTCTTTTGACCCAAATACTCTTAGATGTTTTACTGCTGGTTTAAATCCATATAGAGCTTCAAAAGGGGTTTTGAAGCCAAGATACCTGGTAGGACTTTTGTTCTTCAAATATACAGCAGTGTTGATAGCCTCTACCCAAAAACTATTAGACAGACCCTTACCTTGTAGCATACTCCTTGCGCACTCCACCAAGGTTCTGTTTTTGTGCTCTGCAACTCCATTATGCTATGGTGTGTGTGGCACTGTATACTGCTGAACAATCCCGTGAGATTTGCAGAATTTCATGAATTCCTTTAGCTTGTATTCTCCCCCTTGATCAGATCAGAGAATTTTTATACTCTTACCAAACTGTTTTTCCACCAAGGTTTTAAATTCTATAAAGCACTGGAAATTCTGACTTTTCTTGTTCAAAAAATAAACCCATGAATATCTAGTGCAGTCATCAGTAAATAACAGAAAATAATATGCTCCTCCTAGCGACCTTGTCTGCATAGGTCCGCATACATCAGTGTGCACTAGTTCTAAAATGTCTGTTTCCTTCCTCCTATCATGCACAGGAAACTGTTCTCTATGCATTTTTCCTAAGGCACAACCATCACAATTTAACTGAATATTACGAAAGATAGTGAGTCCCTCAACCATACCTTTCTTCTGCAATATCATGAGGTCCTGCAAATTCAAATGACCGAACCTATGATGCCAGAGTTGTTCAGCTGTCGATCCTCCTGCAACCATGGCTTGCTTTGGTATACTTTTAGCATCCAGTCTGTATAGGCTTCCAAATCGCAAGCCTGTTGCAACTATTTCATTCCTGCAATCCTTTATCACACAATGAGTCTTGAAGAACTCGACTTGCATATCTTGATCAGCCATCATGGATACAGATATCAGATTTTTCTTAATTCCAGGTACATATAAGACATTTGTAAGGTGACTAATTTTTCCATTTGGTAACTTAACTGAAATCACCCCATGACCTTTAATCTCGTATCCACTATCATCTCCTAGATATATTTTTGATCCATTTATACTTTCTTCAAGACTATCAAAAAATTCCTTTTTACCTGTCATGTGAGAGGATGCTCCGGAATCAACATACCAAATATCGTCCTCATTAGATGCTGAAAGGGCACAGTCGACTGTGAACAGTCGAAATTCATGACTGAAGTCTTCTTCTTCAACAAAGTATCCTCTGTGCTTTGCATTTGCCTGCCTCCTCTTTGCATCATCAGCCTGCTTCTTATAACATTCACTCTGTATATGACCCTTCTTTCCACAATAATAACATTTCTTTTCAGAATGATTTGCAAGCATACCTTTATGAGAATGTGAATTCTTATGTG
Source organism: Pinus tabuliformis (assembly GCA_031772625.1). Lineage (NCBI taxonomy): Eukaryota > Viridiplantae > Streptophyta > Pinopsida > Pinales > Pinaceae > Pinus > Pinus tabuliformis. The sequence continues at coordinate 717,684,138 of CM062816.1, read as the reverse complement.
ATGTTCCTCCTTTCTGCTTTGATTGCTGCTGTGACTGCTTTCCTTTGAATGATCGTCGTTTCGCCATCAGCGCAAGATCATCACTCTGGGGGTTCAAGTTCTGCCGCCGCTCCTCCTCTTGCTGCAAGATCCCTGTGAGATCATCAAATGTGGGCGCTTTCTCCCTTGCCGACACTCCAGTGATGAACGTTTGAAAATCATCTCGCATCCCGTTCATTGTGATTGCGACAAGATCTTCATCAGACACCGCCACTCTGATGGCCCCCAATCCGTCTTTCACATCTTTAATTCACGCAACAAATGCAGTAGCAGTCTCCCTTTCGTCCATCCTCATTGAAAATAACTTGCTTTTAAGTTCCAAGACTCGGCTTGTATTCTGGGTCTCATACAGATTTTTGATTTTCGTCCAGATGTCCGCGGACGTTTTACAGTCTCTGATGTGCGCAATAACATTGCCCTTCACAGACATCTTCAATAAGACTTTGGCCTTGTTCTCTCGCTTTTCCCAATCTTGCTCCTGTGGCCCTGCGCTCGGCTTCTGCTCATCGCCTGAAACTATGGACCAAGCATTCGCACCCCCGAGCAAGGTCTGGATCTTAAACTTCCAATTTGTGAAGTTAGATCCATTAAGTTTACCAGACTCGTTAAGGTAAGATTCCATCGTATTACTCATTCTGACCAGATCTACAAAATGAATCTACCCAACAACAAAAAACAATACCTGTCAGATCGATCTGTCACCTCTGCCACCGATCTACAGTGTCTGGCAATCCCACTCCAATGAGAAAATTCAGCGTTTTCAATACAGCCGAAGAATTGATCTGATCAAAATTGATCCGATCTGCCTCTCCTGGATAGATCTGCAACTTCACTGATCTGCACCCCTTGCAAACCACCAAACGAAGTTGAGGCTTCCCGCAGATCCCCTTGAAGGAAGATTGGCGCGTCCCCCTTTGTATCGGCGCTTTCCCGAGCGAAAAATCCCCTTTGTATCGGCGCTTTCCCGAGCGAAAAATCCGCGCCAATCAAAAATCGCTTAGAGTAATTTTGCTGGCGCGATTAATCCGTAAAATTCCGCGCCAATCGGATGTTCTGGCGCTCTGGCGCGATTAATCCCAAAACATCCGTGCCAATTCCCCTCCTGGCGCTTCTGTCAGCGCGAAAAGCACGCCAATATCCTTTCTACTCAGAAAAAAAAAATATCCGAGTCCGAGCCAGGTGTTCTGCAGTCCACCTGCTCAATTGAGCACAAAGCTCTTGTGTACACGCGGCCACAAAGGCACTTCAAGCCACACAGGAAATTCTACCACACAGGTAAGCTAGCTACAAAGGCACTTCAGCCACAAAGGTGACAAAAGATCAGGCTCACCCAATCTGAGCTCTGATACCAAGATAAAATGTGAACAAAATTGAAAATAAAGAGATGTAGCTCTCAGGTGTGGCCTGCACCTGGAGACTACACTCACAAACCAGAGAGATCACTCTCGTACACTCTATTCTTCATCAATGAAAGATTACATCATTAAATACAATACTAGGAATTAGGAAGTTGCACCCAAACCCCTAAACTTTAGGAACTAATCCTAAACTAGGGAGAATGTTACAACAATGTAACCATTTTCTCCATTAATACAAAATAATATTAATTATTTTTAACTGAAAAGGATTTTTACCGTTTTAATTATCAACACATTGCAAATAATATATCTTAAATACGGATCTAATAGGAGCAGAGAGGGATCCAATTCTTTCACTTGTAATTTTTTTTATGAGAAGACATTATTTAAATATTTTGTATAGTTTTTTTTTTAGATTTTTATTTTGGTGGACATAGCAAAATTTCAACTTAAAGAGGGACGGACAGGGTTGGACATCATACTAAGCTATAGAATGAGCCTCTCCACTCAATAAAATCTTGGTCATACACTCTAATATAAACAAACATTATGTGCATTTTTAAGACATTGTTTAATTAGTGCATTTTATGTAGATCTTAAAATATATAGATAGCAGTGAAGTCAAACAATTGGTTAAGCTTTATTGCTTTTAAGATTTTGGGATATTCTCAAAATCTATAATCTGAGTAAGATTGAATATATGAACAACAGCCAAAAATAACATAAAATCTTGATCATACACATAATATTTTGTTTATAACATTGTTTAATTAGTGCATTGTTATGTATATTTTAAAATATGTAGATAGCAATGAAGTCAAACAATTGGTTGAGTTTTATCGTTTTTAAGATTTTAGGATATTCTCAAAATCTGCAATCTGAATAATATTGAATATATAAACACCAGCAAAAAATAACATAAAATCTTGGTCATACATTTTAATATTTTGTTTATAGCATTGTTTAATTAATGCATTTTTATATAGATCTTAAAATATATAGATAGCAGTGAAGTCAAACAATTGGTTGAGTTTTATTGCTTTTAAGATTTTGAGATATTCTCAAAATCTGAAATCTGAGTAAGATTGAATATATGGACAACAATGAAAAATAAGATTGAATATATGGACAACAGCTAAAAACAATTGGTTATGCTTCGTTACCTCTAAGATTTTGGAATATTTTTAGAATCTACAATTTGATTAAGTTTTTGGAATGCATAAATATACTCATCCTTTTAAAAGAACATGTAAAACACTTGAATAACACTTGAATTGAATTATCCATGAGCAGCTCAATTGGTTAATCCGAAAAATGTGAAATCGATGATACTTGAAATACCCAAATTCAAATCCTCTGTTATAACCCAGTATCAAAGGTTTATGACCCAGGTACCAGAGGTTTACTGATACTTGAATTGAATTGTATAAAATTCACAATTTAAATTATAATTCCAATAATTCCCTACCAAAATTTCCATTCCAATAAATTTTTATCCTTTATTTTATATTCTAGCATTTTCTCAGAAAGTTGTCCAAACCTCTCAAGATGAAAGTGAAATACCAATGTTTTTCAAATTCGTTCCTGTTTTCTTGACATTTTTTGATCGGTAGAAAACTACAATTTGATTTTTTTTTAACTATGAGCTGTGAGCAGTAGCACACATGGGCGTTTGAATTTTAGAATATGATGAGAGATGTGCAAGGCCGTCGATAAATTACAACACTATCGCTGTCAGGTGGTCCACTCGCCATATCTCTCTAAAATACTTTTTGGAAGGTGCAAAACACTTATTGTACGCGTTTGATTCTTTTCGGATAAGAGGGACAACGTCATTAACTAGCTCCGTAGGTAGGATACGTCCAACATAAAGCCGGAACAATATTTTAAACTAGCATTTGCACCTAATGTTGCAAAGGAAACGTCGTAAGGCATAGAGTGGGGAAGAATAGCGACATGTAAATGGAAATTATTGAAAGCAAGGGTGGATGATCAGAAACCAAGTGACCAGTGCGTGTTTAATCAGAAGATTGGGCAAGTGTTCTTTGGATTGGTGATCATTAGTAAAATTGCAAGGAGGAATATATATATCAGTAAAAGCTCATTGTTGGGAGAACAATGAGTGCAGTTTGACTGCAATATCTTTTCCTTCTGGCACTTTTATTGCTATATCTTTTCCTTCTGCCATGCTCCTGCTCTCTAGAAAGTCCTAGAGAGCAGTTTCCCTTGACTATCTGTCATGCTCAATTGTGTAGATTTTGATTTCAATTGGAGCTAGAGAAAGCAATGTAAGAATGTCATTCTTGATCACAATAAAACAAGTCGTTAGAGGATATCAAAAATGAAGTGACCAATACATGTTTAGTCAGAAGACCGGGCAAGTTCTCTATGAATTGGCGATCATTGGTAAAATTGCAAGGAGGAGAAGATATAGCAGTGTAAGTTCACTGTTTGGAGAACATTGAGCACACTTTGACTGCTATATCTTTTCCTTCTGGAACTTCTACCGCTATAGCTTTTCTTTCTGTCATGCTCCTACTCCGATATACTATATTCTCATTCCATTTTCATTAGCAAACATAGTACAACTATAGTCCTGAGCACACCTCTCTCTCCATGAATTCCAGCTAATCTTATTCCTTCCGTGATGACAAGTTCTGGATTTCATTCCGAAAAGGTGCATATGTCTGACAAGTTTGATATGAAAATCAAGTTTATATCTAGAAAGCTTGTAGATACTAGGCACAATCACTACCTACCATGTAATCACATACTTTTCATTCATTCCTTCACTCAATAAAATGCAGTTTAGTTTCTCACACTAACATCTATCGATCTATCTACATATATGACTAGCAGTCTCCACAAAAGACAGGGCTCATAGGTAGCTAAGTCATTAAAATTAACACTTGGATTGATTTTCCTTTCGTAGGTCAGTTCACCCTGATAGGTGCTGCAATTTTAGATGGCCAAAGAAGATGCTTCAGCCCTATCACTTATGATTACAACTATCAAACCATGTAATGGCACCCACCCTAATAAGTGCTGCAATTTTAAATGGCCAAAGAGGATGCTTCAGCCCTATCACTTATGATTACAACTATGAAGTTGAAGAACAAGACAACCATATGTCTAAAAATAACTTAAGTCAAAAGCGAGACACTTAATATATTTGTTTTTTTGAAACAGGTCTATTCATTACAAAGATGTAATATATCTCTTCACAACAAGAAGCTTCTCCATGCATGTCTTTAGGTGCCAACAAAACCACTTCTTATGGTATTTTGGCAACACCAACAAGGTGGAAACTAACAAAGGTTGCACTTTCCACTATTCCATACATGATCCATCCTTCTCATTAAAGTTCGAGCCACTAATCTATCCTTCACTTTTTCTTTGAGAAGAAACCCACTGATTTATTATTCAAAATGCTTGATTGATTTTACCTGGTAAATTATCTTAATTCAAAAGAGATTGTAATTGGTTTTCACCTGTGTTCATCTGGAAAGAAACATACAAGAATAAAAGCTAAAGAATGATGTCTCATTCAAAATTAGTGGGCCTCCTAATAACATTGCCAAATCTGCTTTCACTCACTCCCCACGAATTTAGATAAAAAAAACATTACAAAGAAGAAATAAATATTTTTTCTATAATCTAGATCCATCCCCATAAGCACTAGACCCTAGCAGAGCAGTTTCCCTTGAATATCTGTCATGCTCAATTGTGTAGATTTTGATTTCAATTAGAGCCAGAGAAAGAAATATAAGAATGTCATTCTTGATCACAATAAAACAAGTGGTTGGAGGATATCAAAAACCAAGTGACCAATACATGTTTAGCCAGAAGACCAGGCAAATGCTCTATGAATTGGCGATCGTTGGTAAAATTGCAAGGAGGAGAAGATATAGCAGTGTAAGTTCATTGTTTGGAGAACATTGATCACACTTTGACTGCTATATCTTTTCCTTCTAGCACTTATACTACTATATCTGTTCCTTCTTTCATGCTCTTACTCCAATATACTATATTCTCATTCCATTTTCATTAGCAAACACAATACAGTTATAGTCTTGGACACACCTCTCTCTCCATGAAGTCCAGCTAATCTTATTCCTTCCATGATGACAAGTTCTGTATTTCATTCCAAAAAGGTGCATCTGTCTGACAAATTTGATATGCAAATCAAGTTTATATCTAGAAAGTATGTAGATACTTGGCAAAGTCACTTCCTACCATGGAATCGGTCACCTCCAGACTGCGATAGACCCGCATTTCTGATGGTGAAGACAAAAATAATAAGCAAACCTCCCCGCTGCTGCAACAGAAAAATCATGACAGGGTTACTGCTTGAAAGATGGAGGAAAGGAAAGAAGTTAAGTCTCAGAATCATGAGCTGAGGTATTACCGGGCTTGGTGACCGTAGAAAACCATCCGGGAACCTGCATATCAAATATACAACCTATATAATTTTGCCAAATTCAAAAACCCAACAAAGCAAAATTTATTATGCCAATATCAAAGTGATGCAATTTCTGCTAATAATGTTCATCAAATATGGCATGGTATTAGGAAAACAAATAAAAAGTTATGAGAAAGCTCACCTTCCATTGAAGAGTATAACATGGGCAAGTGTTGCAACAATCCTTGCAAAACCAATCCAGTGGAGAAAGAAAAAATTGTGCTAAGAATTGCACCCACTAGGAATAACAATACCAAGTTTTCGTATGACCCAAGTGGGCTGAACAGGCGTTTCAGACCAACCAGGCCCCATGTGACTGATGCATCAAAGGCTACTATGTCCTTTGGACACGTCCAAGGGTTGTCAGGAAGCAGAGAGTCCACATCACAAATATTCTCTATACCTGTCAGCGTCCACCATGTAACACAGAGATTGATTGTACCTGCAACTATTATGCCCACAAGCTGTGTACATCCACAAGTTAGCCCCTGGACTCAAACATAGTTAATAAAAAACTCAACCCCATGAAAAAATATACTTATGGTTTATAAATTATTTTATAATAGTGAACACTATAGAATAAGTGAAAACTGAAAACTATAAGAGCCACACCTGAGCAACATACATGCAACGTGGAGGAATCTTCATGTAGTGCCCAAGCTTCAAGTCTGCAAGAAAAGAAAGAGCATGTACTATACTAATCCTTCCATAAGTCTTGAAAAGGATATTGGCAATTGGTTTTCCAGGCAATAAGTACCCAATAATAAATTACGCAACAACATTGTAACCTGGTTGTTGTTTTCACAACAATAGCAAATAAATTTCAACACGAATCTAGTTCACTTCAAATAACCAGCTCTATTACAACCCAATGGGCTATCAAAAAAAGCATAAGCTCACACTTGCTTTACTGGCATGGGTAGGCATGGGAGAGGTTTTGATGTACTAATTTCCTTTTATGTACTCTTGGAAGGCAAGATAACTGCATCTTTTCCAGTATCAGTTTTGTTCAGAAACGAAAAAGGAAACAACATAAGCTCATTTTCTTTCAGTTTTAGAAAAATTTATTGATCTCTGGAAGTAGCATGGTTTTCTGGTGAGTACAAAATTCATTTTGTTGCCCCTATTCATAGGGATTTTCTAGGGAAATGGATAGTTCAATTGGGAGGAAGAAATAGTTAAATGGAAAAGTTTTGGACCTGATTAGTAGTTGCCTGAATCACTCCAATGGGAAGACTTAATATGCATGCAAGCTCACATGCCGTAGCATTCCCCACCATGGAAGTTGAATATCATCCTTCCATATAATTGAAAGAATAAGTGACAGAGCCATGCTTCCTTCCAGTAGGATAAGAAACCACCACTGTGGTATGGTTACATTCAGTGGCAACCCTTATGTTCAATGAGATAGCTCTTTTTGTAAGTGGGAAAGCTCACTTCTTGACTTGTTTTCTTCTGTCCTTGTTAGGCAAGTAAACAAGCTTCATCAAGAGAAGTTACACCTTATTGCTGATAAAGATCTTCAGGGAAATTTTGATAGATTTCAGATAGAAGAGATGGTTCAGGTTTCTGTGTTATGCACGCAATTTCAGCCTGGACATCATCCCAAAATGTGTGATGTTTTGAGGTACAGGTTGTATATTACCCATGGAGTCTCTTGTGCATGTACTTCATCAAATCATTTTTCAGAAATAAGAAAATCATAGGTCAGAGAGTTATATCACACGAACATCAGGCGTGCCAGGAAAATGTCACCCTAAAAAGCTAAAAAGGCAAGCATTTTTGGCAGCGGCTGATTATAAAATCTGTGTTTTTTGAGAGCAACAAGAATGGTCTGTTGCAATTGTCAATAAAATCGATGATGTATACAATAAGTTATAATAGAGATTAGAATTTTGGCCACCAGGAAATGTAAACCATGTACTGTTGAAGGGGCAATGCAAAATACCAAATTAGTCTGCTGCTAGTGTTAGTGCAATTCAAAATGTTTCTTCCTGTATTTTCATTGTTGAACCAGTAGCAGAGGTGATGTTCTCAGAGGAAACACTGGATATATTGAACATTATCAACTGCACTACACTAGTTTCCTATCAAAGTTGCAGATTTTACACCAAAATTTATGAATAATTGGGAGTTGATGTCTGGATCAGTTTCCTCATCTAATGGTGATGAGGTCTCAAATTTGTAAGGTTATGATGCAAATTTTAACTATGAAACGAGCTCAAATGTTGTTAGCTTTTTCCTTTGTTAACTCCGAGTTCCATTGGGTGTTCATTTTGAAGACAAAATCCATGTGCTACATTGGTATAAGAGAATGTTATATCTGCAAAGCTTGAAATAACTTCTTACAAAGTGCTTTTTGACTATGGTTTACAGATCATGCAATTAATGGGCTTCGCCTAACTTCAGAGATGCTATCAGAATTGGGATATGATCTCACGATGCCTTGTGCAAATTACCTTTGGCAACCATTAATTGTAAACGCTGAGGACAGTCAATTTAATTTCTCTTCTAATCAAACAGAATCAATTTAATTCGTCTTCTAAGTGAGAAGAAATGCAGTTGTTAATTTTTCAGATTTTATTATGCAGCCTGCTAAATTACAGATTATTAGCATATTGTTGTGGATATTTTTGTGACATTTGTACTATATCCTATATCAGCATTTTGTTCTTCATGATACAGAAAATCCTGTCAATGCTAAACGTACTCATCTTCAACTTCTTTGTATGGCTAGAACATTTACATTTACAATAACTTGCATTGATTCGTGCATCCTCTCTCGGCAGACATGTATAATGCTGGTATCAAATTTGATTAGTCTTATTTTTCTTGTAAGGGCTCATGTATCAGAAAATATTTGGTTTTCATCTCCTATAATATAATACATATCAAATTTTCTTAGTCCCCTGTGATAGGTTGAGGCAATGTATATAATGTGCATAATGTCACATTGCCCCAGTACCTTTTCAACAGGATAAACTTCAGAGAAAACTGTCGTATTTGGATTTGGGATATTACTGTTGGAACTCATTACAGATCAAAGGGCTTTAGATTTTGGTCAGGCTATAAAGCAGAAAGTTGTAAAGATTGATTGGGTGAGTATACGCTCGGTTGGAAGAAGCTTGAATGGTTACATTCAGTGGCAACCTTGAAGTTCAATGAAAGAGCTCTTTTTTGTAAGTGGAAAAGCTCACCTCTTGACTTGTTTTCTTGCGTCTTTGTTGGGCAGGTAAAAAAGCTTAATCAAAAGAAGTTGCACCTCATTGCTGATAAAGATCTCAAGGGAGATTTTGATAGATTTCAGTTAGAAGAGATGGTTCAGTTTTCTTTGCTATGCACTCAATTTCAGCCTGGACATTGTCCCAAAATGTGTGATGTTTCTGGTGCAATTGCTAGTTTAACTATCTTAATATTTGTTTATTTTTCACAGTAGGTTATCAGGTTTATATCGTGGGATGAAGACGAAGAGACATCATGAAACAAGGTGTCCACAGTTAACTGCTCCTCAAACCACTGTAGACCTCTCAATTGACTAAAATGATATAAAAAAAAAGTTGTAAAAAAGGAAGCCCATTTTATCTTCAGATGCATAGCCAATTACTTCAGAGGCTCAGTGTATATCTGTGGTTGTAAACATGGCCAGGTCAGTGGCTGACCTTAGAGAAGACAAGCATGCATTTGTAATCTTTGCTTAGGCAAAGGATTGATTACAACAATGAAGATCAAATCACAATTCTGAGTAGTCGGAGGCAAATTGCACATGTATCTCAAGTTGGTGAAAATACTCATTATAACTTCAGCACAAGGAATAAAAAAAAACAGACTCATTTTCTCAGATTATATTGGTCAAATCTATACACTCCCCTCTTCTATTAGTGAATGTATTATCTCAAGTTGGTGAAAATGCTCATTATAACTTCAGCACAAGGAATAAAAAAAAATAGACTCATTTTCTCAGATTATATTGGTCAAATCTATACACTCCCCTCTTCTATTAGTGAATGTATATCTCCTGTATATACCCATTTTTTACAAAGGAATATGAAATTTAAGGTTTATAGTTATTGAAAAAAATAGACCTCAAGTTTAGAGAATTTAAGATAAAGAGGTTGTCTCATGTCAGGAATTTGTAATCCATGGATCTGCACAACTACCCTCTATTTTTCCAATTGAACTTCACATCCGATCAGTACTATAACAAGGTGATCATGAACACTTATTGAACGATTAATTTTTTGGTGTTGTTTATTGGGGAGGTTGACTAATAATCTGTCCACCAAGGTTCCATTCTTGGAATAACTACACCTCAGGCTAAGCACAACCAAAGGTAGTTTGCTATTTGTAGTGCAACCCCTCTGGACATGATATGTCGTTAAAAGAAAAAAAAATCATGTTCTATTCAGAACAGCTGCACATTTCATTTTAAAAACATGCTAAGAGACAAAAAATAATAATTTGACATCTTCATCAGAGTAGTTAACTTTCCAAAGAGTTCACTTAATTGACTTCTTAAATAAACATTGCTTAATATTTAGACCACTTTAATATGATCACTAGTTTGCTGCTGACAAATGAACAATTTCTCAATGTTAATAATCATCTATAGTTCCTATTGTTCTCGACATTGGAGAACAAAAAATGTCATATGCAACTGAGAATTAAGTATAATGGACACGCCACTGATAACCATCCTAAAATGTTTATGTGCCACTCTGGACATGTAGATGAAATTTACCTTCCATAAGTTCCTGACTTTGGCAGAAATAGAAGAGTGAAGTCCAATGTCTTTCCAATGTGCTGTGATCATTGCTCTTGATGAACTTCTATTCCATAAAACTATAACAATATAGTTGTTCTAAAGTGGACCAGCCCAAGCCTGCATTGTCCTCCCAAGCTACAGTGAGAATGTGAGTGCTTAATAAACAGAGTTATATTTGATCCCAAACTTCGTCAGATCAAAATGAAAATCGTTGAGCTTAAATATTTAGGCACACGTAAGATTTATATTAAGGAAAAATGAGTATTTGAATGGAACGGATGTGATTACCTCAAGATCACCATTTTGCCTCACTTCTCTCCCTTGTACTCCTAGTGGGTCTGCACAGAGCAAGATAGTTCATGCTCAAATTTGAAGAAACTTATTGCAACAGACCGACAGAACAAGATAGTTCATGCTCAAATTTGAAGAAACTTATTGCAACAGACTGACAGAAAAGAATCTTCAATTATTTTGGATCTTTTCTTTAGAGTGTTCTACAAATGGAAATGAAGCCACTTCTGCTTTCGTATAGATGCATTTTATTCCCTCAGAAATTTGAGAAAGGACACACCCTGATTGACTGCAATGACCGCTTTATTGCCAAGGATCTTCAACATTTTATCACTCAAAAATCTCACATCACAACCGATCAACAGAAGTGCCTAAATCCCAAAACAGAAACGCAAAGAGATTCAATCAATCCACTCAGAAACCCATTTGATGAGAAATCAGATTGGAACAATACACATTGAAATTCCATGAAATTTACTGAAATCAGTTAGGTCCTTAAAAAAATTCTTCTACTAGTAATGAGCAGAAATCTGTAACTTTAGTCTGGATGATTTCTAGAAGTTAGGAGCCTACGAGCAAAGAATCATCCCTAAGACATTGGCATGTTGAATACCTTCATAAGAGCCCAAATGATGAAATGTGAGCGGTACTCATCTGCAGTCATGTTGCCATTCCCAACCTCTAACATGTCCAGATCTGAAGATATGGGAAAACGTACAAGGTGTCCAAAGAAATTAACAGAGGACAATATTTATAAATCGTTTAATTTCCTTTAGTCAGATACAATGTTTCAAATAACGCTTGTAATGATCTGGAATCGGTTGATGGTATTTATAGCGGTTGTTGAAGTAAGAAGTGTATGATAAAAAGATAAAGCTACTAATAATTCTCTGATCTAGATGTTGTTGAGCCTATATGGCAAAAGCATAACATGGTAGGTCTCTGTAGGGAGAGGGAATTTGTGTGACTGCGTCTTCTTGATATGCATTTATCTTGATTCATGATGAAATAACAACAACTAAAGTCATGACCAAACGATGGTAAACATTTGATAAAAGTAACCAATGTTGCAAAGAACATACTAATCAATTTCACTAGCTACAAAACTACATTCAACCCTCCTTCTTTGATGATTAATCTCTGAATTTCAGCACCTATCTACCTGAAGCCCTTTCGCATGACTGAAGCTGCCAGTGGAGAATTTCGGCCTGCATATCTAAGGTGTCATCCAAGTATTTTTCATTCTGGTCTAGGGAGATCAAAGTTTCTAAGTGAAGGATCTGTAAGGATTGATAAAATGTGGAGCAGTTTCGGCCCTATAATAGAGAAAATCTCTAAATAAGATCAAGGTAACATGACATTGATCTAAGTGTATCATGTTTCCTAACCTCAGGTAGTTGTCCCTCAACAATATAGTCAAAAGACTTGATCAGATATGTGTGATTTAGGACGATTCCTGAGTAGTATTGCTAAAGATCTATCGTTGTGATCCGACCTTATGTGTGGAACCAGAAAATCGATTATGAAAGTGTCCTCTTCAGATGTTGATCCTGCTTTGAGACAAGCCATCTAACCAAAAATTGCCCAAAAGCCTCCTAGAAAAATTCTGATAAAAAGAATCACCACAGATCTACATGGTGGGAAGGAGCACAAAAAGAACATTACACTATCATCAAGGAAGAATACTCTCCAGAAAAATCTATATCGCAAGAAATCGGGAAAGAAAGAAACAACTCTCAAGACAAGCAGGGGGAAAGCCCTGCCCAACAACAAAAAAGTGAACACGACAACCCCTCAAGCAACAATGGTTATGAGGATTTGAATACCGCATAAAATAATTCTTCATTTAACAGCAAAGCAGATCTCCCAAACCAAACTTCTTCTCCGACTATCTTCAAAATGACAAACACAATAGATTGCGAAGCTAAGACACCAATGTCCCAAGAACCAGAAGAGATGAAGGAGATGCAAGATAAAGGAAGTTGGAAGACCGTAGAGAAAAAAAGGAAAGCTACAGCACCAATCTCGCCAAGAAAGACGAGAAGCTTGACAATTAAGAACTAAGAAAATTGTAGGTCCGATAGACCAGTTTGGTCTCCGTGGACGTTAACCACCATCATCATCATCATAAAGAATAAAATAATTTGATGTAAAAATAAAACATTTTTTCTATAATTATTATTATATATATTATTTTCAATATTAAAATATAGTAATATCGTCAAAATAAAAGATAACTGATATTAAATTAAATGCTCGATAAATATTTATAACAATAGAATTGACAATGCCAAGATACGACTAAAGATTGAAACTAAAAAATAGTTTGTCTATCCTTGATTTCATCCATAGGATTGTGCATAAAATTACAAACATTCTAAAACTATTAACTCTATACCATCCATAATATATATATTTAAAAAAAAAAAAACAAAAAACTTTAAAAACCCTATTCCAAAATAAACCATGCCTATCCACATATTGTTTGAAGAATATAGTATGTTTTAACATTTTTTTTATGGATTATTGGAGTTCACTCTATGTTTGATAACTAATAAATATTTTATAATAAAGTAAAAATATATTTAAAAAATAATATATAAATTGTAATGAAGTAATAAATGTTATATAAATTGAAATATAGAATTTTAACATGTATATTTTCCAAAGTTGAGTATATAATGATCATGAAGCTTGTGGAGCATTGTGAAATTCTATTTATTTTTTGACATCCATGTGAGTTAATCCTCCTTTGGAAAACGTTCTCCTTGTAATTGTATAATTATAAATTAAAAATGGCAAAGAAAGGGACAAATTCCATTGCTTGAGGAGGGAGATTGCTTGAGGAATTTGGTTGTTGTAAATATCATTCATGGGTTAATTGAGTGGGTTTTAATGAGCTGACTATGTATTAATTCAGCTGGACAAATGAAGGACAAGCCACATCGCTTCGGGAAGAAAAAAAAGATAAACAAGAAGGACAAAAATTAATGGGAAATATGGTCTACATTGTCAAGGTGCTTGGTCTGCGTAGACCACTAAGGAAAAGGACAAAACGATCGTGGCCGAGAGGGTAGAGGGAGTTACAACGATGAACGATAGAGGGAGGAGGCATTCTCTCCAATGAAATCTTCTCACATGTTGATGGGAGACTAGATGCACATAAATAATAGGGGAAAATAACATAACAAGTTGAAAGGTCTGTGGGAAAATCACCCACAAATCATACACATAGGCGGAAAAGAGAAAAGGAAAAGAGGATGTTGAAAGATTCTTGAGGGTCAAGAACATTGCTAATAAGGCAGAGCATGTTATGGGGACCAAGAGAATTCAGGAGAAGAGAAGCTTTGATGATAGCCAAGTAAGAAAACCATGAGGCTTGGTGATTGATAATGATAAAGAAATGGTTGTGCCTTATAGGGCTGATAAATCTACTAGAGGCTATGTTGGATGATAACCTTTGAAAAATGGAGGCACTGAGGGCTAGTGGGATGATAACACCCGATGGTAGTTCCATGGATCAGGCTAATAACACAGGTGGAAGATTGAACTAAGATGTTGGAAAGTGCACACTTATTCCCTCAAAGGTAACAAGGCTAATAAAATCTCCATGCTAATAACTATATATCTTCCTCCACATCTGAATTGAAACTGTTTATATCCAAATCCCTAGAGATATTGGTATGTTGCATGTCCTTCTACATAAAAAACACTAAACTGTTGAAAACCTGGTGGGTGAAGGCAGGGTAACCTTGACACATCTTGTTTCAATTGGTGATACTGATCAAACCTTTGAGTACAAGATGGATCTATATCCATGAAATGGTTCACAATGTTTACCTTGTTTTTCTAGTTGGTGGGTGGAGGTGAAGCAGCCTCGAGACATCTTGTCTTAGTTGAAGTATTGGTTTGAAACTCCTCTGAGAGAACTCTACCTAAAGCATTGGAATCTCGCTCGGGGATGAAAGGCGCAAGAAAGACTTGGCTGCAACTTGTCTTTGGTTGGGTGGAGATTTGTAGTCCCTAAGTTAGTGTCCCAACTCCAATATTAAATCTAGATAAGTATGATAATGTAGTTGCTGCTATTGGGTTTCTTATTGAACCATTATATTAATGTTGTGTTGGTTGCATGATTAGCTTATGGTTTCATGTAATGGAAATGAGATGATAATTGATGTATGTTACTGTGTATTGTGAGATGCATTGGCAGTCCCAAGCAAAGAACTTGAATATGAATGCGAATCTTAATTATTGTTGAAGAATAATGTTCTTCTTCTGTTGTAAGCTTCAAGCTTTGAAGCATACCCCTAGTACTGTGGTTTTGTAGTAGTGTTTCCATACATTAAATTAGATATACAAAGCTTGAATTCAATTGGTATTGCATGAGGGATGGCTTATTTCCCTTAGTCCACAAGTTTCACGTTCTAATGAATAATTATGGTTTTATGCATTGAGTTTTCATGCTTTCATGCACTGATTTTAGATATAAATGTACCCATGTGAGTGCATGAAGAACTTTGTAGAGAATTGTGTGTTTTGGACACTTCGTCCCTGGTGTGACTGTACAGGAATAACACAATTCTTTTTATGTTGTAGGGGTAAGGAAGAAAGAAAATTCCCGCCCTCAAGGTAATTGAACCTTTGCATAAGCTCAAGGCACTGATGGAGTTGGTGATTTATTTATGTTATTGATATCAGCATGAGCATGTTGTGCGCATGAATTTCGATGGCACTATTATGTGGTTAAATTTCTATTAAGGAGATTAGCTGAGTCTCCTGATCCCTAAAAGGGGTGAATCCTTTTGAAAACCATCGAATTTAAGAATACATATATATATGGCCTTAGGTTTGGGCAGAACCACCATGGCAGGCCTATGGTCGTAAACCTTGCAAGTGGCACAATGGAAGCTATATCCTTAGCCTTGTAAATTGTTTTCATGGTCATTGCGGGTTGAATGTTCAAATTATGCCGTGTCACAACAATGTGAGTGGAAGGATGACATGCCCCCTGAGTTATAATCCTCTAAGGTATGTCCCAGATATTATTCATCAGAGGAAAACCAAAGGCACATCGAGAGTTTTAGGAGTGTTAGTCGGGAGACTTGATGCTAGGAGTTTTAGCTGAGAGAATTAGATGGGAGAGTTGATACCATGATTTTTAGCTAGGATAATGGAAATTTCTTCTAGAAGGTTCACCTCGAAAGAAAAACAATGGTACACTGAGAATTTTAGCCAGGATATCAAAGCGAGGAGTTTTAGTTGGGCTTTAGAGTTGGGAGAAAGAAAAGTTTTTGTCGGTAAGATTTCTGGTGTTTAACAGTTTCCCGGAAGCTATTCCATAGATGCATGAAGCGGGGTGCATCTTAATGAGCTGGGGTAATGATCCTGAGTAACGTAGGGGTTGTCAATGGTCGACGATCTGCCAATTGGCATTGGCAGTATAAGCTAACTAGGCAACCACATGGGGGTCATGTGGTAAGGGAAATGATGATGTGACACTTAAATTTGTATGGCCATAATTTTTTATCTAGAGGTTGGATCAAGATTAAATTTATATCGCCATAATAGTCTCAGTGTGACGAACACAATGAAATCAATTTTGCGAAGTTTTATATAAGTCAGAAAATATCAAAAAAATTTGACCTTATTTCCATAATGACGCCTTGGATCTTGAGTCAGCATAGTAATCAACTCCTTTTAACTAGTGTTTAGGTGAGTATTAGGACGGGGTGTGTGACATATTCCCTCTTGTTTAATTCTATTTATCTAATAGTCTATTCTATTTTTCCTCTCATTTAATTCTATTTATTCCTAATTATAATATAATTCTATTTTAACATTATCTTAATAGTATAATTTAAACTTAATGTATTTAATAAAATATTTTAATGTACCCCATGTGTATTTTAATCCTATAATTAATAATCTAATTCAATAATTCTTTATTTATATTCTAGTATTTTAATATGGTTTATTATCAATAATTTTTTATATTTAATAGTAATATTTGCCTTAATTTCATCGATCAATAATTTGACCCATGAAAGAAAAATTTGACCCATGAATTTCTTTCAGTTTCTTTTTTTTTACTTCACTTATTCTAATTATTTCCTAATTCCCCTTATTTTATTATTAATAAATTTTAAGTCTAATTTAATCTTACATTGATTTCAATAATTCTGACATAATAAAAAACCCTAGCTTCTGAGCTCTGAGCTCTGCACCCTACTGCCAATGCGCAGTCCTGCGCCCCTGCGCCATCAGACCTTCTCAGAACGTCATCATACTCAGAATAGCTTGCAGTAACGGTTCTGGAATATATAGGACATCGCGTCATGTCCTCTCGGAAGGGAGGGGCGGGATCTCAAGCCCCCCCTCCTTCAAATGAACAGCAACGGAATGGCGGCGCACCCGTGTTCTCCTCGCCTCCACCTGGTTCATTTCCAGAACAAGGCCAAAGTTCCGAACAGCCTGACATTTCAGTACAACACCCAGACACGGAAGGGGAAGAGACAAATACTCCAAGGGCGTCACAGCGAAAGGCAACATCGGCCACTTGCATCCCCAAGGCAACAGAACGAATCAAAGTTGAGCTTCCCAGCCATAGAATCAATGGCGAAATCCAATACATGCAAGATCATGCACTCATTGGAAAATTTCTCGGGTTCTGGCCAACAGAAAAAGCTTTATATGGATGGATCGCCTCCAAATGGAAACCCAAAGGGCATGTATCGCTGCTACTAGGCCCTAAAGGCTTCTTCACTGCTATATTCACCTGCCTGGAGGACAAAATAAGAGTATTTGAAGGAGGCCCTTACTTCTTCAACTCCGCAGGTCTCTTCCTGCGAGATTGGAAACCGAGGTTCAATCCAGACACAGAAGATCTAAGTCACGCTCCAGTGTGGATTCGCATGTATGGTCTCCCCACGGAGTACTGGAGAGAAGAAACGCTGAAGGACATCGGCGATAGCATTGGCACCTTTATAAAAGTTGCTGAGGAAACCAAGAACAGAAGATTCACCTCATATGCCAGGCTCTGCGTCCAAATGCATCTCAAGAAGACCCTTGCAGACTCGGTAAGTCTTTTTCACGATGACTATGAATGGACTCAACCTCTTGATTATGAACATATTCCATTCCGCTGTCGTAAATGTCATGAACATGGTCATCTGTTCCGAGACTGCCCTCTGACCTCCCAGTTCAAATCTTCTGCTAATCAACCCAGCAAAGACTCTGAGGGTTTCATTAAAGTGCCTTCTCGACGCAGACATACTAAAAGACAGGCTGCTACTCCCTCAAGCCCCAAAAAGCTAGCCTCCCAAAACAGATTTCAAGCCCTCGCTCCTCAAGATCCCTCAGTCTCACAGCCAAATGTATCCCCTGCCTCGCCTCTGCAGCCATCATCATCCAAGGATCTAAAAAACCCCTCGGATCCTTCCTCCTCTATAATGGCCAATGCTCCTCTTGACTCGAATGCCAAAATGCCAACCATAGAAGCTGATATACACCCCTCATCCATGGATCTTGATGCCGCACTAGCCCTCAGTTTGCATGAGGAGGCTACAGAAGACCCTCAGAACATCCCCATTATTATGGAGGAAGATCAAGAAACAATAAGTATAGATGGTGTGGATATACTTAAACTTGAAGAGGCCTGCAAGCAAAAAGAATATAATTCAATCCCCCCATGGGAAATAGACAGACTTGCAGGAGTCCTTGCCAAAGCTCAGCACAGCAAATGTCTTGGAGTACAAGCAGGCAGTCCATGGGACGGCAAGAAAATCCAAAAAGAAACCAAGAAAAGGGGACGCAAAACCGATTTGCAAAGAACCATCATTCTAGGAGAAATACTTATGGAATCTGGAAGATTTCCGAAGTTGACCACGTTTTACAAGCCCCACCCCCAAAGTTCCCCATGAAGCTTATCTCCTGGAACATGCGTGGGCTCAACAGTCCTTCGAAACACAGAATGTTGAAGAATATGATACAGTTGGAAAAACCAGCAGTGGTATTCCTTCAAGAAACAAAAAGTATTAGTACAGCGCTTGAAAAGATCCTTCGCAAAGCCTGGAGCGGAAGTAGATCAGTTTCCGTGGACGCAGTAGGGGCGTCGGGCGGGCTCTCCATTGCATGGAATCCGCAGATCCTGAAGCTACAAGACTTTCATGCAACCCACCATTTCATTCAAGCTAATTTTCATCTTATTGGAACGGACATTCATGGACTCCTCACCAATACATACTTCCCGCAAGATATGCACCACAAGCTAGATGTGCTGGAAGCATTAACAGATCTAAACTCAACCAGACAATTCCCATTGTGGATAAGTGGAGGCGACTTCAATCTTATCACTCATCTGGGAGAAAAAAAAGGCGGGCGCATGAAGCTAGAAGATGACAGCGCCGGTTTCAAAGACTTCATTCGAAGTAATCAGCTTATAGACATACAAACTTCCAATGGCACCTTCACATGGACGAACAAGCGCAGGGGAGTACACAATATTGCCTCGCGACTTGACCGCTTTCTCATCTCAGACAACGCTATCCACCTGGGCGGAGACTTTAACGCTTCCATCCTACCTCAGGGGGGATCGGACCATTGGCCAATCATGCTGCAATGGACGAGACCTGGTAAACACAGCAATCGACCATTTAAATATGAAGCCTTTTGGGCCAGTCATCCCAAATTCAAAGAGGTGGTCCAAGAGGCATGGAAATCATTCTCTCCTCCAGAAGGCGCAAAGATGTTCATATTTCAACAGAAACTCCGACATCTCAAGCAAGTATTGAAGGTGTGGAATAAAACTCAATTCGGGAACATCACGGAATCCAGGCAAAAACTGGAACAGGAAATGAGCACAATACAGCAAACAATCATCCTAGAAGGTAGAACAGAGGAATTGGCAGACAAGGAGCAAGCCACATGGACAGCGTTAGAAGCTCGGAGATCTCAAGAGGAAATCCTCTGGCACCAAAAATCCAGAATAAAATGGTTAAAAGAAGGTGAGAAAAATACAAAATTCTTTCATCGATCTACCATTCAACGGCGAATGCACAATAACATTGCCTTCATCAACAATAACCAAGGGGAGAAATTAGAAACGCATGAAGATATGGAAAAAGAGCTAAGGGATTACTTTCAGGAAGCACTCAAGGAACAAACCAGAAGCAGAACAGCAGCAATACAAGAGGTCACTAGGCACATCCCCAAGCTCATCACAGAAGAACACAACACAAATTTGCTGCAACCAGTCACAAAGCAAGAGGTAGAGGAAGCAATGGCGCAGTTAAAAGATGGTAAGGCTCCTGGACCTGATGGCTTTACTGCAAATTTTTTTCATGATTTCCGGGAACTAATACACGCAGAGGTCTGGGAACTAGTGGAAGAATCTCACTCCATGCACTGGCTCCTCCCCTCTCTCAACTCCACGTTCATTGCTCTGGTTCCCAAGGGGGAAGAAGCCAATACGCCTGACAAATTCAGGCCCATAGCCCTCTGTAATGTTATTTATAAACTCATCTCCAAGGTAGTGGCCAATCAGCTCAAACCCCTCCTGCCGCTTCTTGTCCTTCCAGAACAAACGGGTTATGTCGAAGGTCGCCAAATCATGGATGGCATCATCCTTTCTAATGAGGTGCTCCACTCCCTAAAAATCCTAAAGAAACCTGGTATGATTATGAAGCTTGATCTATCTAAAGCCTTTGACAAGCTTAGTTGGGAGTATATTCAGAAGATGCTGCTAGCCTTTGGCTTTAATGCAACATGGACTAGATGGATCATGAGCCTTATCTCATCTCCCTGTTTCTCGGTTCTTCTCAATGGCTCCCCATCTTTGCCTTTCCGCTCCTCACGAGGCATCCGGCAAGGGGACCCCCTCTCGCCTTTCATTTTCATTCTGATGGCGGAAGGGCTCAGCCGCCTTATACACCATGCTATCTCCTCTCAAGCAATCAGAGGCATAACGCTTTATGGCCTATCCCCCTTATCTCATCAACAGTTTGTCGACGATACCATGCTCTTTGGCCATCCTTCTTCTTCTGAAGCTAAATCCTTCAAAGCCTTGCTCTAGCTGTTCTCTGAAGCCTCAGGGACCTCCATCAATGCTTCTAAATCTCAGCTCTTCTTTTTCAATACCCCTGTCTCCATTCAAAGGAATATAGCGCGCATCCTTGGCTTCACCATTGCAGTGCTCCCATCCAAATACTTGGGTGCTCCTCTTATGGTCTCTGCTCTCAAGCATGCATCCTGGCGCACGCTCCTGGACAAGCTGGAAGCCAGACTCTCATCCTGGACATACCGATCGCTAAACACAGCCAGTCGACTTGTAATGATCAAGTCCGTGCTCCAGGCTATGCCTCTTTACCTCTTTTCCATATTAGCTGCTCCCAAGTGGGTACTCAAAGCCATTCGAAATCTTCAGCGGAACTTTCTATGGGGATCCACAGGTCTCAACAGGAAATGGGCCCTTGTTAAATGGTCAGAAGTATGCCAACTTAAATCAAAAGGAGGATTAGGCCTGCGGGATCCAATGCAAAGTAATCATACCATGGGCGCGAAAGTTTGGTGGAACTGGCTGGTCAAACCTCTAATTCCATGGGCAAAACTCTGGCAAGCCAAGTATGCACCTGGCAGTCAATGGGAGGATCTCATCAGAATAAGTCCAAGCATCTCTGGCTCCATGATCTGGAATGCGGCTAATCTACACAGTGCATTCATATAGGAGTACAGTTTCTGGGAAGTTCATTCCGGTAACTCAGCGTGTTTCTAGGAAGATTCGTGGCAACAACTTCCAAAGCTTGCCACGATTTTCCACAAACCACTTTGGCAGACTTACATGCAGAGCCACAGTTTGGTTCGCATCTCCCAATTCTAGCAACAACAGGCAAACAACGATTACCAACAATGGAAGCCAGCTTGCTCATGGCAACCGGGATGGCAAGAAGAGACCCACGCAGATATTGAGGAAGAATTAAACCATAGGAAAATCAAGCAGTCAAATAAGCAGGATAAGCTGAGATGGGGGAACACAACAAAGGGAACCTTCACCACGAAAGAGGCTTATATACTGCGATATGCTCCAAGTCAAAACAACAGAGATCCGCTATGGAATAATATATGGCAGCCCAAACTTTGGCCCAAAGTTTCAACCTTCCTATGGTTGTTGAGCAAAAAACGCATCCTTACTTGGGACAACTTGCAGAGAAGAGGATTCATTGGGCCATCAATATGTCCAAATTGCGCTCTCCAGTCGGAAACCATACTGCACCTCATGGAGACATGCCCCCTCGCAGCCCATCTATGGAATCAAATAGAACGATGCAATCAATGAAGAGCACACCGTCAGGGAGATATCACAAACCTGCTGAGAACCTGGCACAAATCGCCGTATAAAAGTCCGTTGTTAAACTCTTTGTGGGCTCTCATCCCAGGATTCCTCTATTGGTCCCTATGGAAGGAACGAAATTACAGAGTATTCAACAATAAAAAGCGCCCTCCTGACATCCTTTGGCTACTATTCAAACAAAGTATCCAAGAAACTTTGGCGATAAGAACATGGCAAGAAACAGACTGGCCCTCTTCTCCACAAGAGCTACAGGTCTGGAAATTATGGGATCTCCACATTGCTTGCCCACCTTCTGCCCCCTCTTCATCCCCTCCCAAGATTGGCTCCCCTGTTCATTGGACACCCCCAGTATCATCAGTCTTCAAACTTAATTTCGACGGTGCAGCAAAAGGAAATCTAGGACCAGCTGGATACGGAGGTGTCATTCGAAACGATCAAGGTATCATTCAGCACATTATCTTTGGCTCCATAGGCAATGACACCAACAATGTTGCAGAACTGGAAGGCCTATGGAAAGGCATCTGTATAGCCGATCAACAAGGGTACTATCCGCTGGTAGCTGAAGGCGACTCATTGATCCTCATCAACGCAGCCATTCGAATTCAGGCAGGATCACCTGCTGCCAAAGTAGCTTCCAGTTGGAGATTGCTCAGCAGACTTGAAGCACTGGAGGACAGGCTCAGGAGCCCCAATAGCATTATCTTCCAACATGTTAAGAGATCCGCCAACAAGGTAGCAGATCGCCTGGCCAACCAAGGAGTTAATCTGAATAGCTCACCCTTCTCAGGTCATCTCAATGAATCAAAGGACACTCAACTTCAACAGGATTGCCTTTCTCTGGCAAATCAGGACCTTCTACCCCCGGCTGCGGGTGATTAGTCTGCCCATAAATGAACGGGCCGCCTCATTAAAAGGCAAGTGGCAGCCCGCTCCAGACGTGTGGACGGAAGCGTCTCGAAACCGCCTCCTTCGTCCGGCTCAGTTAAATGCAGCCATTACTCCGCATGGGAGAATGGTCACGCGGCATTCTATTTCATTCGGCTCCATCGGCTCGACGATGCATTATGCAAGGGTGGTAATGGTGGGTATGGTCTGTAACTGGTCTCGGGGTTTAGCCTGCAACTTGCTCAGCTTGTGGATGAGATTGTTTTGGCCGAGTGTGCCAGGCTTTAGACCTCGGCCCTCTGTGCAGAAGGCCTTGGTCTTCATCCTGGCTCGCTCTGGCTCTCTGGTTTATCTGTTTCAAAAGAATTTGGCACTTGTGCGGTCTTGTTGGCTCCAAAGTTTCTGGGCTCTGTGCCATACTCTCAGCGTCGCCCTGGTTCACTTCGGTCAGCATTCGGGGGTGGTAAGCTCTGGTTTTTCCCTGTCTGTCATTTCAATTGATATTTCCTCACCTGGTCGGCTTTTGTGTGGCGAAAGGCTCCTTTGTACACCAGGCAGCACGATACCAGAATGCCGCGAGAACGAATGCGGCAACCTTGCCGACGGGGAGGCTCAAGAGGTGGCGCTCGTGGACGAGCTTCTCCTCCGCGGTCCTCAGCCTCACTCGGTTCTCCTTCCGAAGAAATTAACTCTCCAGGTGCTCGGAGGGGCCGCGGCAGAGGACGAGGGCGGGGTGGCACAACGATGTGCTCGCTCGGCTCTCACCCTTCCACGCGGTTCCGGTTCCCCTGTGTTCTGGATAACGCCACCTTTTATGTTACTGTTCGGCTCGAGAAATGCGAGCACACCGACCTACCAGCAGCTCCAGCGGAGCCACGACCACCCTCGCCTGTTCAAAGCTCTCGACTGCAACCTGCGGAGGCCTCGGGTGCGGCTGCGGGAGCAACGGCTGGAACAAGCGAGCCTGCACGCAATGAACCTCCCCACACGGATACGAGCGCCTCTGATCCCTACGCCTGCCGAGTGGTGGAGGAACAACCGTCCACCTCCATGGATGAGTAAGTCCTCTGCTTGGCTGCGCTTTCAATTCCAGAATGGCGGCTCCATGGTTTTTGCACGATACTTATCATCGTATGTAATGTCGGTCAAGTGTCTTGGGACGGGTATGAATGGTAGCTCTGAGTCTGTAATGGGAGCGGGTAGCATAGCTCAATGTCTGTTACGTGTCTTGTCTTTGGATCGTTGGGAAGTTCCGTGTCGTTTTGGCAGGGACAGAAAGC
The DNA here is from genome assembly GCA_031772625.1 of Pinus tabuliformis. NCBI lineage: Eukaryota > Viridiplantae > Streptophyta > Pinopsida > Pinales > Pinaceae > Pinus > Pinus tabuliformis. The sequence continues at coordinate 717,659,717 of CM062816.1, read as the reverse complement.
AATATGCGTGTAACTAGTTTGTTATCTGCGTGTAACTAGTTTGTCATGTGTCCGGGTCTAGAGTCAGTGGACAGCTCCTTAGCTCCACAGTTTTCAGGTTTATGTTCAGTCATAGCGCGCTCAAATGTTCAGTGGCGGCCATCTTAGCATGGCGGTTGTACTCCTTTGTAACAATTTTTGTATAATATAATAGCAGTAGTCAAATTTACACAAAAAAAAAAAAAAATCTGACATAATATAATTTATTAATTCTTTAATTACATTTAATAATTTTATTTTATTTATTAACGAAATTGTTTAAGAAGTAATGATAATATTTTAACTCAATTTGACCAATGGCTTAGTCTAACTTATAGATGAAATGGACTTTCATGACATTATTTTCTGTTTATTTTTAACCAAAATCCTCGACAGGTTTTTAAAAGCTTGAGTTCAAGTTTATTTAATTTGTAGAATTCTAGTGCCTCGGGGGGTTTTCAGGGTGTTGAATCCATTTATGTAATCAAAAAATGTGTTTTAAACAACACAAATCATATTTTTTCTTGAAATTGTGTCACCAGATTTTGATAAAAAAACGTTATTTTGTCTAGAAGTTAAAGTAATGTCAGTAATTTATGTTGGAAATATCAACAATACTAAGAGGGGATGGGGGTGAGAGGGTTGGGGTGAATCATTATTTAGCACATTTAAAACTTTTACTTCATTAGAATTAGTAAATTGGTGTGCACCAGATCATTGACAAGAGTACATTTATATGTTGGTAAAAAATTCAATGATGAAAATATATTAGTAAAATCATAATCAATTACATATAGATGAGGATATAACAGTCTCCAAAATTTATGAACAACAACTTAAAGGAAGCTACAACTCCCTAGTATTATGTCAGCGACAACTGTCAAGAAGCTCCAACTCTCTTCGTTTTTCCAGCATTAATAGGAATGAGGCTACATCCCCTTGAGGCACAAGATTCAACTTGGACCTCAACACTTTAAGCAAATACGACCTATTGATCTAGGTGGCTCCAAACACATGCAAAAGTCCCAAAGGACTCAAAAAGGGTCAAGATTCAAAGTCGTCAGATTACTCCCAAACTAGCACCAGATCGAAGTGCTCGTCGCCCTATTTCCAACAATGTGAACAACATGCAAATCCGAGCTTGTATGGAGGAGATAGAGCCAGTCAAATTTGCGGTCAAAGTTGGGTTGTGGATAAGGTTTAAGTGTCCCACAAATTCACTATCAACCGGAGTGGGAATGTAGTTCCCGAAAGTGGCCGAATTTGTTGGATACTTAATTTGTCTAATATACCTTATATTAGACAAAATAAAAAATGACTATTATTATATAAAAATCAAAAAAATTATTATAAAACAAGTGGCGGGCCATGACCCCCACCACCCCCACCAGAACCCAAAACTAGTATCAAAATTTGTATTAAAAAAAGTCGACAGGCCGTGACCCCCGCCGGCCCAACCACATTATATAACAAACATTAATGTCTATTAGGGTGGGTGGGCCACCTTCGCTGGACCCAGCCCATGCCCCCACCAAACAACATACGATATATGTTAATACAACAAATGTTAACCATCACATTTATTGTGGAGCCGATGGGGATTGAACTTGTGCGACCCACGTGGGTGGGCCCCCGCCGAGCGGCCCCATGTGGCATATGCCAACCAAAATTTAAATCACATCAAACCACTTAAATGCGCCATTTATCACAACAGTCATTCACTGAGCCAAAACAAACGGTTACATTTGTTATAACCGCGCCCAAAATCGACGCGTAATAAAACATAACGGTTGCCTTTTTGGGGAGGTAGGGATTTGAACCCTGTCCGCACCCATAAAATTTACAACCGCTACCATTGAGCCACGGGGCTTGTCTTTGTTAGGTCCGCCCCTGCATAGTATTTAAATGTGATTTACTCATTCACCCAAGACAATGGAAGAAGCGCCGAACGAGAGCAACTGGTGGAGGCAGAACCATGAATATGTGAAACTGTGGCTAGACTAGAACCTTGAAGCAGTGACCGAGGTGGAACCTCTATTGGCATGGATTTCGAGACAGGAATCTTTTGATGCTGTGAGGAATCTTTGAGATTCCATGGGAGGTAAAAATTATTTTTATCATAATGTAATCAAGTTTACAATCATTTTTCTCATATTTTCGTAGGGAATGCAATGGCAAGGCTGGTTTCGTATTTTGAGCAACAGATTTGCATATTCCCAGTGGAGGAGAATCTTCAAGAATCTTGAGAGAATCTTCCAAATTCCTTGGATGCTGAATTTTCCCAGATTCAAAATGCAGCCAACTTTATACTCATTCTTCTCAGAATTTCGCAGGGATCTTAATGGAAAGATCAATTTTCCGATTTGAGCAACAAACCTTCAGATGACCTGGAGGAGGGAATCTTTGAGGAATCTTGGGGGAATCTAAAAGATCTTGTAGCCCTAGTTTTTCACTTTGTCAGAATTCAGAAATTTGACAGTTGATTTTACACTATTCGATGTCGTGAATCTCATGGTGTAATCAGATTTTCCATTTGATCATTCCATTTTTCAGCCACTTTTCAAAGTGGAGTACAGGTGTCAACATTCAATGTGCGAGCAGTCATTTCCATGATATTTGACGCCATAAGATTGATGGTACAACCATATCCAACAGTTTATCATCCTCTTCTTTAGATGACTCTTTGATGTGAGGTATATGCAGTGTGATCATGTTCTTCTTTGTCTCTTTGCTTGAGATGCATTGTGTTGTATAGTTCCATGTTTGATGTTTGATGTGGGATCTTGTTTTTTTCTTGATGTGAGATGTATTTATTGTCATGTTTTGATTGGGATCCCTTTGTCGCCATGTTGACGGGATACTCATGTGTCGCCATGTATGTTTGAATTGAGATCCATTTGATGCCATGTTGCCAGGATGCTCATGATTACCATACATTAAATTATGTCATGCTGATAGGAGTCCTTTTGTGAATGATATTTCCTATAGCGGAACATCTCGTTGAGCCATTCCTGCGTTAGGGAATATTCCTTGCATGATAGAGAAAACACATTCATGTACATCATCACTCTTCCAACACAATGGAGCGGCCTACACCATCTTGACAACGGGGCCCGGAGATGTAGTCCCTCCTGGATGAACTCTGTTATCAACGCCTTGTGTATTATGTTGTTGATTCTTGTCATGTTCCCTCTTCTTTACAACATGCATATATGTTCCTTTATGCTCTTTTAAATGCAATTCTAACCACACCACGGAAGTAAAATATCTTGGTTAAATCTGGGAGTTGAGTCAACTCGAATCACCTATTCTTTTTTATAAATATGCTTCAGATTATCCTTCTTCATGTTGTTGATCCTAAGATAGCATCGCTATCATTATACTAGCATAATACTTAGCGAAGTACTAGCATAATACAACTATCGTTGTAGCCCTAGTCTTCCTTAGTGAGCTTAGACCACTTTAACTCAACCCTTTTCAACCTTAGATCATTTTCTTGAATTCATCCCTATTGTTTGCTACAACAATGGCTTAGGCCTCCAACAAAGGGATAAATTCAAAGATAAAGAAAGACTATATTTAGGGTTGTTGATGTCCGCTTCAAGACAAAAATTGACCTTCATCAAAACCAACATAGAATTTGAATTCTAGTAGTTTAACCTATAACCATAATGTCTTCTCAGAAATCTTGCACACAAAGCTCAGTCTACTACTAATGTTCAAAACAGACTCAACCTAATCACCCTTGATCTTCGCTCTTCATGCCAATGAAATTCACCTCCTCCTAGCCTCGGTCTGCTCTAGCGAGTTCTGAGTTCATTTCTTTTTCAAACAAATGCCACAAAAATGTCCCTATGAATTTTCACGGTTAGCTTATTTATAATGTTGGAGGTAGGGCTATTTTAGGGATAACCTGAACCTAAAAATCCCCCCTTTAAAAGACACTTCTATTATTGGAGTCGACTTGAAATTGATTGAATATTAACTAATCATTTTCACCTTAATCATGAGGACTATATTGTCTATAAAGGAAGTTGATTTTCAAATTATTTAATAGACCACCTTGTTTCTAGTTTGGACAATATTGAACTTGTTTTTGTCATGCATTTTATCTGGGTTCAAACCCATTCAATTGGGGCAGATTATGAAAAAATTTAAATCTTGAATATCTCTTCAGCCAGCAAGATCCACAAAGCATGCAATCTATCAAATGAAATGACATGATGAGGGAAATCGAGAGGCAATGGTCTTGCATCCAAATTCACGACCTTTTCCATGCATATTGACAAAAAATGCATGGGCACATTAGCGATACTTCGAAACTCATCAATGGCCCATTCACTCCTTGAGATCATTGACGACCTTCTTCTAACAATATCCCGTTTTGTCATTAATGTTAGTACTCATGCTGCCCTTGTCTTCGTGCTCCCCCTATCTCCATCCTTCACTTCCTTTCTCTCTCCCTTTGACATCAATGAAAAAGGATGACTTGTTTCTTTTGGACTACTCCCCCTAAATACGTGGCACTCAACATGATTTATATCTTATTACCCTTCCCTTCTTTTTTGTCCCTAACCTTTGCTATACTTTTATTTTTCTATGCTTTGTCTAGTATTCATATGTTGTTCTAGCTTCTTATATATGTTACAACCAATCTTTGTGAGTCTTCTTCTCTGATTTCACATTTTTGGAAATCAAACAAAATATTATAGCATTGATCCACACACATTTTATTGACACTGAGAAGATTGTGCTTCAAATCCTCAACTAGAAAAACATTTTTTTCTTTTACATTCTCACTTCCTAGATTTACTGCACCTTTTCCAAGTATCTCGACAAAGGAGTTATCTCCAAATGAAACTCTACTACTTTTTATTTTTAGGCTAATAAATTTATTTTGATTTCCTATCATATATGTTGAGCACCCATTGTCTATGTACCATTCATCTTCTTTATATTCAACAATCAATGTTAGATTGCAACCTTCCTTCCTTTTCTTTTCCCATACTGTAGTTCGCTTTTCTATCTTAATGATTGGAACATTTTCTTCTATAAACCTGCAATCCTTGCGATAAAGATTATTGCACTTGTGGCATACAACGTTTTGATTCATTAGTGGTTCAAATGGATTGTAGTTTATGTTAGTAGATCCATGAAAATTTCCTAATTTATGGTCATTTCTTGCATATACATAATCATTCCCACTTCTTGCAGAATTGCATATTATTTTAATTTTACAATGAATTTATCTATGCCCGAAATTTCTACAAGAGTAACAATGACCAAGAAAAATATTTAAGGAGTTGAAAAAAAATCTTACATGAACAAATGTGTCTCCAAAATGCAATTGAAATATTACTTCGCCAACTTTGAAAAATAAAATAAAAATATAATTTTGCATTTAAGGAAATGAAAAACTTAGTTCTCTCCCATGTAGATCGTGCTTATATATACACACACACATTATAGACTAAGTTATTCTACGTGAACACACACATACCTCTTATGTTTTACGAAAATTTGCAAGGAAAATTATTGCATTTATTGGAAAATTGAGAGATTATAGGACACTAAATTTATTTGCAAAAAATATCATTAGGAGAAGAAGATAATTCTCCACATATGTCTCTTTAATCTGAATTAAAATTCACAATGGTTATATTAATTTTGAGGGATGCAATTTTATAAAAGAGGAAATACTTGAAATTTCATTGCCACATTTGGCCCAAAAGTTTAACCCATCTTCATGCATTCACTTGAGTACACTTATATATTGTTAAAAAACTCAATGATGAAAATATATTAATAAAATCATAGTCAATTACATATACATGAGGATATAACAATCTCAAAAATTTATGTTACATCTAATCAAGTAGTGAGATGGTCACCATGGTTCGTACGATGCCTCAAACTCGAAGCTCTACCCTGCGTGGCCATGGCCGGAAAAGAAAAGGAAGATAGGAAGAAGGGAAATCGAGCAACCTCGGGGGCAAACCGAGGGGCCACAAACTGACTATCAACATGATCAATGAAGTCACGAAAGCTTATCATGAGGGCATAGACGAAGAAATTCAGAAATTGATAGAGGATTGGGAGGCAGATTTGAATCGTCAGGCAGGATCCATGGAGATGGAAGCATAATACTGGCAGATCTTGGTGCCTGATCTAGGGCATACCTAAGGTTGGGTAGCCCAATTCAAACATACGTTGCTCCTCTACTGGTCAATGAAATGAATTATGGGCAACGCCCTAGAACAAATTGCTTTGAATATGGCCACTGCAATGTAGGCATTCCTAGACTACAAGCAAGACTTCAAGAAGCTCCTGTTTCAAATGCAGAAGAAGGATGGGTACCTCAAGTTCATTGAAAATCACTTGGATTGCATTCTTTCATTGATTAAACTCCTGGGGCCGAATACAAAAGACTTGGCTCCAATGGAATCTGCGACAGCTGAGGAAGAAGAAGAATGAAAATTATGTCTTTTTGTTATATACCTAGGGGGGATAATATGGGGTACAAAGTGAGGTACCCATAGTAATAAATAAGGTGGTTAACCCATATCATGTAAGGGACCACAACTAGTTAGTAATAATGTAATGGGCCCATGGTATTAGTTAGATGGTATGAGGGAACCATGGCAATGACCCATGGTATTGTATGTATGAGGCCTATATAGAGGCTAGAGACACCACATGGAGGGATGTCAAGGATTATTGTATGAACAGGCATATGGCTTGTGGATTGTTCTCCTTCCTTAAGGAGTGAATGTATGGTGTTGCCCTACCTTAAGGGTTTGATATCAAAAAAAGAATCATTTCTATATTCAGATCTTGTTATTTATTGAGTTATTGCTATCATCATATATTTTTGGGTTAGATCTATAACAAGTGGTATCAGAGCTATAATAAGTGGTATCAAAGATATAACAGTTTGTCTCTGGTTTCACCCATCACTGTGCACTCATACCCAAAGCTTCCTTGATCTTTTGGCTAATTTCCCACAACTGGGCCAAGATCATGCTCTGATACCATTGTAATGTTCCAAACTTAAACAAACAGTGATATACAAAAGCAAATGTGATTCATACATAGAAAAGATAAATGAACAACAAATTCTCAATACACAATAGAAATGAGAACTAGTCAAGCCATTTTATTAATGGAGTGGAGCAAGTACAATATTATGGAAAATGCACCTGGGCTTGCATCAAGGGCAAGCTTGACAGAACCTAGGTCTCAAACAATAATCTCAATGTTGGAAATAATTGCTCCTCTAATGCTCTATGATGTCTCCTAGTAACTACAACTGCTGGATGGAAAGGAGCTGTAAGAAAACCTGCCTCTGGTGCTTAAAAAGTGATGAAACTATGGCCGCAAACCCCTCAATCAAAACCCACAAAAACCCATAAATTATTTGTCTCGATTTAGACTTCCTAAAATTGACCCCCAAAGGCACTGTGCAATCCCCAACCATTCTACCTTGTCTACTGCAAAGATACAGATGGAAACTCCACCTCCGGTGCTCAGAAAACTCTGAAACTTTATATTTGGGATCCTTATCAAAAACCCAGAAATGGTTTGGCTTGATTTTGACCTCCCAAATTCGACCTCTTCTATGGCCCACGCCCTCCAAACAGCTCCAGAAATACGGCCTGCAAGGAATGACCACAAATTACTCCTCGAAGCTCTGAAATGGAAGCAAACACCCCTCCAGATATCTTCTCTAACCTCCACCGCAAAGCTCAACCTCAAAGACTGATACTCTACCCACCAAATGAGCTCCCACACACTACCTCTACATTGGCCCAAGTAGTGTGAAAGTCACACTGCTAAGCCAGAAGCTTAATCAGCTCCCAAAATCTCCCAGATGTTAACAATCCTCCCTAGCATCCTCTCCAGAAAATCTCACATCAAATCTCCCTTGCTAAGCACCACCAATGAACTAGGCCTCCTCTCCACTGTGTCCCCCAATAATACGCACAGCATGGAAGGGAATGCTACTGTTGAGAATCACAATGTGATCCTCCTCCTGAAGAAATGAAGACAACCTTCTTAGGGTGGCACTCGAAGTCCCCCAAAGAAAGGGTGAGCTCTTCGCTTGAAGAACTCATGCTAAACAACCACTGACTCGGCTAAGAAGCTCGAGAAACCAAAGAGAAATCGATAAACTCCAATAAGATGAATGAAATGAGGAGAGCTACCTTATATAGATTTCGTGGAGAACATTTTCCCTCCATTTTCCCTCCTTCGTGGGTCCCTTAGTAAGCCATTGATTTTCTCTCTCATGCAATTTAAACTATTGTCTTAGGAAGTGCTTATTTTCTTTATGTGAAAAAAATAAAAATAACTTACTTCTAACTCCTAAGTCTCCTAATAAAATCGAATGAGCTCCATCTCCTCCAAAATTGGCCCCAAAATGTAGAAATAAATCTTGTTCCAAAATAATTTAGGAATGCACATTACATAAAACACAAGAACATATTCTCATCCTTTCTAAAGTCGCACCCGAAACTTTTTACAGATGTGCGTGTTCGTAAAACCAAAGATAATCATTCTATTCCCTTAGAAAATTGGGACAACTATCTTAAGAAGTTGTATGATTCTCTGGACACTATGAGCACCACCTTAAGCACATCTATTAAGGAGGATGTATTTACTCTTGAAGATGTTCAGTCTGGGATTAATAAGCTCTCTAATGGGAAATCTAAGGGTATTGAAGGATAAGAAGCTGAGATCTTTAAAATGGGAGGATTTATCCTCATTTCTCATCTCCAAAAGCTTCTCGATTTGGTTGTAAAGCATGGCTTCCCTTAGCTTTGGATGCAAAGCCTTATTGTTCCTATTTTTAAAAATGGGGACAAAAGCATTCCCTCTAACTACAGGACCAATATGATTAGCCACAACCTACCCAAGCTATATGGGCTCATTTTGGAAAAGAAGCTTAGCCTTTGGCTGAAAAGCAGGGTAAAAGAGCTAAAGGGCAAGATGGTTTTAGGGGACATCACTCGACTATCAACCTTCTTGTCACTCTCAGGATCATTGCACAGGAATGTTACAATAGTAAAATTGATCTCTTTTGTTGTTTTGTGGACTTTAGAAAATATTTCAGCATTGTTCCTCGAGATAAGATTTGGGAGAGACTTGAAGAGATCATGGTTCCTCCTGAACTGAGGATTGTTGTGATTCGCCTCTATGAGACACTCAATGCCAAGCTTAAGACCAACAAAGGGTGGTCTAAAGACATTAAATGCAATATCGAAGTTAAGAAAGGGTGTCCTCTATCCCCTACCCTTTTTGGCATATACATAAATAAGCTAGAGAAGTGTCTGGAAACTACAGGTTGCAAGGGAATCAAGCTTGCTGGTGTAATCAATACTCTTCTCCTTTATGTTGATGATATCGTTCTTCTTGCAAAATACATGACGACCTAGACAAGCAGCTTAAGACTCTTCATGTCTACTGTTCCAAGATGGGTATGATAGTTAATACCGACAAGACTACAGTCATGATCATCAAATCCAAAAGGACCACCCATGGTAGTTTTGTTTGTAATAAACACTGCTTAGAGCAAGTTTCTTCTTATAAATATTTGGGTACTGACTTTCCTCATCAACTCAACAGAATTATAGCATCGTGAAAAGGATTATTGGATGCTGGAAAGCTTATTATGAGATTGAAAACAATTGCAAGTCGGTTAATATTTGCATTTGGAGTAAAAGGAGGTTCCTCTTTGAGACTCTCGTCACCCTTGTTTTCTTATACGAATGTGAAGTTTGGGGTTGTAGTATATCTAGAGAGTCTTGGAGAAAAATTGAGATGATTCAAAATCAATTCATAACCTACAACCTAAAAATAAAGGGAAATACTCCCTATCATATCCTCTTGATTGAAGTTGGTTTGTCCCCTATTGAGAGTATGACTATGTTTAGATATCTGATGTATAAGAATAAGCTTTACAATATGGAATCCAAGAGGCTCCCAAAAATTGCTTCTGACTTTAGTTAAAAGCCGCACCTTCACCTCAAGCACGTGTGGCATAAGGATGCCTAGTCTTGGCTCAACCATTAGGGAATTAAGGAGGAAAAAGGAGCATCTAATATTATCTTGAAAGCAGTAAATTCTCACCCTTAATGTTTGTTGCTAGATAATGTTTTGCATATTGTGAATGTTGAGTTAACTTTTTTCTTCTCAATTTGTTTCGTAGAGGAGGATATATGGCCTTCATCAGAACACAAAATTAAGTTCTAGTGATATAACATATATGTGGGAACCTCTCAAAGATGGTTTACTTCTATAAGTTTGACATGTTTTATCTTTAATATTACTATATTTTTTATCATTGGCCCCAATTTATTTTGGATCATGACTTTTCTTTTTTTCATGTGAGATCTTGGAGAGCATTTTCTTACTATATACTTCTTACTTTATAGGTTGGAAACACATGTGTAAATGATAACAATTATGCTATCTAGAGTACAACACGACACAACATCTGCAGGGTAAGTCTGATGTTATTGTGATCTTGTAGAAATGGTTATATCACGCTTCTGTGAAAATGCATTCTTTGGTTATATGTGGCTGCTTATGTATTTTGTGCAAGATCATGTGTAGTTTATTCAAACCTGTTCTGCAAACATTTTTTTGGTTTAGTTATCAACCACCACTCCCAGATGATCAAGTAAATCCTGTGCTAGATTATGAATATGAGGAAGGTGTGGTTTTCTATTTAATATGGTTTTTTCTAATTAATTATATTAAATATAACATACACAATGCTTGATGTCCACAAATGATTCTCAACAAGCTAGCAGGGGCAGAGGACATGGGCATGGAATGGTGACTAGAAGAGGAGGTATATTGTGAAAATTTTGCTTTGAAGTTAGTATTTACTATTACCCATTGCCATTGTTTATGGTAGATAACACATACTCTAACTGTATAATTTGATCTTTCCAATATCAGATCGCAATCTAATCGATTACAATTTGATCTGAAGGTGTAATTGATCATTTACTCCTCTGTTGAGCGGGTGGATATATCCTCCATTTATCCTCTCAATCTTATTCCACAATTTCTTCTAATTCTCAAAACTAAAATTATTGTTCGGTGACATTACTAGATCCCGGTTGCTGCTATTGCTGTGGATATGAAAATGTGCATTGAGACTCTCTTTGTTGCTTGACTATTTTTGTTTTCTCATAAATTGTGGATTGAGAAAGACAAATAGATTAAGAGATCACCCTTTCTGCTATCTCAAATAGATTCTCCAAGTATGAATCTTTGCAGTCGAGATTCTAGACCAATATATTACAAATCATTTTATACTTTAGGGATCATTCCTCTCTTTAGATAACTCAAAGACATATCCATACCAAATCCCTTATCATACCTAATGGTTAAGAAGATATCAATATCAAATCTAGAAATGGTAAAGTACATATACTTCTACATCATATCACATTCAATTAATTACTTTTCTCGTTATAATATTGCCATCAATTAAGGACTCCAAGAGAAAGACTGATGGAAACATTGCCACTGGTTTCATATTAAAGTGGACTCTATGAACCATTGCAACAACATATATATATATATATATATATATATATATATATATATATATATATATATATATATATATATATATATATATATATGCTCAGGGTAAAGAAAAAACCTAAAAAACTATCAGTGTGCCCTTACACCTTTTGTTGCAAAGGCTAGTTTATGTTTGTTGATAAGGATGGCTTATATCCATTGAGACTAAATTTGGTTTATAAAAAATTACAAAAGGTAAGGAAATTATTTGGATTTCTATAAAAAAATATTTGTGTTGGAAACTTTAAGAAAAGCCTTCCTAAACTACTATAGAATTTGATGAGTAATATAAGAGAATGTGTTTTTTCATGTTCCACCATATTATTCTCACAAAGATGACAAACACTTTTTATTTATAATATATTAGAATTTGCTAATGTGGTGTAGTACTATGTAGCTAATAAGAACAATTCCTTATTTTAGTATTGTTGATTTCCTTCTTCACCCTAGTCAAAACAAAGGCATACTTTTAGTCTTTTATAATAATGTTCACGTCCTCGTTATAGTACCTTAACTATCTCTTATCCTCTACTTATTTATGGCATTACAATGGCTTTTCATGCAATAAAACACCATGCTTAAAATATTAGATTAATATTATTTTATTATTAACTATTACTTTCTTATATATATATCTATATATATATATATATCTATCTACACACACACACACACACACACACACACACACACACACACACACACACACACATACATATATATATATATATCCAATAGATGTAGTTTATGTGAATGTGGTACTCACCTCATCCTCTCGAATCTATAGACTAAGCAGGCATGAATTGAAATTGAAGGACTTACAACCTTGAAATATAAATGGCAAGGGCACTCACTTGAAGTTGCTTTAAGGAATTGGTATAAAGACAAAGAAACAAAAGGTTACAAAGACTTTCCTCTCACTTGGGTTTGGGGAATTTGGCTTGTAAGAAAAATGAAAATTTTGAGATCAAGGACAATATGTCCTTCAAATGATCTTTCCAAAGTCTTAATATCTTAAAGCACATTTATCCAATTCTCCTCTCCCCCTCACTATGCTCACAGCTCTAATATGAATACTAACACTCAAACTCGTTGGAAATTTTCAACGAGGCTTTCAAAGGATTTCCACTTAAGGGAGGAGTGAGGGGCTTAATCTACTTCACACAAAATCACTCCCTCAACTTCAAAGTTAGTACTGGTCATTCTTAAATAATAATAGTGAACTCATAACTCTTAATTTGGTTCTCATCCTTAGTCCTACAAAACAAATTTCCCAATTCTCAAACTTGTTCTCATCCTTGCTCTTAAAACAACAATTTCCCAATTTTTCCTTTCGTCCTTGTGATCCAATAGATGAAAATAAATTCTAGACTACCAAACTTTTTGCTACAATAGTTATTTTGAAACATCAATTAATTGAATTTTTTTTTTACTTGCATCATTTTTATTTATGTATTATTTAAAATAAATAAATTAAAAAAAAAAAAAAAAGACAAGATGGTGATACACTATCGAAAGAAAATATGGAGTTGCAAAAAAGCACATGAGAAATCAAACACTCTAATTTGGACAAAACCCTTTTTGTTTTCATAAATTCAAACTTCACAATCTTAATATTTTTTAGCTGAGTTATTTGAAAGACTTCCATACTACCAAGACTCTAAATTTTTCCTAAATAATATAAAAAAATATTAATAATTATTAATGACTTATATTAATGTTTCTCCTAATTATTACGGTTTATATTTTTATAATAAAAAAAATTATAATAAATTTAACTATTTTTATATTTTTAACATCATTTTAATATTACAACCAAATAATTATAATTAAACTTCTTTGATACCAAAAACAAGGGATGAAAATATTATTCATAATATTTCCTCACATATTTTATTATTTCAAATAAAATTATTAAAAATGTAAATAGATATGAAAATAATTTACACATATCATATTTTTAGATTATCAATTATCAACTCGAAAACATAACCCGCTTACAATGTGAAAAATCATAAATATTTCATAATCAGCAAAAAAACAAATATCAAACTATTGCGAATTTTTTAAATACAGCTCCCTCTAATGAAGAACGGTAAAACGTCAGATATAACTTTTTAAATAATCAACATTAAAGTCAGGTATAACTTTTTAAATAATCAACATTAAAGTCAAATTTCAACTGGAGCCCATAACATCTATCTACACTCCCAAAAATCATGAACCCAAATATCAGTAATTCGCTGACAACGTGTCGTACCGCATGTGGCTCTTTCATATCATGAGTGAGTATGTCGTTTCCACTGACGATTATGCGGGGCTTGAAATTGTGATGGGCAATAATGGTCAGCCAACTCAACATTGTCTCCATCCTTAGTTGCACTGAGAAACTAAAATTAGTAAGTTGTTGGTGTATTTTTGTATAGGCGAGAAAATTTTTCATAATTCAATTGTCAAATTAGCAGTGGAGAAAATTATCTTTGGTTGTTAACCCTGAATGAGGCTCACTCATCACTTTTATTCAAGGAAAATCATGCCACCTGAAATAACCAGCTGGTGGTCCGTAAGGGGGAGGCTTTCACTCATGTGACAGCATTCACTCATGCGAGATGCCTCTAGGTCTTGGGCCAACCAATTGGTGGTCCATAAGGGGGTCGGCTTTCACTCATGTGAGATACCTCTGGGTCTTGGTGGTCCATAAGGGGGAGGCTTTCACTCATGTGAGATGCCTCTAGGTCTTGGGCCAACCAGTTGGTGGTCCGTAAGGGGGTAGGCTTTCACTAATGCGAGATGCCTTTGGGTCTTGGGCCAACCAATTGGTGGTCCATAAGGGGGTAGGCTTTCACTCATACGAGATGCCTCTCGGTCTTGGGCCATTAACTTATTTCTTTACCTCCAAGCAGAAGTAGTTTTAGGGTATACTCCAGGCCCATATTCATCATGTATTATCAAGTGAATGAGAACTTAATTCATATTTTCACAAAAATTAATTTTCTTTGTAAAATAATTAGATTCCTTGAAAATCTCAAAAATTTGTTCAAATGGTTGAGTCTTTCTCATTAAATTAAAGCACTAATAAAAAAAACTAAAGACTATAAAAATATATGTACTTTATTTCTTTAAATTTGAATTTATAATATAAAATATATATACTTTATTTCTTTAAATTTAAATTTATAATTTGATAGTAAAAACCACTCGCTATAATCATTAGGCCCACTCATATTACTTATACATTAAACATATAAATGTTTTGAATATGCATCACATTTAAACAATCACAATTTACACAAAAATCGTTGAATACAAACTAATTACATTGTGTAGTTAATTTTTAACTAAAACTAAACAATACATATGTTTTAAAGCAAAATTAAACAATACATTTTTGTTATTTAATTTTGTTTTTACAATACAAATAATGATTTAAAACCTTCGCAAATCCTTAAAACATTTTACTTATACCTTAACCTTCAGAGCTTACACAAAATTTGTTGCCATTGATAATTCACACAAACTGCGTTGAGTATGTTAATTTTTTTTGAAATATTAATTAAATTTAAACAAGCAGAACTTTACACAATTCTTTTTGGTAATGGATGTACCACATTGGATTTTTAAAATTCGGTTTTCTAAATAGGGATTTGATAACTAGATTTTCCTGTTTCATAATTAGATTTTTGGAAAGGATACACGGGAAAAGATACAAAGTGTATTTTAATTCAATGCTTATTATATTATATAATAATTTAAATTAATATTAATGGTATAAAATTAAATGAAAAAGTAAATGATATATCAATATAATAAATAATATATTAATGATTAAAAATGTTTTATTACTTAAATTTTTGGATGATCAAAGTAATGTAAGTTTGTGGTATGTAAGATATGCAAGGTTCAAATACCACCACTTGGTTTATGGAGAGTAGAATAGGTGATAGACCTTGCCTGCTCCCAAATTCTTTTGGATTATAAAAAAATAAAAATTGAAATGATTGAAAGATAATAAAATATAAGTATAAATACTATGCATCTATTTTATTATAGTAATAAGTCAAACATCAAATCGGTATATGAGGCTTTGTTGCTTATGCGTAAATATTCTTTGTCTCTCTAGATTTTGAATTTTTAACCTCTTATGACAAAATACATATTCTTAAATTAAATTTTGTATTTATAATAATAAATATGGTATATATATATATATATATATATATATATATATATATATATATATATATATATATATATATATACCTTGGTTCAATGATTATTATATAAATATTAATAATAATTTTAAATAATTATATTTTAAGATTATGATTAATTTATATATCAAATTGATATAGATAAAAAAAAATATTTATTTAAACAATTATTTAGTTATTAAAATTTCTATATTTCAATGATTATCATGAAGCTTCTTGAGCATTGTGAAAAATTGTTGAGGTGTTCGACCTTTAGGGTGAACACATCAGTCGTCCTCATGGACAAAAAGTTGATATGAAGAATCGAAGAGTGTCATACCATGTATATATATGGAGAAAACCAAATAAATTATAAATTGATTATGATAGTTAGAGATAAATGTAACAATTGATGAAAATCAATTTGTTAATTATTTTATAAATAATTATTACTAATGAGTCAAAAAGGAGAATTGGGAAATAATTAGAATAATTCAAATTAGAAAATGGATGAAATGAAGTTGATGGGTTATATTGTTTTGAGAAAGTTGTCATTGATGTCAAAGGGTGAATGGACCATTAATGAGTTAGCAAGTATCCCTGAGATGCACATGCATTTGTTTGTCAATATATGTGCAAAATGTCATGAATTCAGTTGCAAGACCATTGCCACTTCATTGTCCACATTACGCCATTTCATTTGATAGATTGCATTTCTTGTGGGTCTTTTTGGTTGGAGAAACATTCAAGTTTGAAATTTATTCACAGTCTACCCCAATTGAATAGGTATGACACATGTAAAATGCATGAAAAAACAAGTTCAATATTTTCCAAACCATTATCAAGGTGGTCCATTAAATAATTGAGAAATTGACACAATGAAGGTGGTCTATTAAATAATTGAGAAATTGGCAGACAAACAATTCTCATGATTAAGGTAAAAATGATTAATCAATATTCAATCAACTTCAAAATGATTAATTAAGAAATAGGCCTCCCTCCAATAGTATAAATAACCTAGCCGTGAAAATTCAAAGGGACAATTTCATGGCATTTATTTGAGAAGGGAACAAACTTTAAACTCGCTGGTGTAGACTCGAAGAAGAAGGTGAATTTTGGTGTTATGAAGAGTAAATATCAAGGGTTATTTGACTGAGTTATTTTTGAACATCGACAACAGATTGATTTCTCTATGCAAGTTTTCAGAGAAGACATTATGGTTACATGTTAAAATACTAGAAGTTGAATTATGTCTTGGTTTTGAAGAAGGCCAAGTTCTATATTGGAGTAGACCTAAACAACCTTAAATCTAGTCTTAATTCAAGTCCAAATTTAGCCCTTTCTTACAGATCTAATCCATTGTTGTAGCAAACCATAGGGAACGAATTGAAGAATACAATCTGAGGTTGAAAAGGGTCGATTTAAAAAGTTTTAAGGCCGCTAAGGAATACTGTCGACTATGATGATAGTCACATTATGCTAGTACTTATTTCAGTATGGATAGAGGATTAAAGGCATGAAGAAGGCTAATCTGAAGCAGATTTAGACATAAGAAGAGGACATATTTTTTTGAAGACTTGAGGTCGAAGTTGGGGGTTGTGTCTCAAGGGGTTGTAGCCTCCTTGTTATATATGCATGAAAACCCCAGGGCGTTGGAGCTCTTTGTTAGTTACAGTTGATATAATCCTATGGAGTTTTAGCTTCCTTCGAGTTGTTGCTCATAAATTTTGGAGATTGTTTTTTTTCGTTAATCTTGGTAGTACCTCTTTTTTCTATTGATTTAACAACAAATTGCAACTAGTACTGAAAATAGTTAGGTGGCCTCAACTTGCCCTGTGGGAAACCAAGTCTATTGGCCACCTAACGATATTGTATGCCATCTAAAAATGATAGGTCTTAAGTCTTTCTAACTAAGCAATATATGACTGTATGTCTATGTTTATCGCATTGTCCACTTGCCTATTGGCATGACTGTAATTACAAGTAAAAGTAAAATCTATCTGCATCAAAAACTACAAAAAAAGTGTTATATACAGCTCTGATACCACTTGTTATAGATCTGATATAAAAATATAAGACAATGCAAATAAACCCAAGAAATAATAAGATAGAAATAGATAGAAATGCTTCTTTATTATTGATCAAACCACAGCATGCACCAGATAACAGTCAGGCTCCAGTAAGGGGTGAATTAAAGAAAAAGACACCATGGGTTAAAACTTCAACACATCATCACCCACATCACCCAGCAAGACAACAACCAACAAGATGGCAACCAATTAGCCACAAGGACAACAACCCCCATAGGACAGATAGAGAGGAGTGAAGATCCACCTACTACACATCAACACAAAAGAGCTACCATGGTCAACTTCCATCTCAAGCGAGCGAGGCACCAGCGAGATCGAGGGTTCACCTTTCTCTTGGATGGATAGATGCACGTGCATGGTACCAGTGGACTACTCTTTTGAGTAGATCTTATTATTTGTGTTCTTCCCATGTTTCGGGGACAAAACATGCTAAGTGGGGTGGAATGTTATATACCTAGGGGGGATAATATGGGGTGCAAAGGGAGGTACCCAAGGTAATAATGTAATAATGGGATGGGCCATAGTAATAAATAAGGTGGTTAACCCATATCATGTAAGGGACCACAAGTAGTTAGTAATAATGTAATGGGCCCATGGTATTAGTTAGATGGTATGAGGGAACCATGGTAATGACCCATGGTATTGTATGTATGAGGCCTATATAGAGGCTAGAGACTCCACATGGAGGGATGTCAAGGATTATTGTATGAACAGGCATATGGCTTGTGGAGTGTTCTCCTTCCTTAAGGAGTGAATGTATGGTGTTGTCCTACCTTAAGGGTTTGATATCAATAAAAAATCATTTCTATATTCAGATCTTGTTATTTATTGAGTTATTGCTATTATCATATATTTTTGGGTTAGATCTATAACACAAACCCATGGCTCAAGGGAAATCAAGTATGCAGAAATTCTGAGGTGGAATCTGTTGGGACGATGAGAGGTTGGCCCAGTTGAGGAGGGTGACAAACTAGACCCATCCTCAACCTTAGAACAAAGACATTAGAGGTGAGTAGGTCGTGGGGGTGCAACCATCTACATCATTTGGGGAAATTTGACAAAATCAAAGCACCAGATCTCCTGAAAAAGAGCAGGCAAGATACAAACAATTATAAGATGAGACCAAGGGATGCTTTTAATGGTGGAGACCTGGATTTAGATACCAAGAGCCTGAGGAGGAGGTTGAGCATGATGCTGAGAGCCCACAAGATGGTGAGGAGCACATCTATCTACCCGGTGTGGCATAAGAGTCAACATTATTGGTAAGCTTATAAGTGGTATCGTCTCTTTCAAACAACATTCATGGTAATGGATTTGTAGTATTATGAGGTTAGTGTGAGTGGAGGCGAGGGCATATCCTCGACCTCCATCTAATGTTTCACATTTAATCTACTGGTGGGTAAACATTTATGCTCTTTGTAGTTGAAGTATAGATTTCATACTAGTTTTGACAGACACGAGTGCAACCTCTGGCTTTTCACTACAATGGATTGCAGCTTTAACCTTCTTATTGCTCTCGTGAGATAGTTATCATTTGTTAACGGGAAATTTTCCAATTCTTCGGCTTGAGTCATTGTCTTAGCAGGTCTGCGAATTTTTTATGTTTGCTTGAGATATCATGGGTTATTTCTTAGTCATTGGGGCTAATTTTTATTCGTTGGGAAACAATGGGTTCCACTTATTCATAGATTCTAAAGTACTTAACATCTATTGGTCTGAGTCCCAACAAGTTTGTTCAATTGCAGTATTACCGAATTGTCCTGAGTCTGGTGTTTGTTGGTGGTGTTACATTGTCAAGGTTTGGTATTATCCTCTTTATGTTATGTTTGTGAATAGGGAAGTTTTACTTCTTGTTTTGGTTTTGTAGAATTTTGTGTGCCATGGTTCTGGGTTGTGGTGAGTTTTAGAATTTGCTAGAGTTTGCATCTATAGTGTGGCAATGAGGTGATGATATATTGCATTTCTAAGGACCACTCTGGCGCTGTTATTATTTTTTGGAAGTTGATATGTACTTGTGGGCTCCTATGCATTATGAATCTTTTGGAAATGAATCTTATTTTGAATCTATGTCAAATCTCTTTATGGTTCTGGGAGTATTATGGCTATTATGGAGAACATATATGGTTTTAGAGAAACATTTTGCTAAGGTTGACCATGCTAGGTTTTGTTTTCTATTTAGTTTGCATAATGAATTCAAATGTTTTAATTTTAAAACAAAAAATAAAAAGCTAAATCTAAAAGGGCATATTTTAATAGTCAAAATAATTTTGTAGAAATAAGTCTCTTGTCAGGCGAAAAACAAAATGTAACATGCTTAACTTATTGCTATAATAAATAGTAATGTGTATTATTTATGGCTATATTTTATAATCTTTATTGCTATAATAAAATAGAAATGTGTATTATTTATGGTTATATTTTATAATCTTTGAGTTTAGGGACATTTTATTTGATTTTTTTATCATTAATATAATTATATTAATGTATTATTTATTTATATATAGTTTTTAAAATTAATATTAATTTTATTTAAAAATTTTAATTATTGAATAATAAATAAAAAGAAAGAACAAAATAAATCAAAATTTATAAGAAAATTATTATATAATATAACAAAAACTAAATTAAAATTACACTATGGGCTTAGTCTAATTTATAGATGAAATGATCTTTCTCATGGCATTTTTTTTGGTTATTTTTAACCAAAATCTAACCAGGATTTCTAAAAACTCGAGTTTAAGTTGATTAATCTATCAAATTTAAGTGTCCTAAGGTTTTTAGGGTGTTAAATCCATTTATGCATTAGAAAATATGTTTTAAACAATACAAATCACAATCTTGCTTGAAATTGTATCGCCAAATTCCTGTGAAAAAAACTATTTCGTTTATAAATTACACTATGTATCTTTTCCCATATAAACTTTCCAAAAATTTAATCATCTCATAAAAAAATTTAATTATTAAAACCGTATTTTTTTTAAGTACAATGTAATACATCCATTACAATTTTCTTTTTTAAAATTGTGATGGTTTAAATTTGATTTATGTTAAAAACAATTTACATATTCAATGTAGTTTGCGGGAGTTCAATGGTTATATATATAGAATTGGTTAAAATTAGAAATTAAAACTATAAAAATGTATAAATAAAATGTTTAAATGGTTTATGAAAATACTAAATCCATTTATGAATTAAACGAAACAACAAAAATGGTATTACCTAATTCTAATAAAAGAAACAGAACCTAATTCTAATAAAAGAAACCGAATAAAATAGCTAGACTACACGCTACAATTTAGTGAGCGTAATATCAGAGCATGGCGATTATTAAAATAGTTACACTACACAATACACTTTTAGTGGGCGTAATATCAGAGCATGGCGATTATTAAAATAGTTACACTACACAATACACTTTTAGTGGGCGTAATATCACAGCATGTGTTGGTTCTCGAGAAATTATAAATTCAGATCCAAAGAAATAAACTATATACACCTTCATGCAATCAAGTTATTGCACGAAGAAAAATAATCTGTATATTAAAATTTGAATTATGTTCCCACTTGCTTGATAATGCACCGGTTCACGTGGACTGATTTTGGTTTCTTGATGATGGTGCAACTAAGGAGAGGGAGACATTGTTGAGTTGGTTACAGTTTGCAATTTCAAGGCCCGCATAATCGTCGGTAGAAACGGCATAGTCACTCATTAATATGAAATGGCCATATGCGGTACCACACGTTGTCACCGATTGACTGATATTTTGGTTCATGATTTTTGGGAAACGGAATTTTTGTGGAAAAGGGGAGGGTGGATAGATGTTATGGTCTCCTCTTGAAATTTGACTAGAAATATAACAAATCATTGCCAACGTTCCGATATGAGGTCACTGGTCACGTTTGGAAATAATGAACGCTGCCGGCATCTTCGAGTGCAGGCCCCTCTTCATTCGAGTTTTAAAATAACCTAAAATTTTGATGACTTTGGGCCTCAACAGTTGGAATTGAGAAGCGTGACGACGAAAGTTTTGTAAACGAAGCAAAAAGCAGCAATTCTATGAGATTTCTTCCGAGTGGAGAAATTTGTTGGAAATTTTTGGTAATTTCAAACAAATATTGAACAGAGGAAATATTTTGTTTCTGCTACAGGATCTTTTGCACAGGGAAGCCCCAAAAAAAATTCTGAGTAAAGCAGAGTTTCTTAGCTAAAATAAACTTATATTAATTTATAAACTCCCTGATACAATTTTCTTCCTCTCTCTCATAGGGATTCACCAAAAGCTTTCACCAAAAAAAAGCTCTGTCTCTTTTACAACTGATTTTTACACTGCTGTGTAAAATCTTCATTCACATTTACTGCTGTAAAAAGGGTTTTTACATTTACTGCTGTAGAATAAAAATTCTTACATTGATTTACTGCTGTAAAAACAATTTTCTTACATGGGTTTACTGCTGTAAAGTAAATAAAAAAAACTTTCACATTCACCCAAGAAGAATTTTTTACATGCCTTGCTGGTTTTTCACATTGCATTTAACCAAAGTTTTCATTTATGTTGCTGCTCCACACAATACATTTAATTATGCATTTCAATCCATATATTCCTCAAGAATTCGCACTGTTGTGCATTGATTTTCTTGTTATTTCCTTTGCTCCCGAGAGCCCTCTTTTCATCCTCTGTTACAATGTGCGATAAAAAACAAAAACTAAAACATATACCAAAACAAAAAGATTTTTAAATGTTCGTTGACTTGCCCATACCTGTTTTAAATTCCCCATACTTTCGTGCAAACAAAAATTAAAACATTTACCAACGACTATGACAGTTCATTAAAGTGCATTAAATAAAGCCGGCGGTAAAATAAAAAATAACGTTCACGCAAGTTGGAGCGGATCCATGTGCGTTGACCAAATCAGATGCCTTTCGCAAACCTAACTCACACAAAACAAATGATTTTTAATGCCCGGGAGATTGGTGGTTTAAGGTTCGTACAGTGGACGCGTGGCCGGAGTTGATTGTGTCGGAGACCTCCTTACGAATACCGCTTTTGCGTGAAGGCGGTGCGAAATGAAACAATGGTTTTGCTGGAACTGTTTGCAGCGCAGGGGAAATTACAACTTCAACAGTCCCCTTTAATTTCAGTTGCTCGACATTCAGTCATACCCAAACACTTCCTCAAAAATTCAAAGCTTTTCTGATCCAGTGGCTTGGTCAGAATGTCTGCTACCTGTTCCTGAGTCCTGCAATGTTCTAGAACAATTTCTCCATTGCTCACCAATTCTCTGATGTAGTGAAACTTTGTGTCGATGTGTTTCGTTCTCTTATGAAACACCGAATTCTTGGATAATGCAATAGCTGAGCTATTGTCACAAAAAATCACTGTTGCTTTTGCCTGCTCTTGGCCTAAGCTCCTCAACATCCTTCTCATCCAAACTGCTTGACATGCTGCTGCTGTAGCTGCCATATATTCAGTCTCTGCTGTAGACAATGCTACAATGGACTGCTTCTTAGAAGCCCATGAAATGGCTCCTAAACCCATGTGAAAAACATAACCGGAAGTACTTTTCCGATCATCTACACTTCCAGCCCAATCACTATCAGTGTATCCAATTAAATCTGAATGTTCTGAGACAGTATATAAAATGCCAAACATTTTTGTACCTTTAACATACCTCAGAATTCTTTTTGCTGCCTGCCAATGTGCTTCTTTTGGCCTCTCCATGAATCTGGAAATTAAACTAACAGCAAACATTATGTCAGGCCTAGTTGCAGTTAAATACATAAGGCTGCCAACTATGCTCTTGTACAAACTAGGATCAAAATCCTTGCTGCTCTCCTCTTTGCTGAGTTTTAATCCCATTACTGTGGGAGTGATTGCTGCCTTGCACTCTTGCATATGGAATCTTTCCAGCACTTCATTTACATATTTTGCTTGTGAGATAAAAGTTCTATTTTCATTTTGATCTACTTCTATTCCTAAGAAGTATCTTAGTAAACCCATGTCAGTCATTTCAAATTCCTCTTTCATGACTGTTTTGAACTGTTCAGTGAGGTAGTTATCATTACCTATAAAAATAACATCATCAACATATAATACAACAATTAGCAATTTACCATCTTTTTCTTTGATGTAGACTGTGGGTTCTCCCTCACATTTGTCAAATCCATTCTCCAGTAGATAGGAATCTATCCTACTATACCATGCTCTTGGCGTTTGCTTCAACCCATAAAGAGCTTTCTTCAATTTGCACACTTTGTGCTCTTCACCTTTCTTCTCATAGCCTAGAGGCTGTTCAATGTAAACCTCTTCCATTAACACTCCATTCAGGAATGTTGACTTCACATCCATTTGGTAAACTTTCCACTTGTTTTGAGCTGCTATGGACAACACTGCTCTCACGATTTCCATTCTTGCAACCGGTGCGAAAGTCTCCTCATAATCTCTTCCATACTTCTGTTTGTATCCCTTGACAACTAGCCTTGCCTTGTGCCTTTCTATCTTGCCTTCAGCATTGCACTTGGTCTTGTAGACCCATTTAACTCCTGTGACCTCTTTACCTTTTGGTAGCTCTACCAAATCTCATGTCTTGTTTCTCTCTATGGCATTGATTTCCTCATCCATAGCTTCTATCCATTTCTTATCTTTAATTGCATCTTCGAAATGAATAGGGTCATCAACATGACAATACAAAGAAAACAAGGAATTCATTCCTTCATCATAAATATCACTTAAGTTTCTGAATTTCTTACCTCTTTCATTTGGTGTGCAAGTGCTTGAAGATGCACTTGAATTTCCTCCTTGTGGTGTGCTTGGAGAAGCACTTTCATTTATCCTCAAGGGTGTTCCTTGCTGTCCTTGTGTTGGCACTGCTGTTTGGGGATGTATTTCAGCCACCTCCTCATCATCTTCATCATGAGACAAACAGTTTTTAACATTCACTGTTTTCTCTATGCTTCCATCCCAAGCTTCCTCTTCAATGAACTGAACATCTCTGCTGATAAAAAACTTCTTGGTGGATGGGATATACAACCTGTAAGCTTTGGATTCCTCACTGTATCCAATGAAAATACATTTCTCCCCTTTGATGTCCAACTTCCTCCTTAGCTGATCCGGAATGTGTGCATAGGCCACACATCCAAAAATTTTCATGTGGGTGACTCCTTGCCTTCTCCCACTCCATGCTTCTTCTGGCACTTTGTTCATCACTGCTTTTGTAGGACACCTATTCAAAATGTACACTGCACAATGTATAGCTTCAGCCCAATAATCATTTGGCAAATGCTTTGCCTTCAACATGCTCCTCGCCATATCCATGATGGTCCTGTTCTTCCTTTCAGCAACTCCATTTTGCTGTGGGGTGTACCTAGCTGTGAATTGCTTATGAATTCCATTTTCTCTACAAAACCGTAGGAATTCCTTGGAGATATACTCACCTCCTCTATCAGTTCTCAAAACTTTGATATGCAGCCCACTTTGGTTTTCTACAAGTGCTTTGAAATTCTGGAATTTTTCAAACGCTTCACTTTTGTTCTTAATGAAATAAACCCAAGTCTTTCTTGTAAAATCATCAATGAATGTTAGAAAATATTGGCTGCCTGCTAAAGATGGGGTTTGCATTGGTCCACATAAATCTGAGTGGATAATCTCTAAGGGTGCCTTTGCCCTTATGCTTTTCTCTGATGGAAAACTTTCTCTGTGTTGTTTACCCAATATGCAACCTTCACAAAGGCTGTCTGGTTTCTCTATCAATGGTAATCCTCTTACCATTCCTTTTCTACTCAACAAATTAAGACCTCCAAAGTTGAGATGTCCAAATCTCAAGTGCCACAACCAATTTTCATCCTTTGGCACACTTTGGAAAGCCTCTTGGGTAACTGCTGCAATTACTTCTTTGTTTTTCAAATCTGCCCTAATTCTGAGAGGGAACATCCTGTTCCTTGTCATCTTTACTTAAGCAATGCATCGTTTGCTGGGTGCTCTGTCCATGATGGTGCATACATCATTCTCAAAGAAAACATTGTACCCCTTTTGAACAAGCTGTCCAATACTCAAGAGGTTACATCTCATTCCAGGGACATAGTAGACATCTGCTATGGTTTTCTTCTCACCTTTCTTTGTAAATATTTTTACCTCTTCTTTTCCCATAACAGAAATTTTGCTATCAGTTCTTAGTGTGACTTCTGATTTCACATTTTGATCTAGGGCAGAAAACAGGGCTAAGTTTCCTGTCATATGGTTGCTGCAACCTGAGTCTAAAAACCATATGTCTTCACTGTTTGTTTCAGCCATGTTACAAGCTAACAACACATTATCTTGACTGATGTTTTCTCTAGTGACATTTGCATTTGGTTTATTACTCACATCATGCAGCTTTTTCCTACATTCATTTGCATAATGCCCATATTTTTTATAGTAATAACATTGGACATTGGATTTTTCATACCTTTGTCCTTGAGCATGATGTTGTCCTCTTTGTTGGTTGTTGCCTTGGCCTTGGTTCTGATTTGGATTGTTGCCTCTTCCTTGAGCATTTGCTGGGTTGTTCCTTCCACCTCTGTTTTGGCTTCTGCCTCTTCCTCTCTTGTTTCCTCTGCCTTGACCTCTTCCTCTTCCAAAGGACATCTGGGTCTTGAAGGCTTGCTCTAGACATGAGTTTTCATTTCTGCTCAACCTCTGCTCATGTGTTATCAGTGATGCATGAAGCTCATCAACTGAGAAATTTGAGAGATCCTTTGTCTCTTCTATGGTGGTGACAATCACATCAAACTTTGAGGGTAGGACCCTCAATATTTTCTCCACAATCCTCCTTTATTCAAAAACTTCTCCATGAGTCCTTATTTGTGTGACCAGACCAATCACATGTGTGAAGAATGAGTCAATATTGTCTGATTCCTTCATGTTCAGATTCTCAAAATCTTTCCTCAGTAACTGCAGTTTTGCTGTCTTCACTTTCTCCATGCCTTGATAGGCTGTCTTGAGGGTTTGCCATGCTTCTTTGGATGTCTTAGCTGCCGCTATCCTTGGAAACACACTTGAGTCCACTGCTTGATACAAAAACACATGGGCTTTTGAATCCTTCTTCATATTTCTCTTCAATAGATCCTTCTCTGCCTGAGTTAATCTATTAAACTGATTTTCATCTGCTGGTTCTTCAAAACCATCCTCAACAAGTTCCCATAGATCTTGTGAGACAAACAGGGCTCTCATGGTTATAGCCCAGTAGTCATAGTTTTTCCCATTAAACAGTGGGAGTTGAGTATTAAACATGCCCATGCTAATGCTTGTGCTAGCCATTCCTTGCATTCTCAGCTATGCTTCTAAATCCTTGACTGTATATTAAAAAAAAACTGACTGTTTCTTCAGCAGTAACACAAAAACTGGTCTGAGAAATCCCTGGATCCTTTTGCCTGAGACTTCACTTTGCTAGAGAGGGTTTACTGTTGCAACAAAAGGAACCTTCCTTCAGCTTCTTTACACCTTCAAAGAGCCTGGATATGCTCTGATACCATGTTGGAAATTTATGGTAATTTCAAACAAATATTGAACAGAGGAAATACTTTGTTTCTGCCACAGGATCTTTTGCATAGGGAAGCCCCAAAAAAAAATTCTGAGCAAAGCAGAGTTTCTTAGCTAAAATAAACTTATATTAATTTATAAACTCCCTAATACAATTTTCTTCCTCTCTCTCAGAGGGATTCACCAAAAGCTTTCACCAAAAAAAAGCTCTGCCTCTTTTACAACTGATTTTTACACTGCTGTGTAAAATCTTCATTCACATTTACTGCTGTAAAAAGGGTTTTTATATTTACTGATGTAGAATAAAAATTCTTACATTGATTTACTGCTGTAAAAACAACTTTCTTACATGGGTTTACTGCTGTAAAGTAAATAAAAAAAACTTTCACATTCACCCAAGAAGAATTTCTTACATGCCTTGCTGGTTTTTCACATCACATTAATCAAATTTTTCATTTATGCTGCTGCTCCACACCATACATTTAATTATGCATTTCAATCCATATATTCCTCAAGAATTCGCACTGCTGTGCATTGATTTTCTTGTTATTTCCTTTGCTCCCGCGAGCCCTCTTTTCATCCTCTGTTACAATGTGCGATAAAAAACAAAAACTAAAACATATACCAAAACAAAAGGATTTTTAAATGTTCGTTGACTTGCCCATACCTGTTTTAAATTCCCCATACTTTTGTGCAAACAAAAATTAAAACATTTACCAACGACTATGATAGTTCATTAAAGTGCATTAAATAAAGCCGGCGGTAAAATCAAAAATAACGTTCTGGCAGGTTGGGGCAGATCCATGTGCGTCGACCAAATCGGACGCCTTTCGCAAACCTAACTCACACAAAACAAACAATTTTTAATGCCCGGGAGATTGGTGGTTTAAGGTTCGTACAGTGGACGCGTGGCTGGAGCTGATTGTGTCGGAGACCTCCTTACGAATACCGCTTTTGCGTGAAGGCGGTGCGAAATGAAACAATGGTTTTGCTGGAATTGTTTGCAGTGCAGGGGAAATTACAACTTCAACAAAATTATTGGTAATATCAAATTGCCTTTTTTTCGCCGAGTAAATCGCGGGAGTGGATGTGGCAAGAACAGGGATTTTGTACAAATATTCCAGGAACTGAACAGATAGACGGGCAGGTCGGATCTTAATGCGGTTCCAGTGGTGGATGGATGATACATCGAGGTCAGGTCAGATCTTCTTAATAGATTGGAACGGTGAGTTGTAGACACCACTGATAGAGTCGCAATAGGAAGGTTCTTGCCAGGCGACGTGTGAATCTCTTAACATTCGTCGTTTTGGAGTTTGTATTGTATCGCCCATTGTCAATTAATAAATTTTCGCCAAGTTGTTTATCTTTCCCATCCTTTGAGCAATATTTTAGTACTGGTCATTTTGTCTTTTTCTGTGTTTTACGAACCCCAGATTGGCGGATTTTTTCTCTGTTTTTAGAAACCCAGGATTGGTGACCGTTACTTATACGATATATTGTAATACACAAATTTATTTGAAGTGTTTTAGAAATTCTAGATTGGTGACGGTTACCTTCAAGATATATTGTAGCAGAAAGATTTATTTGAAGTAATTATTTTCTTTTCTTCTATGTTTAACCACACAGCCTGAACCACTTTCTTCACAAATTTATTTGAAGTGTTTTAGAAATTCTAGATTGGTGACGGTTACCTTCAAGATATATTGTAGCAGAAAGATTTATTTGAAGTAATTATTTTCTTTTCTTCTATGTTTAACCACACAGCCTGAACCACTTTCTTCCTATCAACGTAACCAAAAAGCTTGATCACAAAAGTGTTTACTAAAATTAAAATTTACTAATTAAATATTCACGGGCATTCACGGGCGTGATCAGGTGTTTTATTAAAGCACTTTTTGATGAGAAGTCATTGTTTCAATTCTTCTACATCAAAATCAACCCCACCCACACCAGCCCAAAACTACTGAGTTGAGGTATGTCTCCTCCCTTTCAAATTTAATCCTGGATAATCTTGCTAAAAAAATCCCATCTTCAATTAATTATATTAGCTAGATTTAACAACTAACCCTTAATAACTTATTTTACCACTGACTCCTCCCCTTCAAATTTAATCCGGATAATCTTGCTAAAAAAAACCCAACCTCAACTAGTTATACTAGCTAGATTTAACAACTAACAATCAATAACTTATTTTACCACTGATTATTAACCAGTATATTATCGATCAGTTTAAGAATTGGTTATTATCAATCAAGTTTTGGTCATATACTTTTAACATTTTGTTTATAGCATTGTTTAATTAGTACATTTTCAATGTAAGTGGTATATTTTAAAATATATAGATAGTAGTGAAGTTAAACAACTAGTGGAGCTTTATTGCTTTTAAGATTTTGAGATATTTTTAAAATATGCAATCCAGTGAAATTGAGAAAATTAGATTCACTGTTATCAACTTTTGCACGCAACTGAATCCATTTTTAAATGAAAATGTAATTTAAATAATAAAACATCAAAATCTTATTAATAATTTTGTAGTTTTTTTTGATGATTAAATTTATTTATAATTGAAAATACAATTATAAAAATAAAATATTGAGAGTTTATTAATAATTTTATAATTAATTTCTATAAAGAATAAAAAATAACTATGTAGAAATGAAACATCTCTTATATAATAAAACATCTCTTATATAATAATTATTACAAACATATATATATATATATATATATATTTTTAAATTAAAATAAAATAAATATAATATCCGAAAAGAAAATGAACTGACATTAAATTAAATATGTATAACAATCAAAATACATATTTGTCATTTAGACACTAAGTAAGAATTGACAATGTTAGGATAAGATTAAAGATTGAAAATGAAAAACAATCCTAGATTTCATCCTTAGGATTGTATATAAGACTCAAAATATTTTAAAATTGTTAAATCTATACCCCATACATACATACATATATATATATATATATATATATATATATATTAAATTGAAATTTCGAAAACCCTATTCCAAAATAAACCATGTTTTTCAGCATACCATGTTTTTCAGCATATTGTTTGAAGAATATAATATGTTTTAACAATTTTTTTTTTGGATTATTGGAATTTACTGTATATTTGATAACTAATAAATATTTTATAATAAAGTAAATAATATATTTAAAAATTAATATATAAATTGTAATAAAGTAATAAATGTTATATAAATTGAAATATAGAATTTTTTCCATTTTCTTTTTTTACTTGCCTCATTCGAATTATTTCTTAATTTTCCTTATTTTATTATAAATAATTTTTAAGTCTAATTTAATCTTACATTAATTTTAATAATTCTGAAATAATATAATTTATTAATTCTTTAATTACATTTAATATTTTCATTTTATTTATTAACGAAATTGTTTAAGAATTAATGACAATATTTTAATTCAATTTGACCAATGGCTTAGTCTAATTTATAGACGAAATGGACTTTCATGACATTTTTTCTGTTTATTTTTAACCAAAATCCTCTAAAGATTTTTAAATACTTGAGTTTAAGTTTGTTTAATTTGTAGAATTCTAGTGCCTCTGGGGATTTTTTGGGTGTTGAATCCATTTGTGTATTAAAGAAATGTGTTTTAAACAACACAAATCTCTTTTGAATCAGTGATCGGAGAATCCACAGTATGAACATTTTTATACCAACGTTTCAAATCCCAAGTGGGATCCATCATCAGGGTTGAAGAATGATGATAAAAGAAGAGCAATAAGGCAAAATAAATACTAATGAGGATCTGCCACTCTTCTTGTTATCCTCACTCTACATCTTTAGAGTAAAAGGATTTCACTCCAAGTATCCCCTCCATATAGGGATAAGATTTTGGATTTAAGAGATCTGTGGTTTGTGTCTTTTGAATCAGTGATCGGAGAATCCACAGTATGAACATTTTTATACCAACGTTTCAAATCCCAAGTGGGATCCATCATCAGGGTTGAAGAATGATGATAAAAGAAGAGCAATAAGGCAGAATAAATACTAATGAGGATCTGCCGCTCTTCTTGTTATCCTCACTCTACATCTTTCGAGTAAAAGGATTTCACTCCAAGTATCCCCTCCGTATAGGGATAAGATTTTGGATTTAAGAGATCTGTGGTTTGTGTCTTTTGAATCAGTGATCAGAGAATCCACAGTATGAACATTTTTATACGAACGTTTCAAATCCCAAGTGGGATCCATCATAAGGGTTGAAGAATGATGATAAAAGAAGAGCAATAAGGCAGAATAAATACTAATGAGGATCTGCCGCTCTTCTTGTTATCCTCACTCCACATCTTTCGAGTAAAAGGATTTCACTCCAAGTATCCCCTCCGTATAGGGATAAGATTTTGGATTTAAGAGATCTGTGGTTTGTGTCTTTTGAATCAGTGATCGGAGAATCCACAGTATGAACATTTTTATACGAACGTTTCAAATCCCAAGTGGGATCCATCATCAGGGTTGAAGAATGATGATAAAAGAAGAGAAATAAGGGTTGGTATAAAAATGTTCATACTGTGGATTCTCCGATCACTGATTCAAAAGACACAAACCACAGATCTCTTAAATCCAAAAAACACAAATCTCATTTTTGCTTGAAATTGTATAATAAAAAATGTTATTTTCTAAGTTAAAGTACTAACAATAATTTATGTTGGAAATATCAACAATACTAAGAGGGAATTGGGGTGGGAAGGCTGGGGTGAATTATTATTTATCACGTTTAAAACCTTTTTTTTTTGTGAGCTAAAGTAGGACCTTTCTTTTTCTATTTATATCATAACCAGGTTGAAATATGTACAAGCATTTGGTAGCCTCAACCTGCCCAGAAGGGAAACCGGGTCTGTTGGCCACCTTAAGTCTTTATAAGCCGACCAGTAGCAAAAAAGAATAAGTCTGCATATCCATGCCAGATAAACTTCGCTACCAAAATTACTAATCTGGTTTCCTACCGTCATTAGAAACTATAAACAGAAAGAGGAGAGATTGTTCTCAAAGAACTAACAAGGAAAACCATTGGAACAACTAGAAGGATTAATCTACCATGATTTCAGGAGGAGTGCCTTCGTCTCTTGTCGCTGGAGCAAGCTTCTTCAGCTGTTGTTGAATTTCCTCCAACTTACTGTCCTGCATGAGCATAGTGATTTGGAGATTTTTCATTTCTCGCCTTAAATTGGGTATGCCCTGAGCCATCTTTGCCATTTCCACTGCAACTTGCTCCATTGCCTTTGCAAGTAATCGCTTCAGCACCCAATATACATGTAAAGCCTGCTTGTATAAGGACAGGCGTCCCCTGGTATTGCCCGGGTCAGGAATAAGGTTACCCCAGTCTTCCATCTCTGGTTCCGAGTCTTCCTGCATTGCATTTGCTTCTAATTCTTGAATAATCCTGCGGATATCTGCGTCAGTTCCTTCGTTGTAGGCTTTTTCAGCTTCTTGCACCATATGTCTCATGGTTTTCCGGCCTTGTCTCTGACATACTGGAGAGGGGGGTCTTACTTCCTGTCTGCTTGATTGTCGAGTTCTTCCTCTGCCTCTACGTCCTCTTCCGCGACCTGGGCAAGCTGGTTTGTTCTTGGCTGCCGACTGACTCCCCTGCCCAACAGCGAAAGATGCGTTCTCTGTGAGTTCCTCGCCTCCAGGCTCCTTGGATTTCTTTTCCAAATTCGTGCCCTCCCCTTGCTGCTCTTTTTCAAAAAATTTGGCCTTCCCCGACCCTCCTCTCCTGGAATGAAATTGGTAAATGTTTTCGGGGGTCTTCTCTTCCTCCCAAACCATCTGTTTTTCCGTCTCCAACTGCCCCTGATCAGTATCTAACCCTGATCCTTGCATGCATTTGTCCTGACCTGCCCAGCTCCCTGCCTTGCTAGATTCTACCCCAGCTTTTCTCATTCTCCCGCCCTCTGTCTTCTGACTAGTAATAACAGGGGAGGATTCCACGTCCCTTTCCCTTCGTTTACCTTCTGCAATGACTAACCCTCTTCCCTTTTCCTTAATATTGTTGGAGATTGCAAAGAAAGCAAGGAATGGTTTTACGAATACATACCCCGTTCTATGACGAGTTGCAGAGAACTCCAGACCGCCTCGAGCTCCCTTCGTCTCCTTCCTTTGCAACATGCTAACTTTGGTTCTGCCCTCTCCTACCCTTATTAATCTTCTGCCACCTACCCGACGTCCCATCGTCCGATCGCCGCCGTTCCTTCCTACTTCTTCCTCCACTTCCCTGTCGCCTCCACACCTCGAGATTCTACCTTGCCTGCAGGCCGTCCCGACGTCCTGTGGAATTATTATGTTGAGTGGTGGCCTGCATTGCCACCTTCCTTCCTTCATCATATTTTCACACATCGCCACCTCGTCCACCCCGATCAGGGGATCACGTTTAAAACTTTTACTTCATTAGAAGTTAATAAATTATAGCACATTTATATGTTGGTAAAAAATTCAATCATGAAAATATATTAGTAAAATCATAATCAATTACATATAGATGAGGATATAACAGTAGCCAAAATTTATCAACAACAACTTAAAGGAAGCTACAACTCTCTAGTATTATGTTAGCTGCAACTGTCAAGAAGCTCCAACTCCCTTCATTTTTCCAGCATTAATATGAATGAGGCGACATCCCCTTGAGGCACAAGATTCAACTTGGACCTTAACACTTCAAAAAATTATGACCTATTCTTTTTTATAAATATGCTTCGGATTCGCCTTCTTCATGTCGTTGATCCTAAGATAATATAGCTATCACTATACTAGCATAATACTCAGCCAAGTACTAGCATAATACAACTATCGTTGTACCCATAGTCATCCTTATTGAGCTTAGACCTCTTTAACTCAACCCTTTTCAACCTTAAATCATTTTATTCAATTCAACCCTATTGTTTGTTGCAATGGTGGCTTAGGCCTCCAACAAAGGATAAATTCAAACCTAAAGCAAGACTATATTTAGGGTTGTTCATGTCTGCTTCAAGACAAAACTTGGCCTTCCTCAAAACCAACATAGAATTCGGCTTCTAGTAGTTTAACATGTAACCATAATGTCTTCACATAAAACATGCACACAAAGCTCAGTCTACTACTAATGTTCAAAACATACTCAACCTAATCACCCTTGATCTTCACTCTTCATGCCAATGAAATTCACCTCCTCCTAGCCTCGGTCTGCTCTAACAAGTTCTTAGTTCATTGCTTTTTCAAACAAATGCCAAAAAATGTCCCTTTGAATTTTCACAGTTAGCTTATTTATACTGTTGGAGGGAGGTGTATTTTAGGACTAACTTGAACCTAAAAATTTCCCCTTTAAAAGACACTTCTATTATTGGAGTCGACTTGAAATTGATTGAATATTAACTAATCATTTTCACCTTAATCATGAGGACTATCTTGTCTGTAAAGGAAGCTGATTTTCAAATTATTTAATAGACCACCTTGTTTGTGGTTTGGACAATATTGAACTTGTTTCTGTCATGCATTTTATCTGGGTTCAAACACATTCAATTGGGGCAAATTATGAACAAATTTAAAACTTGAATATCTCTTCAACCAGAAAGATCCACAAAGCATGCAATCTATCAAATGAAATGGCATGATGAGGGAAATCGAAAGGCAATGGTCTTACATCCAAATTCACGACCTTTTCCATGCATATTGACAAAAAAATGCATGGACATTTTAGCAAAACTTCCAAACTCATCGATGACCCATTCACTCTTTGAGATCATTGACAACCTTCTTCCAACAATATCTCCTTTTTTCATTAATGTTAATACTCATGCTCCCCTTGTCTTCGTGCTCCCCCTATCTCCATCCTTCACTTCCTTTCTCTCTCCCTTTGACATCAATGAAAAAGGATGACTTGTTTCTTTTGGACTACTTGCGTTGAATACGTGGCACTCAACATGATTTATATCTTCTTACCCTTCCCTTATTTGTTGTACCTAACCTTTGCTATAAGTGTATTTTTCTATGCTTGGTCTAGAATTCATATGTTGTTCTATCTTCTTGTATATGTTACAAACAATCTTCCTGAGTCTTCTTCTCTGATTTCACATTTTTGGGAATCAAACAAAATATTATACCATTGATCACACATTTTATTGACACTGAGAATATTGTGCTTCAAATACTCAACTAGCAAAACATTTGTTTCTTTTACATGTTCACTTCCAAGATTTATTACACCTTTTCCAAGTATCTTGACAAAGGAGTTATCTCCAAATGCAACTCCACTGCTTTTTATTTTTAGGCTAATAAATTTGTTTTGATTTCCTATCATATATGTTGAGCACCCATTGTCTATGTACCATTCATCTTCTTTATCTTCAACAATTAATGTTAGATTGCAATCTTGCTTCCTTTTCTTTTCCCATATCATAGCTAGCTTTTCTATCTTAATGATTGGAACATTTTCTTTTATAAACCTGCAATCCTTTTCTTGTGACCAAGATTATTGTACTCATGGCATACAACGTTTTGATTCATTAATGGATCGTAGTTTATGTTAGTAGATCCATGAAAATTTCTTAATCTATGGTCATTTCTTGCATATCCACAATCATTCCCACTTCTTGCAGAACTGCATCTTGTTTAATTTTACAATGAATTTCTCTATGCCTGAAATTTCTACAAGAGTAACAATGACCAAGAAAAATATTTAAGGAGTTGAAAAAAATCTTACATGAACATGTGTCTCCAAAATGCAATTGAAATATTACTTTGCCAACTTCGAATAATAAAATAAAAATATAATTTTGCATTTAAAAAAATGAAAAACTTAGTTCTCTCCCATGTAGATCATGCTTTTATATATATATATATATATATATATATATATATATATATATATATATATATATATATATATATATATAGAGAGAGAGAGAGAGAGAGAGAGAGAGAGAGAGAGAGAGAGAGAGAGAGACTAAGTTATTCTATGTGAACACACACATACCTCTTACATTTTATGAAAATTTGCAAGAAAAAGTATTGCATTTATTGGAAAATTGAGAGATTATAGGACACTAAATTTATTTGCGAAAAAAATATCATTAGGAGAAGAAGATAATTCTCCACATATTGTCTCTTTACTTTTAATTAAAATTCACAATGGTTATATGAATTTTGAGGGATGCAATTTGATAAAAGAGGAAATACTTGAAATTTCATCGTCACATTTGGCGCAAAAGTGTAACCCATCTTCATGCATTCACCCGAGTACATTTATATATTGTTAAAAAACTCAATGATGAAATTATATTAATAAAATCATAATCAATTACATATACATGAGGAGATAACAATCTCAAAAATTTATGTGAAATCTCATCAAGCAGCGAGACAGTCACCATGGTCTGTATGACGGCTTGAACTCAAAGCTCTACCCTGCGTGGCCGCGACCAGAAAAGAAAAGGAAGACATGACGAAGGGAAATCCAACAACCTCAGGGGTCGTTAACTGACTATCAGCATGATCAATGAAGTCACTATTATGAAACCAACTCACAAAAAGATAGAAAATATAGATCAACGCCTTAGAATTCAACCTCTTCGAGGGGGAAACCTCATTTACATTACACAAATGAACAATTCTTGGATGATAGAAATGACAAGACCTCCTTTCTATATATATAGGATTCTAAGGGGTCATAATATAATGAGAGTCGACATAACAATAATAATGTAAGGGCACAATAATAACAATAGTGGGCTTCTATGGGGCACAATAATAACAATATGGGAACTACATAGGCACAACAATATAATAAGGGGGTTTTACAAATAACAATAAGGGGTTACACTAGTAGTATAGGGACCTAACATGCTCCTCTCCTTCACAAAGTGTTGTCCTCAACGCTTGAGTAGTTCTTGATGCTTCTATATAAAATTCTTTTCCTCCCATGTGAATATTTAGTAGGTAAGTTCTTCCACTTGATGATATACTCTGAAATTGATTGATTCTATAGCTATCGGGTTCTTGTTTCTATGACTACTCTAGGTTCCAATATGATTTCTCCTTCCTCGTCAAGTTCTGGAAATATTGTTTGAACTAGGATCTTCTGCAACTTTTGAATGAGTGGCCACACTTCTTCATCCTTCTTCCATTCATCCCTTGCTCCGTTTATCCAATATGGTTGGATAATAGAAATAGCACAAAACAATGCTTCCACATCTTAATTTTTTTTTGAGATTGCATTTGCAACAACATTTTGCTTCCCTTTTTTGCTGATGATTTCAAGGTCATAACCCAACATATTTGTAACCCATTTTTTCTATTCTTCTAAAGATAATATTTGTTATAAAAAGTATTTAAGACTATCATGATCCATTTTTACCTTGAAGTGTCTTCCCATTACGTAAGGTCGCCATTTCTTAAGTGCGTGTAGTATTGCCAACATTTCCTTCTCATAAATAGCTTTCTTGAGATGTAGCCATAAAAATACCCAATCGCCTACATCAAAAATTATTTCACTGTAATGTTGATTTGCCTATTGTTTCATGTGATTTTGCACCAAAGTGGTGTTATCCTTTAAAAGTTGAAGAACTTGTTGTTGATGCTCGATGTGATCTTTCACTTCTTGAATCTTTTTCTTCTTGATACGTACTTCTATCTTGAGAGTTTGAGGAGTTGTAATTTCTTCCAATGCATTACAAGATATGGTTGGATTCATTTCTTGATGCTCGATGTGATCTTTCACTTCCGGAGCATTTTCTTCTTGATATGTCCTTCTATTTTCATAGTTTGAGGAGTGGTAATTTTGGCCAATGCATTACAATATATGGTCAGATTCATTTGTTCTTTCTCGATGTGATCTTTCACTTCTTGAACATTTTTCTTCTTAATATGTCCTTCTATCTTGAGATTTTGAGGAGTGGTAATCCTTGCCAATGCTTTACAAGATATGGTCGGATTCATTTCTTGATGCTCAATGTGATCTTTCACTTCTTGAACATTTTTCTTCTTGATATGTCCTTCTATCTTGAGAGTTTGAGGAGTGGTAATTCTTGTCAATGCCTTGTAAGATATGGTCGGATTCCTTTCTTCTTTCTCTGGGGTTGGTTCGTGGTGTATATCCTCTTCTTTTGATGTTTCTTCATCCTTTTATTCCTCCTCTTCACAATCAATGTAAAATAATTTCTTTTCAGCACACTTGTGACCTTTAATGTATTTCTTATCACAATTGTAACAAAGCCCTTTTGCTCTTTTTTCATCCAATTGTTGTGGTGTCAACCTTGTAGGTTGTGGAAGGCTAGGAGAAACAACACTTCCATCTTTATAGTTATGAGCGGTAGACTTCCTTGTTGCCATAAATTTGCTTTCCACTTTTCTTGCGAACCTAAATGCATTCTCCAATGAATCAGGTTCCCAAAAATGAACCTCATATTGAATTTTATCCTTTAAATTCCCTATGGAGACATCAATCCTTTGGTTCTCTGGAATATCATTTACCCTTATATTCAATTTTTGAAAGTCCTCAGTGTGCTCTGCCATTGAACACTTTTGTTTGAGATTTATCAATTGGCTAAAGAAATTGTTTCTCTTTGTATTCTCATAATGTGCTATCATTTCCTCCGTGAAAATTGACCACATAACAAGTGGTTTACGAGAACAAAGCACTTTATACCATAAAAATTGATATGGTTCTAAATATGAAGATGCAATACATACCTTTTGTAACAATTGCACCTCATGTAGATCAAAATATTGCTCCATTTGTAGTATCCAATTTACCGGATCCTTTCCATCAAACTTCCTCATATTGCCTTTTCTTGATTTTAGGAGCTCGACCTTGAAACGACTGTAACTCCGTAATTTTAGATCTCCAAGTTTTGAAATTTCGTTTTGCAGTATCACTCTGAGTCCTTTTTCTAACCCCACAAGTCTGATCAAGATTGGATTCTGCAAGGAATGGTTATGTCAAATCTCCCACGATGACCTAATTATACACTAGTTCAGTAGAGCGAATTTGTATGATGTGCCACATGTCACTGTTTCAACCTTAGGTTCTAAAAACTATACCTAAACAAAATACAGCCTGTCCTCTTTCTGTAACGTCTTACGAAATTTCAATATGAGTTTTAGAGAGAAAGTTATGACGATTTTCCCAAGGTCACCTATTTAGGATGTAACTCGGGAGTCTGCACAAACCCTAACTTCCTCAGGAAATTCAGACTCAAGGTTCAGCATGATTTTGTCTCAAATGGGTTTTTTTTCGATTCTGAAACATTGCAGAAAAAAACTTATAGTGAAAATTCCACAATGACCTATTTGGAGCAGTGAAACCCTAAAATCCAAAGTTCTGATACTAAATGTTATGAAACAAGCTCACAAAAAATTAGAAAAGATAGATCAACGCCTTAGAATTCAGCCTCTTCGAGGGGGAAACCTCCTTTACATTACACAAATGAACAATTATTGGATGATACAAATGACAATACCTCCTTTCTATATATAGCAGTCTAAGGGGTCATAATATAATGAGAGCCGACATAACAATAATAATGTAAGGGCACAATAATAACAATAATGGGCTTCTATGGGGCACAATAATAACAATATGGGAACTACATAGGCACAACAATATAATAAGGGGGTTGTACTAATAACAATAAGGGGTTACACTAGTACTATAGGGACCTAACAGTCACAGAAGCTTATTGCGAGGACGTAGATTAAGAAATTCGGAAATTGATAGAGAATTGGGAGGTGGATCTGAATTGTTAGGAAGGATCCATGGAGATGGAAGTAGAATACTAGCGGATCTTGGTGCCTGAGGCCGGGTAACCCGATTCAAACATACATT
Source organism: Pinus tabuliformis (assembly GCA_031772625.1). Taxonomy (NCBI): domain Eukaryota; kingdom Viridiplantae; phylum Streptophyta; class Pinopsida; order Pinales; family Pinaceae; genus Pinus; species Pinus tabuliformis. Next base: position 717,619,460 of record CM062816.1, on the reverse strand, counting down.
GTTCCTCTACTAGTCAATGAAATGAATTATGGGCAAGGCCGTAGAACAAATTGCTCTAAATATGGCCACCGCAATGCAGGCATACCCAGACTATAAGCAGGACTTCAAGAATCTCCTGTTTCAAATGCAGAAGAAGGATGGGTACCTATAGGGCATTCAAAATCACTTGGCTTGCTTTCTTTCATCGACTAAACTCTCGGGGTCGAATACAAAAGACCCGGCTCTAGTGGAATCTGCGTCAGCTAAGGAAGCACAAGAACGAAAATTATGTCTATTTTTGTAGTTTTTGATGCGTATAGCTTTTACTTTTACCTGTAATTTAAGTCACGCCAATAGGAAAGTAGACAACATGATAAACATAGACATACAGTCATATATTGCTTGGTTAGAAAGACTCAAGACCTATCATTTTTAGATGGCATACCATGTCGTTAGCTGGTCAACAGACTTGGTTTCCCATAGGGCAAGTTGAGGCCACCTAACTATTTTCAGAACTGGTTGTAACTTGTTGTTAAATCAATAGAAAAAAGAGGTACTACCAAGCTTAACGAAAAAAAACAATTTCCAAAATTTATGAGCAACAACTCAAAGGAAGCTAAAACTTCATAGGATTATATCAGCTGCAACTGACAAAGAGCTCCAACTCCCTGGGGTTTTCATGCATAAATAACAAGGAGGCTACAACCCCTTAAGACACAACCTCCAACTTGGACCTCAAGTCTTCAAAAAAATATGTCCTCTTCTTATGTCTAAATCTGCTTTAGATTAGCCTTCTTCATGCATTTAATCCTTTATCCATACTCAAATAAGTACTAGCATAATGTGACTATCATTGTAGTCCACAGTCTTCCTTAGTGGCCTTACAACTTTTTAAATCGACCCTTTTCAACCTCAGATTGTATTCTTCAAGTCGTCCCCTATGGTTTGCTACAACAATGGCTTAGGCCAACAAGAAAGGGCTAAATTTGGACTTGAATTAAGACTGGATTTAAGGTTGTTTAAGTCTACTCCAATATAGAACTTGGCCTTCTTCAAAACCAACACATAATTCAACTTTTAGTATTTTAACATGTAACCATAATGTCTTCTTTGAAAACTTGCACATAGAAATCGATCTGTTGTCGATGTTCAAAATTAACTCAGCCTAATAACCCTTGATATTTACTCTTCATAACACCAAAATTCACCTTCTTCTCTGAGTCTGCAGCAACAATTTTAAAGTTTGTTCCTTTCTCAAATAAATTCCATGAAATTGTCCCTTTGAATTTTCACGGCTAGGTTATTTATACTATTGGAGGGAGGCCTATTTATTAATTAATAATTTTGAAGTTGATTGAATATTGGTTAATCATTTTTACCTTAATCATGAGAATGGTTTTTCTGCCAGTTTCTCAATTATTTAATAGACCACCTTCATTGTGTCAATTTGCCAATTATTTAATGGATCACCTTGATAATGGTTTGGAAAATAGTGAACTTGTGTTTTCATGCATTTTACATGTGTCAAACCTATTCAATTGGGGCAAAGTGTGAATAAATTTCGAACTTGAATGCTTCTCCAACCAAAAAGACCCACAAGAAATGCAATTTATCAAATGAAATGACGTAATGTGGACAATCAAGTGACAATGGTCTTGCATTGAATTCATGACCTTTTGCACATATATTGACAAACAAATGCATGTGCATTTGAGGGATACTTCCTAATTCATTAATGGCCCATTCACCCTTTGGCATCAATGACAACTTTCTCCCAACAATTTAACCCATCAATTTTATTTCATCCATTTTCTAATTTGAATTATTCTAATTATTTCTTGGTTCTCCTTTTTGACTCATTAGTAATAATTCTTTATAAGATAATTAATAAATTGATTTTCGTCAGTTGTTACATTTATCTCTAACTGTCATAATCAATTTATGATTTATTTGGTTTTCTCCATATAACTCTTCGATTCTTCATATCAACTTTTTGTCCATGAGGATGACTGATGTGTTCACCCTAAAGGTCGAACACCTCAACAATGTTTCACAATGTTCCAGAAGCTTCATGATAATCATTAATATATAGGAACTTTAATAATTAAATAATTGTTTAAATAAATAATTTTTTTTATTTGTACATCAATTTGATATATAAAGTAATCATAATCTTAAAATGAAATTATTATTAATATTAATATTATAATCATTGAACCAAGGTATTTTTATATTAAATATATATTTTTTAATTTATACAATAATTATTATTATAATAAAAAATTTAATTTAAGAATATTTATTTTTCATAAGAGGTTAAAGATTCAAAATTTAGAGGAACAAAGAATATTTAGGCACAAGCAGCAAAGCCTCATATAGCAATTTGATGTTTGACTTATTACTATAATAAAATAGATGTATATTATTTATAATTATAGTTTATTATCTTTCCATCATTTCAATTTTTATTTATTTTTGATAATCCAAAAGAACTTGGTAGCGTGCAAGGTCTATCACCTGTCCTACTCTCCATAAACAAGGGCATTTGAACCTTGGATATCTTACATACCACAAACTCACATTACCTTAATCATCCAAAAATTTACCTAATAAAACAAATTTAATCATTAATATATTATTTATTATATTAATATACCATTTACCTTTACATTTAATTTTATACCATGAATATTAATATTAATTTAAATTATTATATAATATAATAAGCATGGAGTTAAAATTACACTATGTATCTTTTCCCGCGTATCCTTTGCAAAAATCTAATTATGAAATAGGAAAATCTAGTTATCAAATCCCTATTTAGAAAAACGAATTTTAAAAATCCAATGTGGTGCATCCATTACCAAAAAGAATTGTGTAAAGTTGTGATTGTTTAAATTTAATTTATATTCCAAAAAAAATTAACATACTCAACCTAGTTCGTCTGAATTATCAATGGCAACAAATTTTGTGTAAGCTCTCAGGGTTAAGGTATAAGTAAAATGTTTAAAGGATTTGCGAGGGTATTAAATCATTTTTTGTATTGAAAAAACAAAATTAAATAACAAAATTGTATTGTTTAATTTTGTTAATACATTGTTTAATTTGAGTTAAAAATTAACTACACAATGTAATTAGTTTGTATTCAACCAATTTTGTGTAAATTGTGATTATTTAGATTTGTGATTATTTAGATTTGATGTATGTTCAAAACATTTGTATATTTAATGATTACAGTTAGTTGTTTAAAGAAATAAAGTATATACATTTTCATAGCATCTAGGTTTTTTTATATTTTTTAATAATGTTTTAATTTAATGAGAAAGAATGAACTAATTGAACAAACCCTTGAAATTTTTAAAGAATCCAATTATTCCATAGAGAAAAATAATTTTTTGTGAAAATATGAATTGAGTTTTTATTTATTTGATAATGCATTGAGGACTATGGAACTGGAGTATGTCTTAAAATTACGTTTCTTTGGCTAAGAGCTTGTCTTCCTCGCACGTAAAGAAATAAGTTAATGGCCTAAGGTTTAGAGGCATCTAGCATGTGTGAAAGCCCACCCCCTTACGGAGGCCCAAGACCCAAAGGCATATTGCATGAGTGAAAGCCTACCCCCTTAACGACCACCAATTGGTTGGCCCAAGACCTAGAGGCATCTCGCATCAATGAAACCCTGCCCCTTACGGATCACCAACAAGTTATTTGATGGCATGATTTTCCTTGAATAAAAGGTGATGAGTGACCCTGCATTTAGGGTTAGCAACTAGAGATAGTTTTCTTCACTGCTAATTCGAAAACTGAGTTATGAAAGATTTTTTCACCTATAAAAAATACACCAAAAACTTACTAATTTTGATTTCTCACGACAGTGTAACTAAAGATAGAGACAGTGTAACTAAAGATAGAGACAATGTTGAGTTGGCTATAGTCTGACCATTATTGCCCATCACAATTTCAAGCCCCGCATAATCGTCAGTAGAAACGACATACTCACTCCTTGATATGAAAGCCACATGCGGTACGACACGTTGTCAGCGAATTACTGATATTTGGATTCATGATTTTTGGGAGTGTAGATAGATGTTATGGGCTCCTGTAGAAATTTGACTTTACAGCTGGTTATTTAAAAGGTTATGTCTGACTTTTTACCGTTCTTTATTAGACGGATATTTGATGTTTGATTTTTATTTTTAGGTGGGTTATGTTTTCGAGTTGATAATCTAAAAATATGATAAGTGTAAATTATTTTCATATTTATTTACAATTTTAATATTTTACTTGAAGATAATAAAATATGTGAGGAAATATTATGAATAATATTTTCATCAAATTTAATTATAATTATTTGGTTGTAATATTAAAATGACGTTAACCATATAAAAATAGTTAAATTTATTATAATTTTGTTATTATAAAAATATAAATCATAATAATTAGGAGAAACATCAATATAAGTCATTAATAAATTTTTATATCCTTCGGAGAAAAATTAGGGTCTTGGTAGTATGGAAGGCTTTTAAATAACTCAACTAAAAAATATTTAGATTGTGAAGTCTGAATTTATGAAAACAAAAAGAATTTTGTTCAAATTAGAGTGTTTTGATTTTCTACGTGATTTTTTTGCAACTCCATATTAACTTTGGATAGTCATCTTTATTTTTTTTAATTTATTTATTTTGAATAATACATAAATAAAAATGATACAAGTAAAAAAAAGATTTCAATTGCTTATTGTAGCAAAAAGTTTGGTAGTTTAGAATTTCATTTCATCTATTGGATCACAAGGACGAAAGGAAAAATTGGGAAATTTTTGTTTTAAGAGCAGGGATGAGAACTAGTTTGAGAATTGGGAAATTTGTTTTCTAAGACTAAGGATGAGAACTAACTTGAGAGCTATGAGTTCACTATTATTATTTAAGAATGACGAGTACTAACTTTGAAGTTGAGGGAGTGATTTTGTGTGAAGTAGATTAAGCCCCTCACTCCTCCTTTAAGTGGAACTCCTTTGGAAGCCTCGTTGAAAATTTCCAATGAATTTTAATGTTAGTATTCATATTAGAGCTCTGAGCATAATGAGGGGGAGAGGAGAATTGGAGAAATGTGCTTTAACATGTTAAGACTTTGGAAAGCTCATTTCAAGGACATATTGTCCTTGATCTCAAAATTTTTATTTTTCTTACAAACCAAATTCCCTAAACACAAGTGAGAGGAAAGTATTTGTAACCTTTTGTTTCTTTCTCTTTATACCAATTCCTTAAAGAAACTTCAAGTGAGTGCCCTTGTCATTTAGATTTCAAGGTTGTAAGTCCTTCAATTTCATTTCATGCCTGCTTAGTCTATGGATTTGAGAGGATGAGGTGAGTACCACATTCACATAAACTACATCTATTGGGCATACATATATATATATATATATATATATATATATATATATATATATAAGAAAGTAATAGTTAATATTAAAATAATATTCATCTAATATTTTAAGAGTGGTGTTTTATTGCATGAAAAACAGTTGTAATGCCATAAATAAGTAGAAGATAAGAGAAAGTTAAGGTACTATAACGAGGAGGTGAACATTAGTATAAAAGACTAAAAGTATCCCTTTGTTTTGACTAGGGTGAAGAAGGAAATCAACAATACTAAAATAAGAAATTGTTCTTATTAGCTACATAGTACTACACCACATTATCCAATTCTAAGATATTGTAAATAAAAAGAGCTTGTCATCTTTGTGAGAATAATATGGTGGAACATGAAAAAACACATTCTATTATATTACTCATCAAATTCTATAGTAGTTTAGGAAGGCTTTTCTTAAAAATTTCCCAAAACAAATATTTTTTAAATAAATTCAAATAATTTCCTTACTTTTCGTAATGTTTAATAAAACAAATTTAGTTTCAATGGATATAAACCATCCTTATCAACAAACATAAACTAGCCTTTGCACCAAAAGGTGTAAGGGCACACTGATAGTTGTTCAGTTTTTTTTTTTACCCTGAGAATATCTATCTATATATATGTGTGTGTGTGTGTGTTATTGCAATGGTTCATAGAGTCCAGTTTAATATGAAACCACTGGCAATGTTTCCATTAGTCTTTCTCTTGGTGTCCCTAATTGATGGAAACATTATAACAAGAAAAGTATTTCATTGAATGTGATATCATGTAGAAGTATATATACTTTACCGTTTCTAGACTTGATATGTTCTTAACCATTAGGTATGATAAGGGATTTGGTATGGAAATATATCTGAGTTATCTAAAGAGAGGAACACTCCCTAAAGTATAAAATGATTTATATTATATTGGTCTAGAATCTAGATTGCAAAGATTCATACTTGGAGAATCTATTAGAGATAGAAAAATGGGTGATCTCTTAATCTATTTGTCTTTCTCAATCCACAACTTATGAGAAAACAAAAATAGTCAAGCAAAAAAGAGAGTCTCAATGCACATTTTCATATCCACAACAATAACAGCAACCGGGAGCTAGTAATGTCTCTGAACAATAATTTTAGTTTTGGGAATTAGAAGAAATTGTGGAATGAGATTGAGAGGATAAATGGAAGATATATCCACCCGCTCAATAGAGGAGTAAATGATCAATTACACTTTCAGATCAAGTTGTAATCGATTAGATTGCGATCTGACTATGGAAAGTGGTGGGCTCCAGTATTGTAGCAATAATGCTACAACTCCTGGAGCTTCCTTCTATAATTTTATCAACCCGGTAGTTCGTAACAAACTTGGAAGTGACGGTGCTGTATGCACAAGTACTAGCTCTTGTCGCAGCTGTCACTTGGTCAGTTGGCACAAGTCCGCTAGGGCTCAAGCCAACTTCTATATGTTCTCAGAAGAAGCTTTCTAAATGATGAACGAAGGCTATCTCAAAGGAAATTAACCTACTTTGCAAGAATGAACTGGAAGCCAACCAAACATGGAAACCCTAGTAAACCCTAATCTGACCAGCTTAATCCTTATGATGCAATGGTGGGAATGCAACTTCTAGAAATGATGCCATTACTTCGAGTGAGATGAGATGCATGAGTTTAAACTACTTTCATCTGAAGAGAACATGTTTTTGTATTTTTGCTCAAATGGTTGGAGTTATTATGACTGTGCTTCTTACTGGGTCTTGACTGTGCAGGGGTAGTTCAAAGGGGAGGAAGGCTTGGGAAAGGTCAGGAGGACTCTGAGAGGTTCCAGGGGATCCCTAACATCACTCCACAGAAGTTCACAACGTTCAGGTGCATGGCAACCGTGTTTGCAAGCTTCTACAGGATGTCTGCAGGGGATCCTACAGGAAGCTCAGGATTTCTACAGGAAGTCTGCTAACTTCTACAGGATGTTCTGCAGTCGGAGTTTTGGGTGATGGAGGATTGAATGAGCTGTATGGGTGGATAGGTAGGATGAGAGAGGAGCTTGTGATGGCCTATGGACAGAGAAATGATATGGAGAAGAGAGTGGATAAAGTTGGTTGGTCGATAGAAGGGTAGAGGCAATGGAAGGCCGAAAAGATGAGGCAACGTGGATAATAAAAGAGTTGGTGGGCAAAGGATCTAGCTGCGAGGTAAGGAGATGGCTTAGGGACGACTGAGGAGGATAAGGAAGTGTTGAAGTGGTGCTGCACAGTGTAAATGAAACAAATCACCTCTGTCTTGCACAAAACCGAGAATTCATCAACCTATTCTAACTGTTGTATTAAACCAAAGAATAGCGATGGAAGTTAAAATAGAAATCGTGCATGGTGCTGAAACAAGGTGTTATTGCTCAAGATCTAAATGCATGGACACTTCTACCAATGGAAATATGACTTTAAAGCATGCATGAACCTGTAAAACTGCGTTTTTTTTGGTGGTTGGCACGGTCTACACTCCCAATCTCTAAACAGAGGTGGAAGTGAGTGTACGATCAACCTTTTCTTGGAACTCTGATGAATTCTAATCCTCCTATTCTAATCTAAACTGCTGAAAGCATTTTATCCCTAAGACTAACCTACTTAATCACTTCAAGAAATTCAAATCAGCAGACTGTGTTTTCCAAATGCATGTCAAAGCAAAGAAACGAAATGCTGAAAGGAAAGACAAGTAACAATACAAAGAAAGGAGGCCTATTGCTCTTAGGTTGGGCCCTAACCTGAGAGCTATGGCTCCTCTAAGAACTCAGAATTGAATCCAAATATGCCTGCCTTTTATTAAAAGATCATAATCATGAGTCTAACAACATGCCAAAATTGGCGTACAAAGAGAAAAAACAGAGCTACAGCTCGTGATTCAAAATCTACAACAAAGGTTCAAGAGTCTTTATCGAAGGCTACAGCCTCAATATTTATACATGATGAGGGCCAAGCTGGCCTCGTCAATTAGTGGGGCTTGGCTGTCCAACTAAAAGTAAACTGATGTTCCTGTAGAATCCGTTGGCTGCCTTCTAGCTCAGTGGTGATAGCTGTTGGAGCTCGGAGTTAGGGTGGAGATCACGAGGAAGGTCATTCAAGGCTGTGGACAACCTCCCTATAAACCCGCAATGCCACCTTGGCTGTCTCCTTGTCTCCATCTGCGTGGTCTTTGCTCCATTTAATGTCAAAAAACCTAAAATCATCATGTATTAGCCACATAGGCATAATGACTGCCCTTCTTCCTACAAATAACACGAATATACTAAGAAATGATGCATAAGTGATAAAAAATGAAGGGTTTAGCAAGGTAAGTAGGCCAAATGAGCCCAAATTGTTACCAAAAATTGGGGCTCATCATCACCCCCCAGCTAAAATATTTGCTCATCCTTGAGCAACTAGTCCAACTCTTCATCCTTCATTGCCTTTACTACTACCCTTACATCCCAAGCCTCTGTAGTAGTGTCCTCCTTGCTGATATGAAACCCAGCCCTTCTGTTTACCTCTTCCCACTGTTCATTATCATCTTTCTCTATGCTGCCTTCCATCAATCCTAGCAGCAGTGGTGGGCTGAGTTTAAGGCCAATCTAGCTGGCCTGGAGGTTTTGCATGGATTTCTTATAGAGGGCTACCCGTACCAGAGCTTCCCTCATCCGAGTTGGGGTATGGTACTCTCGGGTTTTCAGACTGTGTGCCAATGTATTCCATCTGCGTGTGCATGCTTGGATAGCGTTGTCTCCTAACAGTCTCTCCATGTCCTCAAAATGAGCTATGGCTTGGGCCTGTTGATCCATATATCTTAATGAAGCTTGAGGGTCAGTGGACAAATGTTGGTGTGCCGAGATTAGTGCAACTGGATCCCCTAGTTCTGGTATGATGAGCAATGGCTCGTTCAGCACTCGGTTCATGATTGCTTTGGCTTCTGCTGCTCTTTTGTCCTCATGGTTCAACCATGAGGCAAATGCCATTAATTGCATATCTCCCAAGGCCGTATTGGGATCCCATGAAACTACATTAGGCAGGGCCAGATTATGGAGGTAGAACTCCGCTAATTTGGCCCTATCCTCTGATGAGCTAGTACTGCAAACTTCAGTGAATTGCTACGGGTCTTGGAGCTGAGAGATACCTCTTTGCGCCAAGGTATTGATTTGGAATTGCAGCCATTGGTCTTTCAAGTACAAGCCATAGGATTTGGCCGGCTGCCTACATTGAATAGCATCCATGGCCCAGCTGGCCATGCAGGCCAATTGTGCTTCTTTCTGCTGCAGCTGTTCTCTGAGAGCTTGCACCTCAATTTGTGCTTGCTGTTCTGCTTCCTGTAGAAGTGTGGTTGGCTCCCCAAGACCGGTGTTCAGTTCCTTTTTGCCTTGCTGTTCCTCTGTGGTGTCCTTGGAGGATGTACCTGTCCCTGCCCTCAGCTCGTGTAGCTGCAATCTCAGCTTCTGGTTTTCTTCCTATAGGAACACGCGTTGGCAATTTGCCACGTGTTTAGCCATGGACAATTCACTTCTGGCCTCCTTGAGCTGCTCCTGTAAGGGACCTATGTTCGCCACACCCTTTGACTTGGCTATTTTCATCCACGTGTGTGTACGGACTCTTTCTTCTTCTAATGCAAAAAACAGTGGCACAGTAAATTTCTGAGGTATAATTTTGCCAGCCTCTAAAAAGTTGTAATATGAACTCAGACTTGGCTGAGGGCTGGGCTCTGGTATATGCTCTTTCTCCACTTCCTTTGGTGGCTCTACTTCACCCTCCCTTGGTGGTGATAAGGGTGCTTCTCCTTCCATTCTCTCAGTTTCTTTAAGCCTGGCTAAGGTTTCCTGTAGAGCATCTTCAGCATCCTGTAGCCGAGCTTTTTCAGTCAATTGGTCTAACTTTTCTTGGCACGTAGTTTTCTTCGGGATCCCCCTCTCATAGGTGACTAATATCCTCGAGGGGGACCTTTCCTTGGGCGAAGTAGGGGCATCTTCAATGATGATCGGGCTGCTGGACGGAGGTTGTGGCTTGCTCGTCTTTATTCTCACACTTCTTCGAGCTTTAAAATATAGAGGGGTCTCCCTCTTTCTCTTCTCCTTTGGCTTAGGAGGTGTGCTGAGGGCGGCCAGCATAGCTACTGCCTCCCTTTCACGAATGTCAGCTTTCTTCTCCTTGGGTTTCACTTTTTCGGGGCTTCCTGTAGAAGACCCTGTTTTAGTCAATTTCGGGCTTCCTGTAGAAGACCCTTGTTCAGTTAATTTCGGGCTTCCTGTAGAAGCCAGTTTCGGCTTTCCTGTAGAAACATGTGTCACCGCCTTGGTTTGCTTTGCTGCATGAGTTTTGCTTTTTGACTTGGTTGCGGTCGCTGTCGAGGCACTTTTGCTGATGTGGACCTTCTCAGCCTTGCAACCTTTTCTCTCTTGCTGTCAAGATGGGTGTGTCATCTTTCTCTTTGGCACACTTTGTCTCTCGTTTCTTCTCTTGCTTTTTCTTCTGCTCCGTGGTCGTGGTCTTCTGGCCTGTTTCTTTCTTTCCCGCGGGCACTGACTCTTTCTCCTCACTGCTAGATGAAGCGAGCTCTTCGGTCAGCATCTTTATATCCCCATCCTTTGTCAAATTTCTGAAGGCTTCCCATGAGAGAGGAACCTTGTATGTGTGGAGCACATCCTCCACGAGGAGTTTGATCAGTCCATGGTGGGCTACCTGGTCTGGTGTGCCTTCTTTCAACTTGGTGGCACAGTCAATCAGAGACTGTAATAGAAAGTAGGGGAGACTGAGCTTGTTTTCTACAGGTAGATCCATCTGGTGCCTTAATTCAGTGAGTAACCGAAAGTGGTACCCGTATATAATGCTAAAACGGCCTTCGCAGGTGATGTACTTCATAATCTGCAGGCTAACTTCATTCCACAGTGGCAGTAAACTGGTTCTACGAACCCCATTTTTGTCTTCTGAGAATTCCTCCTCTGCTGGAAAGAATTCTTTCTTAGCCTGTTGGCCCAATTTCCTTTCTTCTTTATCCCATGGTAATCCCATTGGGAGCTCCGTAACTCGGCTGATGAATTGTGGGGTGAGTTTGAGGCTTAAACCCCTGAAGTTAACGGTGGCCAATGTTTTAGATTTCGGCCTCAGAGCTTGCAAAAACTCTTCTGCCACTTCGTCGTCATAGCCCTGCAATTTATCACAGAAGGATATCCATTGCGCTCGTGTGAAGAGCTCCACCACCTCAGGATTTTCTCTTAACTTCGTTGAATCAGTGGGTTCCCTTCTGATGAACCCACCCTGCATGGTGAAAACCTGCTGCGTTAGCTGGAGGTGGCGAATGCGGAAGAAATTTGGCCTACTGGGACAGAGCGTAGAATTACGCTTCTGTCATGCATATAATCCACGAAGCTTATCTCCTGAGGACCTTAACACAGCTTAATTACACTGACATCCTGTAGGACGACAGTTCATGCACGGCATACAACATTTGCAACAATTTTCTACGACCAGACTGTAGACGACGATTCTGCCACCCTCAAAAACCAATTGCATGGAGAGTTCAGGCTTACCTTTTTAATCCGCCACCTTTTGACGTGAGGAACCCGACTTCCTGTAGAAACAGCTTTCCTGTAGGAGCAGCGCGTGATCTCTGGGGGATACTGCAGTGGGTTTGCGCTCTTGGTGTTGCTTCACAGGCGTTCTGATGGCCAAAGACTCGGAGTATCAAGCTGCAGAGGAATCCGGATGATCACTCGAGTCTCAAACGGTGAATGATAAATGCATGGGGTGGCAATCTAGCCGATTAGATTTGAATCGGCGGAATCTGTGGCGCGGGGGTGAGCTGTCCCTGTCGGACCGTTGGACGACGTCATCCCATCATTTGCCTGCGAGTTCCCTTACTGCCGCATCATTCCCCGCAGATCCGCCGCCGTCTCTTCTGTTAAACTCATTTTTTTCGACGGGATTGCTCTCACGTGTGTACTGCTCGTTTCTTTTGCCACGACCGCCACCCAAACATCCGACTAGACCATTAACTGATCGACGTGGCCAGTCGAATGGCCATACAACCGCTCAACCCATTCACTTCACACTTGCAAACATTTTCAAAGTAAAATTCATGCAATTCGACGGAAGAAAGGGTCGAGACACTTACCTGTGCGGCCGCAACGCGATTTTTCGGTTCTTGGACGATGATGAGTGGATTTATTTGCTGCTGGTGGATTTGCACAGGCCCGGAGGTTCATATTCACAGGCCACTGACGATGGATTTGATGCTTCGGCTGCATGCGCCCGCGTTTTCATTGTATATGGCAAGCGCTGTGAATGGTGTGCACTCTAGCGGGCTTAACTGTTACGGGACTCCTGCAGGATGTCCTGTAACAGTTTTTCCTCCTCGGGTGCATGCTGCATGACGAAGGCAATGGCCCCACGATCACGCTCACAGAGCTCATGGATGGCTGGGATGGATATGGTATGACATCTCAGCATTTTTCCATCTCAAAAATTGCTTTTCTCTTGATAACTCAATGATCTGCTTTGATGGTGCAGGTAACTTCATTGCATGTCGACAGGGATGGTAGAAAGAGGTGACAGCAGTGTATAAGGGTGACAACAGTAGCTTGCATGCGTCCAAACCAATCCTTGGTCGTTAGATCTCCTCATAAAATGAATTATGGGCCGTCCCAAACTTCTACAGGAAGTTTCCTGTAGAAATACAGAACTTCCTGTAGAAAGTTTGCGTTTCCTGTAGAAAGTCCACACCTTCCTGTAGAAAGTCTGCATCTTCTTGTAGAAGACTCAAGCCGTGATGAAATTGTGCACATACCTTGGAGAAAATGAGTATTCTTGGAGGAGGTGCTAGTGAGGTCTCCTGGCAGCATGATAAGGATCTCTGGCTTTGCGTTAAGAGACGTCCTCTCCTTCATAGAACACCTGCAACCTGCATGCATTTTCACATTATAAACTTGCTGTCCTCGCCTTTTTTTGCTTATTGTTTTTTTCTTTTTTTTCTCTTTTTTTTTTGAAAGATAACAGGGGCGCCTCAATGAGGTTTTCACCCTTGCCATCTGCCTTAAGCGCCTCAGAGAGGTTTTCACTCAAGGATCTTTTTTAAAATATCTTTTTTTTTTTTTGAAAGACAATAGGGGCGCCTCAATGAGGTTTTCACCCCTACCACCTGCCTTGGGAGCCTCAGAAAGGTTTTCACCCAAGGATCTTTATTATTATTTTTTTTTTTTGTTAGATCTTTCAGGGTATGCCCAAAGCAGAGGCAGAACCCTTCTCTATGACCAACACTGATTTCTCCATAGTTTTGATGAACTCTTGTCTTGAGAGAGGTTTCCTGTAGATCTTCAATCGATGCCCATTGACAAGCATGGGGATGGCTTCCTCATCAATGGTTCGAATAAGAACGGATCCATTGTCATGGCATTTTTCCACTGCATATGGTCCTAGCCATCTGGTTCTCAGCTTCCCCTTGAAATCTTTGTACCTGGAGTCATACAACAAGGCCCAATCTCCCGGCTGGAATTGCTTGTCATGGAGGTGTTGGTCATGTCACACCTTTCTCTGAAGTTGAACCACTTCTGAGTGAAGGAGGGCCTGCATCCGGTGCTCGTCCAGTCCATTCAGCTGCAATAACCTTTCTTGTTGTGCATGGCTGAGATCTAGGTCTAGCTAAGCTGCCATCCTCAAAGTGTTGTATTCAAATTCAATGGAAAGCAAAGCTTTCTTCCCATAGACCAGCTCATAAGGTGTGAAGCCGGTGGTGGTCTTCCAGGTGGTGTTGTAAGCCCATGTGGCCTCAATCAGGCGATCCGCCCAATCTTTCCTACTGTTGCTCACCACCTTAGTCAAAATCCCTTCCAATACTCTGTTGGTGACTTCCACTTGCCCATTTGCCTATGGATGATAGGGGGTGGAAGTCCTATGCTCGATTTTGTGATGAGCTAGTAGGTCTTCAATTAGGTTGGATGTGAACTGGCTCCCTTGATCAGTGACCAGCTCTCTTGGGTAGCTAAACTTGTAGAAGATGTTTTCTCTTAAGAACTCGGCCACCTTCTCTTCTGTTGCTGCTTTGATTGCTTTAGTCTCTGCCCACTTTTTCAGGTAGTTAGTGCACACAATGATGTAAGACCTTTGCCTCGAAGGAGGGTTGATTGGACCCACAAAATCCATACCCCACTTCTAAAATGGCTCAAAAGTCACTTGAGGTTGGAGAGGCATCTCATCCCTTGGAGTCGGTTTCCCCATTCTTTGGCATTGGTCACATTGGCTGATATATCTTCTGACATCTTGATGAAGTGTGGGCCAATAGTAGCCTGCCTGCAGGATTTTGAAGGCAGTCCTCTTTGCTGCAAAATGTCCTCCACAAGGCCCATCATGACAGGTGAGGAGGATATCAAAGACTTCCTCCTCCCTTACACAATGCCTTAAGATCTGATCAGGGCCAAGCTTGAACAGATTGCCCCCGATCCAAGTAAATGAGGCACTTTTTCTGATGATTCTGCTCTTCTCTCTTGAGGATAGGTGCGGAGGGAACTATGCTGAAACAAGGTAGTTTGCTATATCCGCAAACCATGGAGAGAGTACTGAGATAGCAAACAGATGTTCATCGGGCATCTGGTCATCCACTGTTCCATCCTCAGCTGCAGACAAATCCAATCTAGATAAAAAGTCAGCAACAACATTTTCTTTACCTGGTTTGTCAACAATGGTCAAATCAAACTGCTGCAACAAAAGTAACGATCTAATAATACGAGCATTCACATCTGGTTTATTCATTAAATATCTAATTGTAGCATGATCCGTATGTACAAAGGTTTGATAGCCAGTGATATAATGTCGGAACTTGTTCAGTGCATGGACCACAACCAAGAATTCTTTCTCGTTTACAGTGTAATTCAGCTCAGCTTTGGACAAGTTTTTGCTAACAAAGTAAATGGCATATGGAAGTTTTTGTTCAACTTGTCCTAAAGCTGCCCCTATGGCTTTGTTCGAGGCATCAGTGTGGATGTGGAAATGTAGGGCCCAGTTTGGACCTCTCAAGATTGGGCTGACACCAACTTGTCCTTTAATTCATTCAAAGCCCTCTGACAATCGTCAGTCCATTTGAACTCCACATCTTTTGCCAACAGGCCAAACAATGGCGAGGCTAGCTTGCTGAAGTCTTTAATGAATCTCCGGTAATACCCTGCTAATCCTAAGAAACTCCGGACATCCCTTACCTTTTGGGGAGGTGGAACCTTCTTGATGAGAGCAATTTTGTTAGGATCCACTTGTAACCCTTGGCAAGAAATGGTATGGCCTAGCACGGTCCCTTCAGTCATCAGGAATTCACATTTTTCAGGACTAAGGGAAAGGTTCATCTCAATGCATTTGGTTAGGACCTTTCCCAGATTGGATAATGCTTCTTGGAAGTTGGACCCATAAGGAGTGAAGTCATCCATATAGATTCCCACCACATCATGGACCAGCTCCGAGAAGATGCTCAAGACAGCTCTCTGAAAGGTAGCAGGAGCATTGCATAGCCCAAAGGGAAGAACTCGGTAGGCAAAGGTACCCCAAGGACAAGTGAAGGTGGTTTTATCTTGGTCTTCCAGGCTGATTTGGATTTGGTTGTACCCGCTAAACCCATCCAGGAAAGAGAAGAACTTCTTTCCTGCCAGTCCATCCAACACTTGGTCTATGAAAGGTAGGGGGAAATGGTCTTTCTTGGTAGCTTTGTTCAGTTCTCGGTAGTCTACACAGATTCTCCACTTCCCATTTTTCTTGGGAACCAACACCAGAGGGGACACCCATTCACTATCTGAGATGGGGTAAATGAATCCGGCATCCAACAGTTTTTGCAATTCTTCCTTGACAATGTCCTTAAGGGCTGGATTCATTCGCCTCTGAGGTTGCCTAACCGGTTTACAATCCTCTTTGATGTATATGTGATGGGTACAGACCGAAGGATGGACCCCTTTCATCTCCTTATAGCTCCAAGCAAAAGCATCTAGGTGACTGGCCAACAGGCTACACAGCTCCTTTTCCTGGGAAGGAGATAGGGAGGAGCTGATCTTTAGCGTTTTCTCAGGGCCGAACTCCACATTCTTGATTCTGGGAGTGACAGGGTTGGTGGCACAAAGGTCCACTAAGGTGCTAGCTTGGGCATCCTCCACCAATTTCTCTAAGGATAGTGCACTGGAAGGTGGATTCTGGATCAAGGTCTCAATCAAGTCATCCTCGGTTGGGGGGTCTCTTCTAGTGGTGTCTAGGGTGCACAAAGGTGCTGAGTACACCTCATCCTCTTCTCCTTCCTCCAACCATAGCGGTAAGTCATGCTCTAAGGAGGGTTGGGCAGGAGGGTATAAGACTAGCTGCTTGGACATAGGACCGTTTTTTATGGTCATGTTTCCTGCACGGCAACTTATGTAAGCATCTGCAGTGTCTAACCAAGGCCTTCCAAAAATAAGAGGATATCCAGTAAGCTTTGCCTTGGGTTGCAGAACCAAGAAATCTGCAGGGTATTCCCAAGAGTCGACAGAGACCAAGACATCCTCCACAATCCCTTCGAGAGTCACGGTGGAGTGATCTGCTAGTTGCAGGACTGTCGAGGTCTTCCTCAAGGAACCCTGAAGATTGAGTTTGAGCATGGTATCCCTGGTCATCACATTAATGGCAGCCCCCAAATCAATCAAGGCGTGAGGTATGATGGTGCCATTGATGTGGACATCTACTACAGGACTCCCAGGATCTAGATACTTTGGGCAGATGACTTGTCCTAACATAAGGTCAGACAGTTGTCCTAAGACATTGATGGTTGAAGCATCTCTCTTTCGCCTGCCTGGGTGTTTAAAACACTTTTCCTTAACCAGTTTGTTGTATATTGGCACATCCTTGATCGCTTGGAGAAGTGGTATTTTCACACACAACTGCTTGAGCTCTCCCAGAAGCTCATCCTCCTCTGGGTTGGGTTGTGTGGTGGCTGTTAGTCTCTCAGGAAAGGGTGGAATAGCCTTTGGTTCACTTTCTTGTTTGTCCTCCTCGTCCTCTGGGGGAGGAGGTTGGCGATCCGGAAGAGTCTTTCCAGATCGAAGATTGATCTCCTGGATCTCCACAGCATAGGTAGGGCATGATGTTTCCCCAGTGTATACCTGCTGGGCCTGTCTATTGTTGGGGTTCGGGTTCGGTTGAGCAGGCATTTGAGGTTGCCTTGGAGGAGCAGGAGGTAATGGTTGAGGTTGAACTGGTGGTGGAGGCAAAATGGCGGGAGGAGTGTTGTACTGGGGCCTCCACCCCAACTGAGGTGCATTCCACTGAGGCTGTGGCTGGGCATGTGAATGATATGAATGAGTAGTGGGTTGAGTAGGGTACTGAGGTGGATAAGACCATGGAGGAGGCATAGACCAGGAAGGATGAGCAGGGGGACCCCAGGAAGGCATAGGAGTCGATTGGTTGGGGTTGTAATAAGCTTGAGGTGCCCCTTGCATCCCCTGCTGGTAAGGTCTAGGTCCTTGTGGCCTCCTTTGGTTGAGGAAATAGAGAGGTTCAGTGGGAGCTTCTGTCCCTTGGTACATAGCTTTAAGCCCAGGTAAGGTTGGACATTGATTTGTGGGATGGTCCTCCTCACAAACGAAGCACACTTCAAACGAATGCAATGGGCATTCGTTCTTAGGGTGTCTCCTTGTACATCTAGGGCAGAAGATAGCCAAGGCCCTCTCAGCTTCTTCCTTCTTCTGCTGGATCCTGAATGTGTCCAATTGCATGGTGATGGTCTGTCTCACCTCACTCTTGAGATCTTCTAATTGATTTGCAAACTCATGCTTGGAGAAAGGGATACCAGCTGAGAGGAGGTTTCCTCTACCTCGTTTACGGGCTGCCCTAGAGTGGTTTCTGAACACAGACTTGATGTCCTCATAAGGCAGTTGGTAAATATCTCCCCCAGCTAACATGTGAAGGGTATCTAAAAGGTCTTTAGGGACTCCTCGGAGCAGGACCAACTTGAGGGATTCAGGGTCAAGTGTGCACCTGGCCCGCTTATAGCTAAGTTGGAACCTCTCCTCATAATCCTCTAAGGACTCATCATTTCCCATGGTCATCCGAAAGATTTCTCCCTTGGTTTCCTTGGACCTACAGTAGTCCCGGTACTTGGTATTGAAAGCTTGCTGCATCTGAGCCCAAGTGGTGATACTATTCCCAGGTAAGCCCATGAACCAGCGTAATGCTGCATCCTTAAGAGTTGAAGGGAAGAGTTTTAGCTTCTGCTCATCTTCAGTATAGTCATAGGTTCTACAAAGGACAGCAAACTCAAACAGGAAGGTATCAGGATCTTCAGTAGTCAGTCCATGGAAGTGAGGTAGAGCGGAGGGACTAATGTTTTTCATTTTCATGTCTCCATTGGTTTCTCGGATGGGGAAGGCACCTTCTATTCTCTCATCTTCTCCTCTATTGTCAGCCATAGCTTCAGATGGAATGGTCTCTAATTCTTCTTCTGCTATAGGATCTTCGTATATCTCAGGAGGTTCACCTATAGGTTCTTCTGGATCACTGTCACCGAAGAAGAGAGAAGGGTGACTCAGTGATGTGGTGGGGGTGTTGGGTAAGAATTTGCCTGTTTTATCTCGATTCCTACGAGGCATGAAATGGAAAGACTTTTTTTGATTGCTTTTGTTTTTTTCTTTGGTACCTGCAAAACTGAAATAGATTGATCTACAACTAACTATCTTGCTGAAATAAAAATGCAGAATTGAAATGAAAGCAGGAAAGAACTAATCTACTTTGCTCAAATGGAATTGCAGGAATGGAAATGCTAGTCTACGCTTGCAGAATTGAAATGCTAATCTATGCTTGCAAAATTGAAATTGCGGAATTGAAATGCTAATCTATGAAAGCAGGAAATGTCTATGCTACTTTTGCAGAATGGAAATGAAATAAACTACTTGGCAGAAGGCGAGAGTAGGAAAATAGAAGAAAAGCAACAATTACTAATACTCTGACGCTTCCCCGGCAACGGCGCCAAAAATATGGTGGGCTCCAGTATTGTAGCAATAATGCTACAACTCCTGGAGCTTCCTTCTCTAATTTTATCAACCTGGTAGTTCGTAACAAACTTGGAAGTGACGGTGCTGTATGCACAAGTACTAGCTCTTGTCGCAGCTGTCACTTGGTCAGCTGGCACAAGTCTGCTAGGGCTCAAGCCAACTTCTATATGTTCTCAGAAGAAGCTTTCTAAATGATGAACGAAGGCTATCTCAAAGGAAATTAACCTACTTTGCAAGAATGAATTGAAAGCCAACCAAACATGGAAACCCTAGTAAACCCTAATCTGACCAGCTTAATCCTTATGATGCAATGGTGGGAATGCAACTTCTAGAAATGATGCCATTACTTCGAGTGAGATGAGATGCATGAGTTTAAACTACTTTCATCTGAAGAGAACATGTTTTTGTATTTTTGCTCAAATGGTTGGAGTTATTATGACTGTGCTTCTTACTGGGTCTTGACTGTGCAGGGGTAGTTCAAAGGGGAGGAAGGCTTGGGAAAGGTCAGGAGGACTCTGAGAGGTTCCAGGGGATCCCTAACATCACTCCACAGAAGTTCACAACGTTCAGGTGCCTGGAAACCGTGTTTGCAAGCTTCTACAGGATGTTTGCAGGGGATCCTACATGAAGCTCGGGATTTCTACAGGAAGTCTGCTAACTTCTACAGGACGTTCTGCAGTCGGAGTTTTGGGTGATGGAGGAGTGAATGAGCTGTATGGGTGGATAGGTAGGATGAGAGAGGAGCTTGTGATGGCCTATGGACAGAGAAATGATATGGAGAAGAGAGTGGATAAAGCTGGTTGGTCGATAGAAGGGTAGAGGCAATGGAAGGCCGAAAAGATGAGGCAACGTGGATAATAGAAGAGTTGGTGGGCAAAGGATCTAGCTGCGAGGTAAGGAGATGGCTTAGGGACGACTGAGGAGGATAAGGAAGTGTTGAAGTGGTGCTACGCAGTGTAAATGAAACAAATCACCTCTGTCTTGCACAAAACCGAGAATTCATCAACCTATTCTAACTGTTGTATTAAACCAAAGAACAACGATGGAAGTTAAGATAGAAATCATGCATGGTGCTGAAACAAGGCGTTATTGCTCAAGATCTAAATTCATGGACACTTCTACCAATGGAAATATGACTTTAAAGCATGCATGAACATGTAAAACTGCATTTTTTTTGGTGGCTGGCACGGTCTACACTCCCAATATCTAAACAGAGGTGGAAGTGAGTGTACGATCAACCTTTTCTTGGAACTCTGATGAATTCTAATCCTCCTATTCTAATCTAAACTGCTGAAAGCATTTTATCCCTAAGACTAACCTACTTAATCACTTCAAGAAATTCAAATCAGCAGACTGTGTTTTCCAAATGCATGTCAAAGCAAAGAAACGAAATGCTGAAAGGAAAGACAAGTAACAATACAAAGAAAGGAGGCCTATTGCTCTCAGGTTGGGCCCTAACCTGAGAGCTATAGCTCCTCTAAGAACTCAGAATTGAATCCAAATATGCCTGCCTTTTATTAAAAGATCATAATCATGAGTCTAACAACATGCCAAAATTGGCTTACAAAGAGCAAAAATAGAGCTACAGCTCGGGATTCAAAATCTACAACAAAGGTTCAAGAGTCTTTATTGAAGGCTACAGCCTCAATATTTATACATGATGAGGGCCAAGCTGGCCTCCTCAATTAGTGGGGCTTGGCTGTCCAACTAAAAGTAAATTGTTGTTCCTGTAGAATCCGTTGGGTGCCTTCTAGCTCGGTGGTGATAGCTGTTGGAGCTCGGAGTTGGGGTGGAGATCACGAGGAAGGTCATTCAAGGCTGTGGACAACCTCCCTATAAACCCGCAATGCCACCTTGGCTGTCTCCTTGTCTCCATCTGCGTGGTCTTTGCTCCATTTAATGTCAAAAAACCTGAAATCATCATGTATTAGCCACATAGGCATAATGACTGCCCTTCTTCCTACAAATAACACGAATATACAAAGAAATGATGCATAAGTGATAAAAAATGAAGGGTTGAGCAAGGTAAGTAGGCCAAATGAGCCCAAATTGTTACCAAAAATTGGGGCTCATCAGAAAGATCAAATTATACAGTTAGAGTATGTGCTACCTGCAATAAATAATAACAATGGGAAATATTAAATACTAACTTCAAAGCAAATTTTTCACAATATAGCCCCTCTTCCAGTCACCCTTCCATGCCCATGTCCTCTGCCCCTACAAGCTTGTTGAGAATCATTTGTGAACATCAAGCATTATGTATGTTATATTTAATATCATTAATTAGAAAAAAACCTCATTAAATAGAAAAACCACACCTTCCTCATATTAATAATCTAGCACAGGCTTTATTTGATCATCTGGGAGTGGTGGTTGATAACTAAACCAACAAAATGTTTGCAGAACAGGTTTGAATAAACTACACATGATCTTGCACAAAAGACATAAGCAACCACACATAACCAAAGAATGCATCTTCACATAAGTGTGATATAATCATTTTGACATGCTAAAAATAACATCACCCTGCAAATGTTGTGTTGTTGTACTCTAGATGACATAATTATTATCATTGACACATGTGTTTCCAACCTACAAAGTAAGAAGTATATATTAAGATAATGCTCTCCAAGATCTCACATGAAAAAAAGAAAAGTCATGATCCAAAATAAATTGGGGTCGGTGATAAAAGATATAGTAATATTCAAGATAAAACATGTCAAACTTACGGAAATAAACCATCTTTGAGAGGTTCCCACATATAGGTTATATCATTAGAACTTAATTTTTTGTTCTGGTGAAGGCTAGATATCCTCCTCTATGAAACAAATTGAGAAGAAACAAGTTAACTCAGCATTCAGAATCTGCAAATCATTATCCAGCAACAAACATTAAAGGTGAGAATTTACTGCATAAAATATGCCACCTTTATGATCTCTACAATTGTTATTGTCTTGCTTATTTCTCTTCCCATTGCTTTCAAGATAATATTAGATGCTCCTTTCTCCTCCTTAATTCCCTAATGGTTGAGCCAAGTGATGAGCCCCAAAAATGGGTAACTTAATCAGCTCATTTTCCCTATTATTCTCATTTAATCTACCATTCTCCATAGTTTTGTGCATGCTTTTGAATATATTTATGTTAATTGAGTGAATGGGAATAGTCACTTGACCACGAAGTCTAATATGTGCTTATTGCAGATTTTTGGACATTTTTGGACCAAGATCAGGCATTTATGAGCATATTGGCAGCCAAATACGAAGGAACAAGGCTGAGGATTTATAGGAGGGGTGTCTCCTGCACTAAATGGCCCCTTTCTTGAGCTCTCCACCATCATCTCAGAGTTCAATAGCCCACCAATGATGATTTCAAGGGGCAGCCGTGCAGGGCTAGTGAAGTGGCTGATTAACTGCAGTTTTGGGCAGCCAAGCTCCTAAAGTTAAGGAGGACTGTTGGGAGTCCTCATTTGCATAAGTAGGAAGGCTTCAAGCCTTGGTAGTTTAGCTATTGAACAGTTTATTTTTGCACCTTAGTGTAGCTCTACATTCAACTCATTTTCGAGCTCTTTCTATAAACAGTTTTGTGACATGACTATTATTTTTTTATCAATGAAGATGAATTCCACTTTGCACCAGCTCTGAGCTTTCTTAGGAGGTTGTAGCTCTTGGGGTTTGGCCCAAACCAAGTTCCCAGTACCTCCTTTGTGTACTTTTATGTGTTCTTATTGCATTCATAGAATAACTTCTGTTATATAGGTTAAATCTTGCATTGTTACTTAGGTTGTTTTTGATGATTAAGATAGTTGTTTATGCTTCAGGTTGATTTGATAGTTTGATAACATAAAAGATCCACAAAAAGGCTACCAATAAATCCTTGATCTCCTTTCTCCCTCCTTGGGACCATGAATTGAGACCAAGGTACACTTGTTGCCATAAAACCACTGTTTTTGCCTTCCAATGTAATTGCTAGTGTTAGGTTTTAAGTTGGAAGAGTTGATATCAGTTGTGTGTTCATGTTTAGATCTGTTCTTGCTTATTTTCCATAGCTTTCTTGCATGATTTCCTGTCTATAAACTTATGTTCATAATGTTTATGGTTTTAAGGTCATATTAGGTCAAAATAGATAAATCTCTGTTTTTTTAGTCTTTGCTTGAATCAGTTTCCGAAAGAAGTGTGTAGAACACCTGTAAGATACTCCAACCTATTCTTCCTCCATCATACCACTTGCTCTAGTCTCTCTCTCAATATTTCCTTCACCCATTCACCATACTTTCCCAACTTGCCCTAATTTCTACATTTTTTTGCAACATTGCTCTCTTCATCTTTGAACAACTCCAACCCTCTTCTTCACTCCTGAGCTTCATCTACCAGATCCTAGATCCCTTAATATCCTTATACATCCTTCATTTCCACTCTCCCACCGTCTTTTTCACTATCAACCCACTAAAAACCACTTTTGGCCTGTTCCTGTAGAACTTCCTATAGAACTTCCCGTAGACCCCCTGTAGACTTCCTATAAAATTTCACACGAGCAGTTTTTCGAGATCTGATCGCTGTGGAATTATCAACCTCCTGCAAATGCCCACTCCATTTTCTTTCACCAATAAACCTCTGCACAGTAAAAAATAGGTAAAACACATGCATAATAATTTCGCATAAAATTACTCAAAAATACAAAAAGATGCCTTTTCCATATTTCCCTTCAGAAGTAGCTTAAACACCTGCAATTTACCTCTCCAAGGGTCAATGGCATCCATTTCAGCAGCTTTCATCTCTTTTCTTGCACAAGTAGGGTTAGTCGGTAAAACTAGGGTTTGCTAGGGTTTTCATTTCCTTTCAGCTTTCATCTTCTTTCTGTAAGTAGACTAGCCTCTTTCGCGTTAGCTTTCATGCATCACAATTAAAAGCTTCTTTTAAGGACTCATAGAAGTTGGCTTAAGCTCCTAGCGAACTTGTCCCAACTGATCAAGTGACAACCTGCAGTAAGAGCTAGTACTTGTGCATACAGCACCGTCGCTTCCAAGTTTGTTACGAACTATCGGGTTGATAAAAGTAAAGAAGGGAGTCCCAGGAGTTGCAGAATCATTGCTACAATATTGGAGCCCACCATCTTTTTGGCGTCGTTGCCGGGGAAGCATCAGAGTATTTGTGATTATTGCTTTTCTTCTATTTTCTACTGCAATATTCTGCTAAGTAGTTTATTTCAGCAAGAGTAGAGTAGTAGTTTTTCCATTTTGCAATTTCATTTCCGCAAAAGTAGATTAGACATTTCCTTCTTTCATTTCATTTCAACAAGCGTAGACTAGACATTTCTTGCTTTCACTTCAATTCTGCAATTTCAATTCCTGCAAGCGTAGCTTAGCATTTCAATTCTGCAATTTCAATTATGCAAGCGTAGATTAGCATTTCAATTCTGCAATTTCATTTCAGCAACATAGATTAGTCATTTCCCACTTTCATTTCAATTTTGCAATTTTCATTCCAGCAAGGTTTATTTTAGTTAGTTGCAATTTGTTGTTCAATCAATTTCAGTTTTGCAGGTACAAGCAGAAAAAAACAAAAATCAACCAAAAATATTTCATTTCATGCCTCGTAGGAACAGAGACAATTCAGGAAAATTCCTACCCAACACCCCCACCACATCACTGAGTCACCCTTCTCTCTTCTTTGGTGGCAGTGATCCAGAAGAACCTATAGGTGAACCTCCAGAGATATACAAAGATCCTATAATAGAAGAAGAGCAAGAAAACATTCCTCCTGAGACCATGGCTGAACACAGAAACGGTATAGGAAATGAGGAGAGAATAGAAGGCGCCTTTCCCATCCGAGAGACCAATGGGGACACAAAAATGAAAAACATAAGTCCCTCAGCCTTACCTCACTTCCATGGATTAACCACTGAAGACCATGATACCTTCTTGTTTGAGTTCGTTGTCCTTTGTCGAACTTATGACTATGTAGAAGACGAGCAAAAGCTGAAACTCTTTCCCTCTACCTTCAAGGATGCAGCACTATAGTGATTCATGGGGTTACCTGGAAACAATATCACAACATGGGCTTAGATGCAGCAAGCCTTTAACAACAAATACCGGGATTACTATAGGTCAAAGGAAACAAAGGGAGAAATCTTTCGGATGACCATGGGAAGTGATGAATATTTAGAAGACTATGAAGAAAGGTTCCAACTTAGTTATAAAAGGGCCAGGTGCACACTTGACCCCAAATCTCTGAAGTTGGTTCTGCTCTAAGGAGTCCCTGAAGACCTTCTAGATACCCTCCATTTGCTGGCTGGGGGAGACATCTACCAACTACCTTATGATGACATAAAGACTGTGTTTAGAAACCATTATAAGGCATCCTGGAAGACAGGTAAGGGGATTCAACTTTCAGCTAGTACCACCTTATCCAAAAACAAGTTTTCAAATCAAATGGAAGACCTCAAAAGTGAGGTGAGACAGACCATTTCCATGCCAATGGATACCTTCCAAATCCAACAAAAGCAAGAGGAAGCTGAGAGGGCTTTGGCCATCTTTTGTCCCAGATGCACTAGGAAGCATCCTAGGAACGAGTGTCCATTGCACTTCGTAGAGGTGTGTTTCGTTTGTGAGGCAGACCACCCTACAAATCAGTGCCCATCGTTACCCGAATTTAAAGCTATGTACCAAGGGGCTGAAGGAGCCACTGAACCACTCTACTTCATGAACTAAAGGAGGCCACATGGACCCAAATCTTATCAACAGGGAATGCAAGGGACATCCCAGACTTATTACGACCCCAATCAATCCACTCACATACCTTATTGGGGTCCCCCTGCTCATCCTTCCTGGTCCACACCCCCTCCTTGGTCGTATCCATCTCAATACAATACTCAACATGCTGCTCATTCGTTTCATTCTCATGCTTAGCCACAACCTCTGTGGAATGCACCTCATCAGGGGTGGAGGCCCAATACAACCCTCCTCCCTCTCTTTTGCCTCCACCGCTTGCTCAACCAAAACCATTACCTCCTGCTCCTCCAAGACAACCTTAGATACCTGCCCAACCGAACTTGAACCCCAATAACAAACAAGCGTAGCAGGTATATACTGGAGAGACAACATGCCCTACCTATGCTGTGGAGATTCAGGAGATCAACCTACGATCTAGGAAGGTCCTCCCAGACAGCCAACCTCCTCCTAAGGAGGATGAAGAAGAGAAACAGGAAAGTGAACCAAAAGCCATTCCACCCTTTCCTGAGAGACTAACTGGAACCATGCAACCAAACCCAGAAGAGACTGAACTTTTGGGAGAACTTAAATAGTTATGTGTAAAAATACCACTTCTCCAGGCCATAAAAGATGTACCAATCTACAACAAATTGATCAAAGAGAAGTGTTTCAGGCACCCAGGCAGGTGCAAGAGAGATGCCCCAACTATCAATGTCATAGGACAACTGTCCGACCTGATGTTGGGACAAGTAATCTGTCCAAAATATCTGGACCCTGGGAGTCCTGTAGTCGATGTCCACATCAATGGCACCATAATCCCCCACACCCTGATTGATCTAGGGGCTGCAATTGATGTGATGACCAGGGACACTATGCTCAAGCTCAACCTTTAGGGCTCCCTAAGAAATAACTCGACAGTACTACAGTTAGCAGACCACTCCACCATGACCCCCGAGGGGATTGTGGAAGATGTCATGGTCTCCATTGATTATTGGGAGTACCCTGCGGACTTCTTGGTCCTTCAACCAAAGGAAAAACTCACTGGGTATCCCCGCATCTTGGGAAGGCTTTGGTTAGCTACTGCAAATTCTTACATCAGTTGTCAAGCTGGGAGCATGACCATTAAGAATGGGCATATGTCAAAACAACTAGTCCTATATCCTCCTACCCAACCTTTGCTAGAACATGACTTACATCACTGGTTGGAGGAGGAAGATGAGGATGAAGTCTACTCTACAACATTGTGCACAGTGGAAGCCACCAGGGGAGGTCCTCAAACCGAGGATGACCTTATTGAGAATTTGATTCAAAATCCACCTCCCAGTGTGCTACCATTAGAAGAGTTGGTAGAAGACACCCAAGCTAGTGCTTTAATGGATCTCTGTGTGGCTAATCCAGCCTCTCTCTGAGTTAATAATGTGGAATTTGGCCCTGAACGAACCTTGAAGGTCAACTCATCCCTATCCCCCTCTCAGGAGGAGGAGCTGTGTAGCTTATTGAATAACCATTTGGATGTTTTTGCTTGGAGCTATAAGGAGATGAAAGGAGTCCACCCTTCAGTCTATACCCATCACATTTACATTAAAGAGGATTATAAACCAGTTAGGCAGCCTCAGAGGAGAATGAATCCAGCCCTTAAGGACATTGTCAAAGAAGAACTGCAAAAGTTGCTGGATGCAGGATTCATCTACCCCATCTCTGACAGCGAGTGGGTTTCTCCTTTGGTGCTTGTGCCCAAGAAAAACGGGAAGTGGAGAATCTGTGTAGATTATCAAAAAATTAACAAAGCTACCAAGAAGGACCATTTCCCTTTGCCTTTCATAGATCAAGTGTTAGATGGCCTGGCAGGGAAGAAGTTCTTTTCCTTCCTAGATGGGTTTAGTGGGTATAATCAGATCCAAATTAGCCCAGAAGACCAAGATAAGACCACTTTCACTTGTCCATGGGGTACCTTTGCCTACCGAGTCCTTCCCTTTGGGTTATGCAATGCTCCTGCCACTTTCCAGAGAGCAGTACTGAGCATATTTGCTGAGCTGGTTCATGATTCGGTGGAAATCTATATGGATGACTTTACCCCTTATGGTTCTAACTTCCAAGAAACTTTGACTAACCTGAGGAAATTTTTAGCCAAGTGCATTGAAATGAACCTGTCCCTCAATCCTAATAAATGTGAATTCTTAATGACTGAAGGGACCGCGCTAGGTCATACAATTTCTCAGCAAGGATTATAGGTGGATCCCAACAAGATTGCTATCATCCAAAGGGTCCCACCTCCTCAAAAGGTAAGAGATGTTCGGAGTTTTCTAGGCTTAGCAAGATATTATAGAAGATTCATTAAAGATTTTAGTAAGCTAGCCTCTCCATTGTTTGGTATTTTGGGGAAAGATGTTGAGTTTATATGGACTGACAACTGTCAAGAGGCTTTGGATGCATTGAAAGGTAAGTTGGTAACTGCCCCAATCTTGAGAGGTCCAAACTGGGCCCTACCTTTCCACATTCACACAGATGCCTTGAACAAAGCCATAGGAGCAGCCTTAGGACAAGTTGAAGAGAAGCTACCGTATGCCATATATTTTGTCAGTAAAAACCTGTCCAAGGCAGAGTTAAACTATACTGTAACCGAGAAAGAGCTCCTGGCTGTAGTCCATTCCCTAAACAAGTTTAGACACTACATCACTGGCTATCAAACATTTGTGCATATTGATCATGCTGCAATTAGGTATTTGATGAATAAACCTGATGTAAATGCTCGTATCATTAGATGGTTACTTTTATTGTAGCAATTTGATTTGACCATTGTTGATAAGCCAGGTAAGGAAAATGTTGTTGTTGATTTTCTGTCTAGACTAGATTTGCCTGCAGGTGAAGAAGGGATGGTGGATGATCAAATGCCAGATGAACACCTGTTTGCTATTTCAGTACTCTCTCCATGGTTTGTTGATATAGCAAATTATTTGGTTTCAGCTTAGTTCCCGCCATACCTGTCCTCAAAAGAGAAGAGTAAGATTGTGAGGAAAAGTACCCCATTCACTTGGATTGGGGGCAATCTTTTTAAACTTGGCCCAGATCAGATTTTGAGGTAGTGTGTCAGGGAGGAGGAAGTTTTTGACATCCTCCTAACCTGTCATGATGGGCCCTGTGGGGGCCACTTTGCAGCAAAGAGGACTGCTTTTAAGATTTTGCAGGCAGGCTACTATTGGCCCACTCTTCATCAAGATGTCAGAAGATACATCAACCAATGTGACCGATGTCAAAGGATGGGGAAACCAACTCCAAGGGATGAGATGCCCCTACAACCTCAAGTGACTTTTGAGCCATTTGAGAAGTGGGGCATGGACTTTTTGGGTCCTATCAACCCTCCTTCAAAACAGAAGTCTTACATCATTGTGTGCATGGACTACTTGACGAAGTGGGCAGAAACAAAGGTAATCAAGGCAGCAACAGAAGAAAAAGTAGCTGAGTTTTTGAGGGAAAATATCTTTTACAAGTTTTTCTACGCAAGAGAATTAGTCATAGATCAAGGAAGTTAGTTTACCTCTAACCTGATTGAAGACTTGCTCACTCATCACAAGATTAAGAACAAAACTTCCACCCCTTATAATCCCTCTGAAAGACATACTCCAGAGGCAGGGACAACAAAGTATGGCACATGACACATACATGGAGCTCTATTTGAACGTGTGAACATTAGCAACCACCCGAGGTTGAGCATGCAGAGTGCAAGCAGCTACAACAATGAAAAATGGGTTCCAACATCTGAAATATGCATAACACGGTCGCGACTGCATAGGTAAGTGCCTAGACCTATTCCTCAATTACATGAATCATATTTTAAGGCTGTGTGACTATGGGAATGGTTCGGATTGAACGAAATCGGTGGCCAGGTAACTAGCCACCCTCGGTCAGTTACACATCCTCGTGGCATCCAAACGAGCCCCGTCAAATTCAAAACTGCTGGTAAGATACGCAGCCAGCACGTGTGGTATGTCCATTCAGGAAGAAATATTCAGGACTGGTAGTGGTGGCGGCAGATAACGGGAGAATGGAGGTGATGGCAGTCAGATGGCATGCAGAACCATTATGACCGTGATGTCGGATCAACGGTCTGGCCCGGCCACCTCATCTCCTCACCACGAATCATGCCCGCAGTTAAAAGGCAACTCAGTTGGAACATTCACCACCCTTTGTTCATTCTGCACTCACGACGTTCTCGACTGAAGTACGCATCTACCACTTCTAGAGAAGCTAACCAGTCGTCCTCTGCCAGTTTTCTGCCTGTTTTTGAAAATCTCCCGCCTATCGGGCTCTACAAGAAGCACAGTTTCATTCTACAGGAGCCGAGAGATTTCTACAGGAAGGGTTCTACAGGAAAGGCAAAGAACAACTCTGCAGAAAGGAAACTCGGGATTTTCGTCGAAATTCAAGCTCAAAATGAGATAGGCTCGAGAAAACTTCTCTGTGCATGATTTGTTTGAGTAAGGTGGTGAATTGAAAACGGCAGTAGATTGAAAAAGAGAGTGAAATTATGTTTGTGCATTGAAAAAGTGAAAGTCTGCCTGAATACTTCCCTGAGTCTCCACAGTTTCTTTTTCTCTCTTCATCCGAAATCTCCTCATACTTTTTCAAATTCTCCTATAAGAAAGATGCATGCAGTAGTAAAGGCTAGCCAGTGTGTGTGTGTGTGTGTGAAAAAACGAATGTGCATATCTATCTACATGCCGAGAATAGAACCTGTGTCCTTATCCTCTGTTCTGTAGAAAAAAAATCTTTCTTTTTAGAAACAAAAAGTCAAATTCAGGGTGATAGTAGTTTAAAATAGGGGAATTATTGCCATTTGATGTTGTAATGAAACACACGGGAAGTTCCTTCTTGGGTTAAGAAAAAACTGAATTCAGTTGTCCTCTGTTTCAGTGATTGACAATTTTTTCCCACCTGAGCATTTCCTTTTTTGGTTAAAACACAAAAAGAGCACTCAACACCATGCCAAGAGGATTCATAAGGAAAGAAACCTTAGACTCTAGCAGATTGCACGAGCACCCTAAGGTGGTGGACCATTTCACCAGGGCAAACTGGGTATCCTTCTTTGATAGAATTCAGGGTTATGATGAGGAGGTAACTTAAGAGTTTTTTATGTCCCTAAGACCACATTTGAAGACACATACCACAGTTATTTTTAGGGGTTTGACCCTAGAACTTACACCTGATCTAATCAGTAGAATTACCGGTCTATAATTGGGGTTCCCTTGGAGCAAAGAGGAGAGATCATTGGGACAAGTTGCTAAGAAAACATTTTTTCTGCCTAAGGAGCATCCTGTAGAAGATAAAAACGGGGTCAGAAGGACAAGCTTACCTCCTCTCTGGAGTGAAGTTAGTTATCAAATAATGAAGTATATCACATGTGAAGGGAGTTTCAACATCATTTATGGATATCATTTCAGGTTGTTACATGAATTAAGGTATGGGATGGACTTGCCTCCAGCCAGAAAACTGAGCATCCCATATTTCCTCCTTCAGTCCTTAATTGAATGTGGTACAAAGCTAAATGAAGGGGTCCTAGATCAGTTGGCCCACCATGGGCTCATCAAACTGTTGGTGGAAGATGCTTTGCACACCTATACTATCCCCATCGCTTGGGAAATATTTAGAAATATGTCCAGGGATGATGACATCAGAATTTTGGTTGAGAACATCAACCCATCCAGCAGTGATGAAGGGGACAATAGCAAGAACAGAGAAGGGAGAAAGGACATAGATTGGAAAGAAAAAGGCCAAGAAAGACCAAAAAAAGACTGCCATAGCCAAAGCCAACACCTAGCAAGAGAAGGAAAAGACACACCCTGAGATATCAGTGACACAGGTAGAAACAGTGGGCATAGAGATTTCTACAGGAAGTGAAGGGAAAGAACAACAGGAAGAGAAATCCCCTAAAACGTTGGCAATGGAAGCAACATTTGTGCTTGTTGCGTTAAGCATGCCTACAAAACAAAATGGAAAAAGAAAAAGGCAAACCTACATGTACTTTCAAGCCAGAAGAAGCACAAGGATCAAAGTGGGAAAACCCCAGTCACCATCAAAGGAACCAATTGTCATTGAGGAAACACCTACTAAAAAGAAGGAAGAGTCTCCTTCCAATATATCCATCACCTATGAAAGAGGAAGCCCAAAAACCTCCACATGGAAAGAGAAAATTAAGTTGATGGATTCAAAGGTAGTTCTACAGGAAGCTGAAACATCTCTACAGGAAACTCTAGCCAAGTTAAAAGAAACTGAGAAATTGGAAGAGGAGGCAGTGAAACAATCACAAGAAGCAGACAAGCCCAAGGAGATACTTGAACCAAGCCCTCAACCTAGTTTGGGCTCATATTACAACTTGTTAGAAAGTGGGAAGATCATCCCACAGAAGTTTGCTGTACCACTTTTCTTTGCATTGGAACAGGAACAGGTTAGGACTCACACTTGGATGAAAATTGCTAAATCCAAGGGAGTTGCAGACATAGGCCACCTGGAAGAACAACTGAAAGAATTGAGAAGAGAGTTGGCCATGGTGAGGCACATAGAAAGTAGTAAAAGAGCCCAGCTACAGGAGGAGAATGAGCTGCTGAAAAAGTAGTTGCAGCTACAGGAAGTTCATAAGGAAGACAAGCTGTCCATTTTGGGAGGGTAGCAGCAGCAAGAAGGACCTCCAGCAGACAAGGAAACAACCGAGGAACAGCAGAAAGAGGGAAAGCTACAAGCTGATGTTGAGATGCTGACAAAACTGCTGCAAGAAAAGGAGTCTCAGGAAGTAGAAGAAATACAGGTTTTAAAACAACAGTTGCAAGAAAAAGAAGCCCAAATGGCCTGCATGGCTAGCTAGGTAGTAGAAGCCTTACAATGTAGGCAACCTGCTAAGTCCTATGCATTATATCTTAAAGACCAATGGTTGCAATTTCAAATTGACACATTGGCCCAAAGGGGCACCATTCCATTCCAAAATTACAGTTAGTTTATGTATTTATGTGACAATAGCTCAACCGAAGATAAGGCCAAGTTAGCAGAATTCTATTTACACAACTTGGCACTTCCAAACATGAATATATGGGACCCCAATGCTGCATTGGGAGATGTACAACTCATGGCTATGGCTTCTTTGTTAAGCCATCAGGAAAAGAGGGCAGTGGAAACTCGGAAGGTTATGGATCGGGAGCTAAGTGAGCCACTCATGATCAGCGCAGAACCAGAAGATCCCTCAGCTTTAGTATATGCTCATCAACACCTTGCCAACAACCCTCAAGTTCTCCCAGATTACGTTGAAAGGCAAGCTCATGCCATTGCTCACTTTGAATACATGGAAAGACTTTTTGGTGATAATTGCATTCATGCTTGCACAAGGAGATGGAACACATTGCCCCATAGTTTGAGGGAGGCTTTGGTAGGAGTACCCCTTTACAAATAGTCAATGCAAAACCTGAAGGCCAACTGGATTGGCCTAAATTTTAGTCCTCCAGTACTCTTAGGCCTGTTAGAAGGGGTCAGGGAAGAAGAGGAACAAAGACAATGGGAGGAAATAGACAGAAAGGCCGGTTTTCATGACAGATAAGAGGATATTAGCTCAGAGACCTAGGATGTCAGAGAGGCAGTCAAAGCAATCAAATATGATGAACTGGATTAGTTGCTCAGAGGATGAGCAGCACATTCAGCAAGGGGGTGATGATGAGCCCAAAAATGGGTAACTTAATGGGTTCATTTTGCCTATTATTCTCATTTAATCCACCATTCTCCATAGTTTTATGCATGCTTTTGAATATATTTATGTTAATTGAGTGAATGGGAATAGTCACTTCACCACAAAGTATAATACGTGCTTATTGCAGATTTTTGGACATTTTTGGACCAAGATCAGGCATTTATGAGCAGATTGGTAGCCAAATACGAAGGAACAAGGTTGAGTATTTATAGGAGGGGTGTCTCCTGCACTAAATGGCCCTTCCTTGAGTTCTCCACCATCATCTCGGAGTTCAACAGCCCACCAAAGATGATTTCAAGGAGTAGGTCTAGTGAAGTGGCTTATTAACTGCAGTTTTGGGCAGCCAAGCTCCTAAAGTTAAGGAGGACTGTCGGGAGTCATCGTTTGCATAAGTAGGAAGGCTTCAAGCCTTGGTAGTTTAGCTATTGAACAGTTTATTTTTGCACCTTAGTGCAACTCTGCATTCAGCTCATTTTCGAGCTCTTTCTGTAAACAGTTTTGTGACATGACCATTACTTTTTTATCAATGAAGATGAATTCCACTTTGCACCAGCTCTGAGCTTTCTTAGGAGGCTGTAGCTCTTGGGATTGGGCTTAGCCCAAGTGCCCAGTACCTCCTTTATGTATTGCTATGTGTTCTTATTGCATTCATAGAATAACTTCTGTTATATAGGTTAAATCTTTCTTTGTTACTTAGGTTGTTTTTGATGATTAAGATAGTTGTTCATGCTTCAGGTTGATTTGATAGTTTGATAACAAAAAATATCCACAAAAATGCTACCAAGCAATCCTTGATCTCCTTTCTCCCTCCTTGATACCATGAATTGAGACCGAGGTACACTTGTTGCCACAAAAACACTGTTTTTGCCTTCCAATGCAATTGCTAGTGTTAGGTTTTAAGTTGGAAGGGTTGATATCAGTTGTGTGTTCATGCTTAGATCTCTTCTTGCTTATTTTCCATAGTTTTCTTGCATGATTTCCTGTCTATAAACTTATGTTCATCATGTTTCTGGTTTTTAGGTCAGATTAGGTCAAAATAGATAAATCTCTGTTTTTTTTAGTCTTTTCTTGAATCAGTTTCAGAAAGAAGTGTGCAGAACACCTGTAAGACACTCCAACGTATTATTCCTCCATCATACTACCTGCCCTCGTCTCTCTCTCAAGATTTCCTTCACCCATTCGCCATACTTTCCCAACTTGCCCTAATTTCTACATTTTTGTGCAACATTGCTCTCTTCATCTTTGAACAACTCCAACCATCTTCTTCACTCCTGAGCTTCATATACTTGATCCTAGATCCCTTAATATCCTTACCCATCCTTCACTTCCACTTTCCCACCTTCTTTTTCACTATCAACCCTCTAAAAACCACTTTCAGCCTGTTCTTGTAGAATTTCCTGTAGAACTTCCCGTAGACCCCCTGCAGACTTCTTGTAGAAGTTCATGCGAGCAATTTTTTGAGATCTGATCGCTGTGGAATTCTCTAGAAGGGTTCTAGGGACCCCTTAGGCCCTCTTCTCACCTTCCCAACCTCCTACAAATGCCCACTCCATTTTCTTTCGCCAATAAACCTCTGCACAGTAAAAAATAGTTAAAACACATGCATAATAATTCTGCATAAAATTACTCAAAAATACAAAAAGATGCCTTTTCAATATTTCCCTTCAGAAGTAGCTTAAACACCTGCATTTTACCTCTCCAAGGGTCAATGGCATCCATTTCAGCAGCTTTCATCTCTTTTCTTGCATAAGTAGGGTTAGTCGGTAAAACTAGGGTTTGCTAGGGTTTGCATTTCCTTTCAGCTTTCATCTTCCTTCTGCAAGTATACTAGCCTCTTTCGAGTTAGCTTTCATCCATCACAATTAAAAGCTTCTTCTAAGAACTCATAGAAGTTGGCTTAAGCTCCTAGAGAACTTGTGCCAGCTGATCAAGTGACAGCCTGCAGTAAGAGCTAGTACTTGTGCATACAACACCGTTGCTTCCAAGTTTGTTACAAACTGCCGGGTTGATAAAAGTAAAGAAGGGAGTCCCAGGAGTTGCAGCATCATTGCTGCAATACTGGAGCCCACCACCAAGACTAGGCATCCTTATGCCACACGCACTTGAGGTGAAGGTGTGGATTTTGAATGAAGTCAGAAGCAATTTTTGGGAGCCTCTTGGATTCCATATTGTAAAGCTTATTCTTACACATCAGATATCTAAACATTTTCGTACTTTCAATGAGGCAAACCAAATTCAATCTAGAGGATATGGGAGTATTTGCCTTGATTTTTAGGTTGTAGGTTACGAATTGATTTTAAATCATCTCAATCTTTCTGCAAGACTCTCTAGATATATTGCAACCCCAAACTTCACATCCGCATAAGAAAACAAGGGTGATGAGAGTCTTAAAGAGGAACCTATTTTTACCCCAAATGCAAATATTGACTAACTTATAATTGTTTTGAATCTCATAACAAGCTTTCTAACCTCCAATAATCCTTTTCTCAATGCTATAATTCCAGTTGAGTTGATGAGGAAAGTTAATACCCAAATATTTATAAGAAGAAACTTGATCTAGGTAATGTTTATTATAACAAAACTACCATGGGTGATCTTTTTGGATTTAATGATCATGACTGTAGTCTTGTTAGTATTAACTGTCATACCCATCTTGGAGTAGTAGACATGAAGAGTCTTAAGCTGCTTGTCTAGGTCATCATGGATTTTGCAAGAAGAACAATATCATCAGCATAAAGGAGAAGAGTAATGATTACACTAGCAAGCTCGGTGCCCTTGCAACCTGTAGTTTCCAGACACTCCTCTAGCTTATTGATGTATATGCCAAAAAGGGTAGGGGATAGGGGACACCCTTTCTTAACTCCGATATTTCATTTAATTTCTTTAGACCACCCTTTGTTGGTCTTAAGCTTGGCAATGACAGTCTGATATAGGTGAATCACAACAATCCAAAGTTCAAGAGGAGCCATGATCTCTTCAAGTCTCTCCCAATTATTATCTTGAGGTACAGTGTCAAATAATTTTCTAATGTCCACAAAGCAACATAAGAGATCAGATTTACTATTGTGACATTCCTTTGCAATGATCCTAAGAGTAACAATATGGTTGATATTCGCGTGATGTCCCCTAAAACAGGCTTGTCCTTTAGCTCGTTTACCCTGGTTTTCAGCTAAAGGCTAAGCTTCTTTTCCAAATTGAGCCCATATAGATTGGCTAGGATGTGGCTAATGATAATGATTTTGTAGTTAGAGGGAACACTTTTGTCCCCATTTTTAAAGATAGACACAATAAGGCTTTGCATCCAAAGATGAGGGAAGCCATGCCTTACAGCCAAATTGAGAAGCCTGTGGAGATGAGGAATGAGGATAGATCTTCTCATTTTAAAGATCTCATCTTGGTATCCTTCAATGTCATTAGCTTTCCCATTAGAGAGCTTATAATCCTAGAATCAACATTTTCGAGAGTATATACAGTGTGTTTAAGGTGGTTCTCACAGTGTCTAGAGAATCATACAATTTCTTAAGATAGTTGTTCGAATTTTCTAACAGGATAGAGATTATCTTTGGTTTTACGAACATGCACATCCATCAAAACTTTCGGGCGCGACTTTAGAAAGGAGGAGAAGATGTTCTTGTATTTTATGTAATGTCCCTTCCTAAATTATTTTGGAACAAGATTTATTTCTACATTTTGTGTCCAATTTGGAGGAGATGGGGCCAATTCAATTTTATTAGGAAGTTATTTTGGTTTTGTTCACAAAAGGAAAATAAACACTTCCTAAGCCAATAGTTTGAATTGCATGAGAGAGAAAATCGATGGCTTACTGAGGGACCCAGGAAGGAGGGAAAATGGAGGGAAAAAGTACTCCACGAAATATATATAAGATAGCTCTCCTCATTTCATTAAACTTATTGGAGTTTATTGATTTCTCTTTGGTTGCTCAAGCTGCTTAGTCGAGTCACTAGCTATCTAGCACAAGTTCTTCAAGCGAAGAGCTCACCCTTTCTTTGGCGGACTTCGAGTGCCACCGTAGGAATGTTTTCTTCATCACTTCAGGAGGAGGATCAGATTGTGATTACCAGCAATGACATTCCCTTCCAGTTTGTGTGTATTACTGGGGGACATAGTGGAGAAGAGGCCGAGTTCATTGGTCGTGCTTAGCAGTGCATATTTGATGTGAGATTTTCTGGAGAGGAGGCTAGGGAGGATTTTTAGCATCTTGGAGATTATGGGAGCTGATTAATCTTCTGTCTTGGCAGTGTGACTTTCACACTACCTGGGCCAGCGCAGAGGCAGTGTGTGGGAGCTCATTTGGTGGGTGGAGTATCAGTCCTTGAGGTTGATCTTTGTCGTGGAGGTTAGAGAAGATATTTGGAGTGGTGTTTTCTTCCATTTCAGAGCTTCGAGGAGGAATTTGTGGTCATTCCTTGCTGGCTGTATTTCTGGCGCTGTTTGGGGGGCATGGGCCATAGAAGAGATCAAATTTGGGAGGTAAAAATCCAGACAGACCATTTCTGGGTTTTTGATAAGGATCTGAAATATAAAGTTTTAGAATTTTATGGGCAACGGAGTTGGGGTTTCCATCCGTATATTTGCAGCAGACAATGCAGAATTGTTCGAGATTGCATAGTGCCTTTGGGGGTTGATTTTGGGTAGTCCAAATCAGGCCAAATCATTTATGTGTTTTTGTGGGTTTTGGTTGAGGGGTTTGTGGCCGAAGTTTCATCACTTTGTGAGCACCGGAGGTGGTTTTTCTTGTAGCTCATTTCCATCCAACAGTTGTAGTTACTAGGAGACAGCAAATAACGTTAGAGGAGAAATTGTTTCCAACATTGAGATTAATGTTTGACACCTAGGTTTTGTCAAGCTTGACCTTGAGGCAAGCCTAGGTGCATTTTCCGCACTATTGTACATGCTCCACTCCATTAATAAAATGCCTTGGCTGGTTCTCATTTCTATTGTGTATTGACCATTTGTTGTTTGTTTAATTTTTCTGTGTATGTATCACATTTGCTTTTGTATATCACTGTTTGTTTAAGTTGGAACATTACAATGGTATCAGAGCATGATCTTGGCCCAACTGTGAGAAATTAGCCAGAAGATCATGGAAGGTTTGGGTATGAGTGCAAAGTGATAGGTGAAACCAGAGACAAACCCATGGCTCAAGGGAAATCAAGTATGCAAAAATTATGAGGTGGAATCCACTCGGATGATGAGAGGTTGGCCTAGTTGAGGAGGGTGACAAACGAGACCCATCCTCACCCTTACAACAGAGATACTAGAGGTGAGCAGGTCGTGAGGGTGCAACCATCTACATCATTTGGGGATAGTTGACAAAATCAAGGCACGAGATCTCCTTTGAAAGGAGCAGGCAGGATATAGACAGTTATAGGGTGAGAGTAAGGGACGCTTTTCCTAGTGGATACTTGGATTTAGATACCGAGAGCTTGAGGAGGAGGTTGAGAATGATGCTGAGAGCCACAGGATGGTTAGGA
Organism: Pinus tabuliformis; assembly: GCA_031772625.1. Taxonomy (NCBI): domain Eukaryota; kingdom Viridiplantae; phylum Streptophyta; class Pinopsida; order Pinales; family Pinaceae; genus Pinus; species Pinus tabuliformis. The sequence goes on along the minus strand of CM062816.1, from coordinate 717,580,168 downwards.
GCACATCAATCTACCTGGTCTGGCACAAGAGTCGTCATTATTGGTAAGCTTATAAGTGGTATCGTCTCTTTGAAACAACATTCATGGTAATGTATTCACAGTATTACGAGGTTAGTGCGAGTGGTGGTGAGGGCATATCCTCAACCTCCATCTAATGTTTCACATTTAAGTTGTCGGTGGGTAAAAACTTATGCTCTTTGTAGTTGAAGTATAGATTTCATACTGGTTTTAGCTTACAGGAGTGCAACCTCTGGCTTTTCACTGCAATGGAGTGCAGCTTTAACCTTCTTATTGCTCTCGTGAGATCGTTATCATTTATTAAGGGAAAGTTTTCCAATTATTGGGCTTGATTCATTGTCTTAGCAGGTCTGCTAATTTTTTATGTTTGCTTGAGATATCGTGGGTTATTTCTTAGTCAGTGGGGCTAATTTTTGTTCGTTGGGAAACAATGGGTTCTACTTGTTCTTAGATTCTAAAGTACTTAACATCTGTTGGTTTGAGTCCCAAAAAGTTTGTTCAGTTGCAATGTTATCGAATTGTCCTGAATCTGGTGTTTGTTTGTGGTGTTACACTGTCAAGGTTTGGTATTATCCTCTTTATGTTATGTTTGTGAATAGGGAAGTTTTACTTCTTGTTTTGGTTTTGTAGAATTTTGTGTGCCATGGTTCTGCGTTGTGGTGAGTTTTAGAATTTGATAGAGTTTGCATCTATAGTGTGGCAATGAGGTGATGATATATTGCATTTCTAAGGACCACTCTGGCGTTGTTATTATTTTTTGGAAGTTGATATGTACTTGTGGGCTCCTATGCATTATGAATCTTTTGGAAATGAATTTTATTTTGGATCTATGTCAAATCTCTTTATGGTTCTGGGAGTGTTATAGCTATTATGGAGAACATATATGGTTTTAGAGAAACATTGTGCTAAGGTTGACCATGCCAGGTTTTTTTTCTATTTAGCTTTCATAATGAATTCAAATATTTTAATTTTAAAACAGAAAATAAAAAGCTAAATCTAAAAGGGTATATTTTAATAGTCCAAATAATTTTGTAGAAATAAATCCCTTGTGAAGCTAAAAACAAAATGTAACATGCTTAACTTATTGCAATAATAAATAGAAATGTGTATTATTTATGGCTATCTTTTATAATGTTTGAGTTCAACCTCATTTTATTTAATTTTTTATCATTAATATAATATTAATTATATTACTTTATTATTTATTTATATATAGTTTTTTAAATTAATATTAATTTTATTTAAAAAATTTAATTATTCAATAATAAATAAAAAGAAAGAACAAAATAATCAAAATTTATAAGCAAATTATTATATAATATAAGAAAAACTAAATTAAAATTACACTATGGGCTTAGTCTAATTTATAGAGGAAATGATTTTTCCCATGGCATTTTTTTGGTTACTTTTAACCAAAATCTAACCAAGATTTTTAAAAGCTTGAGTTTAAGTTGATTAATCTATCGAATGTAAGTGTCCTAGGGTTTTTTAGGGCGTTCAATCCATTTATGCATTAGAAAATATGTTTTAAACAACACAAATCACAATCTTTCTTGAAATTGTATAACCAAATTCCTGTGAAAAAAACTATTTCGTTTATAAATTAGACTATGCCTTACACTATGTGTCTTTTCCCATATAAATTTTCCAAAAATTTAATTGTCAAATCCTTATTTTTTTAGATGCAATGTAATACATCCATTATATATATATATTTTTAAGATTGTGATAGTTTAAATTTGATTTAGGTTATAAACAATTTACATATTTAATGTAGTTTGCATGAGTTCAATCGTTAAATTATCTATCTATCTATATATATATATAATTTAATAAAGATGGGTTAAAATTAGAAATTAAAAATATAAAAATTTATAAATACAATGTTTAAAAGATTTATGAAATACTAGATCCATTTATGAATTAAACGAAACAACAAAAATGGTATTACGTAATTCTAATAAAGAAACAGAACCTAATTCTAATAAAAGAAACAAAATCATAAAATAGTTAGACTACACGCTACAATTTAGCGGGCGTAATATCAGAGCATGGCGAATCATAAAATAGTTCCACTACACAATACACTTTTAGTGGGCGTAATATCACAGCATGTGTTTCTTCTCGAAAATTATAAATTCAGATACAAAGAAATAAAATATATACACCTTCATGCAATCAAGTTATTGCACGAAGAAAAATAATCTGTATATTAAAATTTGAATTAAGTTCCCCCTTGCTTGATAATGCATCGACGCAACTAAGGAGAGGGAGACATTGTTGATTTGGTTACAGTTTGACCATTATTGCCCATCGCAATTTCAAGGCCCGCATAATCGTTGCTAGAAACGACATACTCACTCATTAATACGTAAGAGCCATATGCGATACCCCACGTTGTCAACGATTCACTGATATTTTGGTTCATGATTTTTGGGAACGGAATTTTTGTGGAAAAGGGGAGGGTGGATAGATGTTATGGTCCCCTCTTGAAATTTGAGTTTAATGTTGATTATTTCTCCATATGGAAAATTGTCCAGATGGAAAATTCTCAGAAAGCTCGTTGTAGGGGAACGCATATTGGATTGCACCCGTATCAAAATAAATTTTGTACAGTGAACAGAGCTGTGTGTGATAGAGCACTATAAATATAACAAATCATTGCCAACGTTCCGATATGTGGTCACGGTTCACGTGGGGCGGCATCTTCGAGTGCAGGCCCCTCTTCATCGTGAAGTGTCATTGAGAAGCGTGACGACGAAAGTTTTGTAAACGGAGCAAAAGCAGCGATTCTATAAGATTCCTTCAGAGTGGAGACGTTATTGGTAATATCAAACTGATTCCTTCAGAGTGGAGACGTTATTGGTAATATCAAATTGCCTTTTTTCGCCGTGTAAATCGCGGGAGGGCATGTGGCAAGACCAGGTAGTTTGTACAAATAGTCCAGGAACTGAATATATATACGGGCAGGTCGGATCTTAATGCGGTTCCAGTGGTGGATGGATGATACATCGAGGTGAGTTGTAGACACCACCGATAGAGTCGCAATAGGAAGGTTCTTGCCAGGCGACGTGTGAATGTCTGAACATTCGTCGTTTTGGAGTTTGTATTGTACCGCCCATTGTCAATTAATAAATTTTCGCCAAGTTGTTTATCCTTCCAATCCTTTGAGCAATATTTTAGTACTGGCCATTTTGTGTTTTTTTTGTGTTTTACGAACCCCAGATTGGCGAATTTTTTCTGTGTTTTTAGAAACCCCAGATTGGTACCGTTACTTTTGCGATATATTATAATAGACAGATTTATTTGAAGTGTTTTAGAAATTCCAGAGTGTAACAGAGATTTATGTGAAGTGATTATTTTCATTTCTCCGTTTAACCACAAAGCCTGAACCACTTTCTTCCTATCAACTTAACCAAAAAGCTTGATCACAAAAGTGTTTAAAGAAAATGGAGCTACTTCACAATTAAAATTTAATAATTAAATATTTGCGGGGTTTTGAATAAATAGTATTTAGAATTATTGGTTCAATTTTTTTACGTCAAAATTATCTCATCTACACTTTTTAATGTGAAGTCATTGGTTCAATTTCTCTACGTCAAAATCAACCCATCTACACTAACCCAACACTCAGTTGAAATATGTCTCTTCCGCTTCAACTCTAATCATGAATAGTCTGGTTAAAAAACCATCCTCAACTAATTATACTAACTAGATTTAACAACTAATCCTCAATAACTTAGTTATTTTACCACTGATTACTAAAAACGTTTAGGCAATATAACATACCAGTCTATTATGAATCAGCTTTAAGAATTGATGTTAATACTTTTTGGAAGGTGCAGAACACTTATTATACGTGTCTGATTAAGAGGGTCAGCGTCACTAGCTAGCTCCGTAGGTAGCATACGTCCAACATAGAGACGGAGCGGTATAGATAACTTTTTGACGTTTCCGTGAGTCCAGTTTTCCAAGTCTGATAGGTAATTTTTTGGACTTTTTCTTAATAAATTGGTGTGCAACAGACCATTGACAAGAGTACATTTATTTATGTGTTGGTAAAAAATTCAATCATGAAAATATATTAGTAAAATCATAATCAGTTACATATACACGAGGATATAACCGTCTCTAAAATTTATGAACTAACAACTTAAAGGAAGCTACTACTCCGTAGTATTACGTAAGTTGCAACTGTCAAGAAGCTCCAACTCCTTTCGTTTTTCTAGCATTGATATGAATGAGGCTACATCCACTTGAGGCACAAGATTCAACTTGGAGCTCAGCATTTAAAAAAATTATGACCTATTCTTTTTTATAAATATGCTTCAAATTCGCCTTCTTCATGTCGTTGATCCTAAGATAATATAGCTATCACTATACTAGCATAGTAGTGCTAATACTACTAGCATAATACAACTATCGTTGTAGTCCTAGTCTTCCTTACTGAGCTTAGACCTCTTTAACTCAACCCTTTTCAACCTTAAATCATTTTCTTCAATTCAACCCTATTGTTTGCTGCAACAGTGGCTTAGGCCTCCAACAAAGGGATAAATTCAAACCTAAAGCAAGACTATATTTAGGGTTGTTCATGTCTGCTTCAAGACAAAACTTGGCCTTCGTCAAAACCAACATAGAATTTGACTTCTAGTAGTTTAACCTGTAACCATAATGTCTTCTCAGAAAACTTGCACACAAAGCTTAGTCTACTACTAATGTTCAAAATAGACTCAACCTAATCACCCTTGATCTTCACTCTTCATGCCAATGAAATTCACCTCCTCCTAGCCTCCGTCTACTCTAACAAGTTCTTAGTTCATTGCTTTTTCAAACAAATTCCACAAAAATGTCCCTTTGAATTTTCGCGGTTAGCTTATTTATACTATTGGAGGGAGGTGTATTTTAGGACTAACCTGCACCTAAAAATTTCCCCTTTAAAACACACTTCTATTATTGGAGTCGACCTGAAATTGATTGAATATTAACTAATCGTTTTCACCTTAATCATGAGGATTATATTGTCTGTAAAGGAAGTTGATTTTCAAATTATTTAATAGACAACCTTGTTTGTGGTTTGGACAATATTGAACCCGTTTCTGTCATGCATTTTATCCACGTTCAAACCCATTCAATTGGAGCAGATTATGAACAAATTTAAAACTTGAATATCTCTTCAACCATAAAGATCAAAAAAGCATGCAATCTATCAAAAGACATGGGATGATGAGGGAAATCCAGAGGCAATGTTCTTGCATCCAAATTCACAACCTTTTCCATGCATATTGACAAAAAATGCATGGGCATCTTAGCGGTACTTCCAAACTCATCAATGGCCCATTCACTCTTTGACATCATTGACAACCTTCTTCCAACAATATCCCCTTTTTTCATTGATGTTAATACTCATGCTCTCCTTGTCTTAGTGCTCCCCCTATCTCCATCCTTCACTTCCTTTCTCTTTACCTTTGACATCAATGAAAAAGGATGACTTGTTTCTTAAGGACTACTCGCCCTGAATACATGGCACTCAACATGATTTACATCTTCTTACCCTTCCCTTCTTTGTTGTCCCTAACCTTTGCTATAATTTTATTTTTCTATGCTTGGTCTAGAATTGATATCTTGTTCTATCTTCTTGTATATGTTACAACCAATCTTCTTGAGTCTTCTTCTCTGATTTCACATTTTTTGGGAATCAAACAAAATATTATACCATTGATCGACACACATTTTATCGACACTGAGAATATTGTGCTTCAAATACTCAACTAGCAAAACATTTGTTTCTTTTACATGTTCACTTCCAAGATTTATTACACCTTTTCCAAGTATCTCGACAAAGGAGTTATCTCCAAATGCAACTCCACTGCTTTTTATTTTTAGGCTAATAAATTTGTTTTGATTTCCTATCATATATGTTGAGCACCCATTGTCTATGTACCATTCATCTTCTTTATCTTCAACAATTAATGTTAGATTGCAATCTTCCTTCCTTTTTTTTTTCCCATTTCATAGCTAGCTTTTCTATCGTAATGATTGGAACATTTTCTTTTATAAACCTACAATCCTTTTCCTTCTGACCAAGATTATTGTACTTATGGCATACAACGTTTTGGTTCATTAGTGGTTCAAATGGATTGTAGTTTATGTTAGTAGATACATGAAAATTTCCTAATCTATGGTCATTTCTTGCATATCCATAATCATTCCCGCTTCCTGGAGAACTGCATCTTGTTTAATTTTACAATGAATTTCTCTATGCCTGAAATTTCTACAAGAGTAACAATGACCAAGAAAAATATTTAAGGAGTTGAAAACAATCTTACATGAACATGTGTCTCCAAAATGCAATTGAAATATTACTTCGCCAACTTCGAAAAATAAAATAAAAATATAATTTTGCATTTAAAAAAATGAAAAACTTAGTTCTCTCCCATGTAGATCATGCTTATATATATATATATATATATATATATATATATATATATATATATATATATATATATATATATATCTAGAGAGAGAGAGAGAGAGAGAGAGAGAGAGAGAGAGAGACTAAGTTATTCTACGTGAACACACACATACCTCTTACGTTTTATGAAAATTTGCAAGGAAAAGTATTGCATTTATTGGAAAATTGAGAGATTATAGGACACTAAATTTATTTGCAAAAAAAATATCATTAGGAGAAGCAGATAATTCTCCACATATTGTCTCTTTACTTTGAATTAAAATTCACAATGGTTATATGAATTTTGAAGGATGCAATTTTACAAAAGAGGAAATACTTGAAATTTCATCGTCACATTTGGCGCAAAAGTGTAACCCATCTTCATGCATTCACCTGAGTACGTTTATATATTGTTAAAAAACTCAATGATGAAATTATATTAATAAAATAAAATCATAATCAATTACATATACATGAGGAGATAACAATCTCAAAGATTTATGTGACATCTCATCAACCAGCGAGACAGTCACCATGGTAAATATGACGGCTTGAACTTGAAGCTCTACCCTGCGTGGCCGTGACCAGAAAAGGAAAGGAAGACAGGAAGAAGGGCAATCCAATGACCTCAGGGGATGTTAACTGACTATCAACATGATCAATGATGTCACTATTATGAAACCAGCTCACGAAAAGATAGAAAATATAGATCAACGCCTTAGAATTCAACCTCTTCGAGGGGGAAACCTCCTTTACATTACACAAATGAACAATTCTTGGATGATAGAAATGATAAGACCTCCTTTCTATATATAGGAGTCTAAGGGGTCATAACATAATGAGAGCCGACATAACAATAATAATGTAAGGGCACAATAATAACAATAGTGGGCTTCTATGGGGCATAATAATAACAATATGGGAACTACATAGGCACAACAATATAATAAGGGGGTTGTACTAATAACAATAAGGGGTTACACTAGTACTATAGGGACCTACCATGCTCCTCTCCTTCACAAAGTGTTGTCCTCAATGCTTGAGTAGTTCTTTATGCTTCTGTATAAAATTCTTGTCCTCCCATGTGAATATTTAGTGGGTAAGTTCTTCCACTTGATGATATACTCTGAAATTGATCGATTCTATAGTTGTGGGGTTCTTGTTTCTATGACTGCTCCAGGTTCTAATATGATTTCTCCTTCCTCGTCAAGTTATGGAAATATTGTTTGAACTAGGATCTTCTGCAAATTTTGAATGAGTGGCCACACTTCTTCATCCTTCTTCCATTCATCCCTTGCTCCATTTATCCAATATGGTTGGATAATAGAAATAGCACAAAACAATGCTTCCACATCCTAATCCTTTCTTGAGATTGCATATGTAACAGAATTTTGCTTCCCTTTTTTGCTGATGATTTGAAAGTCATAACCCAACATATTTGTGACCCATTTTTCCTGTTCTTCTAAAGATAATATTTGTTCTAAAAAGTATTTAAGACTATCATGATCCATTTTTACCTTGAAGTGTCTTCCCATTAGGTAAGGTTGCCATTTCCTAAGTGCATGTAGTATTGCCAACATTTCCTTCTCATAAATAGCTTTCTTGAGATGTAGCCATAAAAATACCCAATCATTTACATCAAAACATCTTTCACTGTGATGTTGATTTTCCCGTTGTTTCATTTGATTCTGCACCAAAGTGATGTTATCCTTTAAAAGTTGGAGAACTTGTTGTTGATGCTCGATGTGATCTTTCACTGCTTGAATCTTTTTCTTCTTGCTATGTACTTCTGTCTTGAGAGTTTGAGGAGTGGTAATTTCTTCCAATGCATTACAAGATATGGTCGGATTTATTTCTTGATGCTTGATGTGATCTTTCACTTCGTGAGCATTTTTCTTCTTGATATGTCCTTCTATTTTCATAGTTTGAGGAGTGGTAATTCTGGCCAATGCATTACAATATATGGTCGGATTCATTTCTTCTTTCTCGACATGATCTTTCACTTCTTGAACCTTTTTCTTCTTGATATGTCCTTCTATGTTGAGATTTTGAGGAGTGGTAATCCTTGTCAATGCTTTACAAGATATGGTCGGATTCATTTCTTGATGCTCGATGTGATCTTTCACTTCTTGAATATTTTTCTTCTTGATATGCCCTTCTATCTTGAGAGTTTAAGGAGTGGTAATTCTTGTCAATGCTTTACAAGATATGGTCGGATTCATTTCTTCTTTCTCTGGGGTTGTTTCATGTTGTATATCCTCTTCTTTTGATGTTTCTTGATCCTTTTATTCCTCCTCTTCACAATCAATGTAAAATAATTTCTTTTCAGCACACTTGTGACCTATAATGTATTTCTTATCACAATTGTAACAAAGCCCATTTGCTCTTTTTTTGTCCAATTGTTGTGGTGTCAACCTTGTAGGTTGTGGAAGGCTAGGAGAAACAACACTTCCGTCTTTATAGTTATGAGGGGTAGACTTTGTTCTTGCCATAAATTTGCTTTCCACTTTTCTTGCCAACCTAAATGCATTCTCCAATGAATTATGTTCCCAAAGATGAACCTCATATTGAATGTTATCCTTTAAAGTCCCTATGGGTACATCAATCCTCTGGTTCTCTGGAATATCATTTACCCTTATATTCAATTTTTGAAAGTCCTCAATGTGCTCTGCCATTGAACACTTTTGTTTGAGATTTATCAATTGGCTAAAGAAGTTGTTTCTCTTTGTATTATCATAATGTGCTATCATTTCCTCTGTGAAAATTGACCACATAACAAGTGGTTTACGAGAACAAATCACTTTATACCATAAAAATTGATTCGGTTCTAAATATGAAGATGCAATACATACCTTTCATAACAATTGCACCTCATGTAGATCAAAATATTGCTCCATCTATAGTATCCAATTTACCGGATCCTTTCCATCAAACTTCCTCATATCGCCTTTTCTTGATTTTAGGAGCTCGATCTTGAAACGATTGTAACTACGTAATTTCAGATCTCCAAGTTTTGAAATTTCATTCTGCAGTATCACTCTGAGTCCTCCTTCTAACCCCACAAGTCTGATCAAGATTGGATTCTGCAAGGAATGGTTATGTCAAATCTCCCACGATGACCTTATTATACACTAGTTTAGTAGAGCGAATTTGTACGACGTGTCACATGTCAGCGTTTCAACCTTAGGCTCTAAAAATTATACGTAAAAAAAATATAGTCTGTCCTCTTTCTATAACTTCTTACGAAATTTCAATATGATTCTCAGAGTTATGACGATTTTCCCAAGGTCACCTATTTAGGATGTAACTCGGGAGTCTACACAAACCCTAACTTCCTCAGGAAATTCGGACTCAAGGTTTAGCACGATTTTTTCTCAAATGGGTTTTTTTTCGCTTCTGAAACATCGCAGAAAAAAACTTATAGTGAAAATTCCACAATGACCTATTTGGAGTAGTGAAACCCTAGAATCCAAAGCTCTAATACTAAATGTTATGAAACAATCTCACAAAAAGTTAGAAAAGATAGATCAACACCTTAGAATTCAGCCTCTTCGAGGGGGCAACCTCCTTTACATTACACAAATGAACAATTCTTGGATGATACAAATGACAATACCTCCTTTCCATATATAGGAGTCTAAGGGGTCATAATATAATGAGAGCTGACATAACAATAATAATGTAAAGGCACAATAATAACTATAATGGGCTTCTATGGGGCACAATAATAACAATATGGGAACTACATAGGCACAACAATATAATAAGGGGGTTGTACTAATAACAATAAGGGGTTACACTAGTACTATAGGGACCTAACAGTCACGGAAGCTTATTGCGAGGACGTAGATTAAGAAATTTAGAAATTGATAGAGGATTGGGAGGCAAATCTGAATCGTTAGGAAGGATCCATGGAGATGGAAGCAGAATACTAGCGGATCTTGGTGCCTGAGGCCGGGTAACCAGATTCAAACATACATTGTTCCTCTACTAGTCAATGAAATGAATTATGGGCAAGGCCGTAGAACAAATTGTTCTGAATATGGCCACCGCAATGCAGGCATACCCAGACTACAAGCAGGACTTCAATAAGCTCCTATTTCAAATGCAGAAGAAGGATGGGTACCTATAGTGCATTGAAAATCACTTGGCTTGCTTTCTTTCATCGACTAAACTCCCGGGGTCGAATACAAAAGACCTGGCTCTAGTGGAATCTGCATCAGCTAAGGAAGCACAAGAACAAAAATTATGTCTATTTTTGTAGTTTTTGATGCGTATAGCTTTTACTTTTACCTGTAATTTAAGTCACGCCAATAGGAAAGTAGACAACATGATAAACATAGACATATAGCCATATATTGCTTGGTTAGAGAGACTCAAGACCTATCATTTTTAGATGGCATACGATGTCGTTAGCTGGCCAATAGACTTGGTTTCCCACTGGGCAAGTTGAGGCCACATAACTATTTTCAGAACTGGCTGTAACTTGTTGTTAAATCAATAGAAAAAAGAGGTACTACCAAGCTTAACGAAAAAAAAAATTTCCAAAATTTATGAGCAACAACTCAAAGGAAGCTAAAACTTCACAGGATTATATCAGCTACAACTGAAAAAGAGCTCCAACTCCCTGGGGTTTTCATGCATAAATAACAAGGAGGCTACAACCCCTTGAGACACAACCTCCAACTTGGACCTTAAGTCTTCAAAAAAATATGTCCTCTTCTTATGTCTAAATCTGCTTTAGATTAGCCTTCTTCATGCATTTAATCCTTTATCCATACTCAAATAAGTACTAGCATGATGCGACTATCCACTCTTCATGCCAATGAAATTCACCTCCTCCTAGCCTTGGTCTGCTCTAACGAGTTCTTAGTTCATTTCTTTTTCAAACAAATGCCACAAAAATGTCCCTTTGAATTTTCACGGTTAGCTTATTTATACTGTTGGAGGGAAGTGTATTTTAGGGCTAACCTGAACCTAAAAATTTCCCCTTTAAAAGACACTTCTATTATTGGAGTCGACTTGAAATTGATTGAATATTAACTAATCGTTTTCACCTTAATCATGAGGATTATATTGTCTGCAAAGGAAGTTTATTTTCGAATTATTTAATAGACCACCTTGTTTGTGGTTTGGACAATACCTGTTTCTATCATACATTTTATCTGTGTTCAAACCCATTCAATTGGGGCAGATTATGAACAAATTTAAAACTTCAATATCTCTTCAACCATAAAGATCCACAGACCATGCAACCTATCAAATGAAATGGCATGATGAGGGAAATCGAGAGGCAATTGTCTTATATCCCAATTCACGACCTTTTCCATGCATATTGACAAAAAAATGCGTGGCCATATTAGCGATACTTCCAAGCATATCAATGACCCATTCACTCTTTGAGATCATTGACAACCTTCTTCCAACAATATCTCCTTTTGTCATTGATGTTAATACTCATGCTCCCCTTGTCTTCGTGCTCCCCCTATCTCCATCCTTCACTTCCTTTCTCTCTCCCTTTGACATCAATGAAAAAGGATGACTTGTTTCCTTTGGACTACTCACCCTGAATACGTGGCACTCAACATCATTGATATCTTCTTACCCTTCCCTTATTTGTTGTCCCTAACCTTTGCAATAATTTTATTTTTCTATGCTTTGTCTAGAATTCATATGTTGTTCTATCTTCTTGTATATGTTACAACCAATCTTCCTGAGTCTTCTTCTCTGATTTTACATTTTTGGGAATCAAACAAAATATTATACCATTGATTGTCACACATTTTATCGACACTGAGAATATTGTGCTTCAAATATTCAGCTAGCAAAACATTTGTTTCTTTTACATGTTCACTTCCAAGATTTATTACACCTTTTCCAAGTATCTCGACAAAGGAGTTATCTCCAAATGCAACTCTACTGCTTTTTATTTTTTGGCTAATAAATTTGTTTTGATTTCCTATTATATATGTTGAGCACCTGTTGTCTATGTACCATTCATCTTCTTTATCATCAACAATTAATGTTAGATTGCAATCTTGCTTCCTTTTCTTTTCCCATATCATATCTGGATTTTCTATCTTAACGATTGGAACATTTTCTTTTATAAACCTACAATCATTTTCCTTGTGACCAAGATTATTGCACTTGTGGCATACAATGTTTTGATTCATCAGTGGTTCAAATGGATTGTACTTTATGTTAGTAGATCCATGAAAATTTCCTAATCCATGGTCATTTCTTGCATATCCATAATCATTCCCGCTTCTTGCAGAACTGCATCTTCTTTAATTTTACAATGAATCCCCCTATGCCCGAAATTTCTACAAGAGTAACAATGACCAAGAAAAATATTTAAGGAGTTGAAAACAATCTTACATGAACACGTGTCTCCAAAATCCAATTGAAATATTACTTCGCCGACTTCGAAAAATAAAATAAAAATATATTTTTGCATTAAAAAAATGAAAAGCTTAGTTCTATCCCATGTAGATCATGCTTATATATATATATATATATATAAAGAGCGAGAGAGAGAGAGAGAGAGAGAGAGAGAGATTATAGACTAAGTTATTCTATGTGAACACACACATACCTCTTAAGTTTTGTGAAAATTTGCAAGGAAAAGTATTGCATTTATTGGAAAATTGAGAGATTATCGGACACTAAATTTATTTGCAAAAAAAATATCATTAGGAGAAGAAGATAATTCTCCACATATTGTCTCTTTACTTATAATTAAAATTCACAATGGTTATATGAATTTTGAGGGATGCAATTTGATAAAAGAGGAAATACTTGAAATTTCATCGTCACATTTGGCCCAAAAGTGTAACCCATCTTCATGCATTCATTTGAGTACTTTTATATATTGTTAAAAAACTCAACGATGAAATTATATTAATAAAATCATAATCAATTACATATACATGAGGAGGTAACAATCTCAAAAATTTATGTAACATCTCATCAAGCAACGAGACAGTCACCATGGTCCGTGCAACGGCTTGAACTCGAAGCTCTACCCTGCATGGCCGCAACCAGAAAAGAAAAGGAAGACAGGAAGAAGGGAAATCCAACGACCTCGGGGGCAAGCTGAGGGGCTTCAAACCAACTATCAGCATGATCAATGAAGTCACTGTTATGAAACTAGCTCACAAAAAGATAGAAAATATAGATCAACGCCTTAGAATTCAGCCTCTTCGAGGGGGAAACCTCTTTTACATTACACAAATGAACAATTCTTGGATGATACAAATGACAAGACCTCCTTTCTATATATAGGATTCTAAGGGGTCATAATATAATGAGAGGTGACATAACAATAATAATGTAAGGACTCAATAATAACAATAGTGGGCTTCTATGGGGCACAATAATAACAATATGGGAACTACATAGGCATAAAAATATAATAAGGGGGTTGTACTAATAACAATATGGGGTTACACTAGTACTATAGGGACCTAACATGCTCCTCTCCTTCACAAATTATTTTCCTCAACGCTTGAGTAGTTCTTGATGCTTATGTATACAATTCTTTTCCTCCCATGTGGAATATTTAGCAGGTAAGTTCTCCCACTTGATGATATACTTTGAAATTGATCGATTCCGTAGCTGTCGGGTTCTTGCTTCTATGACTGCTCCAGGTTCCAATATGATTTTTCCTTCCTTGTCAAGTTCTGGCAATGTTGTTTTAATTAGGATCTTCTGCAACTTTTGAATAAGTGGCCACACTTCTTCATCCTTATTCCATTCATCCCTTGCTTCGTTTATCCAATCTGGTTGGATAATAGAAATAACACAAAACAATGCTTCCATATCCTCATCCTTTCTTGAGAGTGCATCTGTAACAACATTTTGCTTCCCTTTTTTGCAGATGATTTCAAAGTCATAACCCAACATATTTGTGACCCATTTTTTCTGTTCTTCTAAAGATAATATTTTTTCTAAAAAGTATTTAAAACTATCATGATCCATTTTTACCTTGAAGTGTCTTCCCATTAGGTAAGGTCACCATTTCTTAAGTGCATGTAGTATTGCCAACATTTCCTTCTCATAAATAGCTTTCTTGAGATGTAGCCATAAAAATACCCAATCGCCTACATCAAAACTTCTTTCACTGTGATGTTGATTTGTCTGTTGTTTCATTTGATTCAACACCAAAGTGGTGTTATCCTTTAAAAGTTAGAGAACTTGTTGTTGATTCTTGATGTGATCTTTCACTGCTTGAATCTTTTTCTTCTTGATATGTACTTCTATCTTGAGAGTTTGAGGAGTGCTAATTTCTTCCAATGCATTACAAGATATGGTTGGATTCATTTCTTGATGCTTGACGTGATCTTTCACTTCCTAAGAATTGTTCTTCTTGATATGTCCTTCTATCTTCATAGTTTGAGGAGTGGTAATTCTGGCCAATGCATTACAAGATATGGTTGGATTCATTTCTTCTTTCTCGATGTGATCTTTCACTTGTTGAACCTTTCTCTTCTTGATATGTCCTTCTATCTTGAGATTTTGAGGAGTGGTAATCCTTGCCAATGCTTTACAAGATATGGTTGGATTCATTTCTTGATGCTCGATGTTATCTTTCACTTCTTGAACATTTTTCTTCTTGATATGTCCTTCTATCTTGAGAGTTTGAGGAGTGGCAATTCTTGTCAATGCTTTACAAGATATGCTCGGATTCATTTCTTCTTTCTCTGGGGTTGGTTCATGGTGTATATCATCTTCTTTTGACGTTGATCCTTTTCTTCCTCCTCTTCACAATCAATGTAAAATAATTTCTTCTCAGCACACTTGTGACCTTTAATGTATCTCTTATCACAATTGTAACAAAGCCCTTTTTCTCTTCTTTTTTCTAATTGTTGTGGTGTGAACCTTGTAGGTTGTGGAAGTCTGCGAGAAACAACACTTCCATCTTTATAGTTGTGTGGGGTAGACCTCCTTGTTGCCATAAATTTGTTTTCGACTTTTCTTGCCAACCTGAATGCATTATCCAATGAATCAGGTTCCCAAAGATGAACCTCATGTTGAATGTTATCCTTTAAAGTCCCTATGGAGACATCAATCCTCTGGTTCTCTCGAATATCATTTACCCTTATATTCAATTTTTGAAAGTCCTCAATGTGCTCAGCCATTGAACACTTTTGTTTGAGATTTATCAATTGGCTAAAGAAGTTGTTTCTCTTTGTATTCTTATAATGTGCTATCATTTCCTCCATGAAAATTGACCACGTAACAAGTGGTTTACGAGAACAAAGCCCTTTATACCATAAAAATTGATCCGGTTCTAAATATGAAGATGCAATACGTACCTTTTATAACAGTTGCACCTCATGTAGATCAAAATATTGCTCTATCTATAGTATCTAATTTACCGGATCCTTTCCATCAAACTTCCTCATATCGCCTTTTCTTGATTTTAGGAGCTCGATCTTGAAACGACTGTAACTCTGTAATTTCAAATCTCCAAGTTTTGAAATTTTGTTCTGCAGTATCCCTCTAAGTCCTCTTTCTAACCTCGCAAGTCTGATCAAGATTGGATTTTGCAAGGAATGGTTATGTCAAATCTCCACGATGACTTGATTATACACTAGTTCAGTAGAGCGAATTTGTACGACGTGCCACGTGTCACTGTTTCAACCTTAGGCTCTAAAAATTATACCTAAACAAAACACAGTCCATCCTTTGTTTGTAACTTCTTACGAAATTTCAATCTGATTCTCAGAGAGAAAGTTATGACGATTTTCCCAAGGTCACCTGTTTAGGATGTAACTCAGGAGTCTGCACAAACCCTAACTTCCTCAGGTCATATGTCCGAAAATATAGCGAGCCAAGATTTGAAATTTAGACCCGAGGTTCAAACCAATTTCTTCTCAAATGGGTTTTTTTTTTCACTTCTGAAACTTTGTAGCGAAAACGTTATAGCGCAAATTCCACAATGACCTGTTTTAGATGAAATTCTGGATCTTGCAAAAACCCTAACTTCTGCAAATCATATCTTCACAAATATAGCGAGACAAACTCTGAAATTTGAACTCAAGGTTCATAACGTTTTTGTCTCAAATGTGTTTTTTTTTGCTTCTAAAATGTCGCAGAAAAAAAATTATAGCGAAAATTCCACGATGGCCTATTTGGAGCAGTGAAAGCTTTGATACCAAATGTTATGAAACTAGCTCACAAAAACATAGAAAAGATAGATCAATGCCTTAGAATTCAACCTCTTCGAAGGGGCAACCTCCTTTACATTATACAAATGAACAATTCTTGGATGATACAAATGACAAGACCTCCTTTCTATATATAGGAGTCTAAGGGGTCATAATATAATGAGAGCCGACATAACAATAATAATGTAAGGGCACAATAATAACAATAGTGGGATTCAATGGGGCACAATAATAACAATACGGGAACTACATTGGCACAACATTATAATAAGGGGGTTGGACTAATAACAATAAGGGGTTACACTAGTACTATAGGGACCTTACAGTCACAGAAGCTTATCACAGGGACATAGATTAAGAAATTCGGAAATTGATAGAGGATTGGGAGGCAGATCTGAATCGTCAGGAATGATCCATGGAGATGGAAGCAGAATACTGGTGGATCTTGGTGCTCGATCCTGGACATACACAAGGCTGGGTAACCCAATTCAAACATACGTTTTTCCTGTATTGGTCAATGAAATGAATTATGGGCAAGGCCATAGAACAAATTGTTCTGAATATGGCCACCGAAATGCAAGCATACCCAGACTACAAGCAGGACTTCAAGAAGCTACTGTTTCAAATGCAGAAGAAGGATGGGTACCTCTAGTGCATTGAAAATCACTTGGCTTGGATTCTTTCATTGACTGAAATCCCGGGGTCAAATAAAAAAGTCCCAGCTCTAGTGGAATATGCGTCAGCTAAGGAAGCACAAGAACGAAAATCATGTCTATTTTTGTAGTTTTTGATGCATATAGCTTTTACTTTTACCTGTAATTTAAGTCACACCAATAGGCAAGTAGATAACATGTTAAACATAGACATACAATCATATATTGCTTGGTGAGAAAGACTAAAGACCTATCACTTTTAGATGGCATACCATGTCATTAGCTGGCCAACAGACTTGGTTTCCCACAGGGAAAGTTGAGGCCACTTAACTATTTTCAGAACTGGTTGTAACTTGTTGTTAAATCAATAGAAAAAGAGGTACTACCAAGTTTAACGAAAAAAAGAAAAACAATCTCCAAAATTTATGAGCAACAACTCAAAGGAAGCTAAAACTCCATAGGATTATATCAGTTGCAACTGACAAAGAGCTCCAACTCCCGGGGGTTTTCATGCATAAATAACAAGGAGGCTACAACCCCTTGAGAAAAAACCTCCAACTTGTACCTCAAGTCTTAAAAAAAATATGTCCTCTTTTTATGTCTAAATTTACTTCAGATTAGCATTCTTCATGCATTTAATCCTCTATCCATACTCAAATAAGTACTAGCATAATGCGACTATCATCGTAGTCCACAATCTTCCTTAGCGGCCTTACAACTTTTTAAATCGACCCTTTTCAACCTCGAATTGTATTCTTCAAGTCGTCCCCTATGGTTTGCTACAATATTGGCTTAGGCCTACAAGAAGAGGCTAAATTTGGACTTGAATTAAGATTGGATTTAAGGTTGTTTTGGTCTACTCCAATATAGAACTTGGCCTTCTTCAAAACTAACACATAATTCAACTTCTAGTATTTTAACATGTAACCATAATGTTTTCTTTGAAAACTTTCACAAAGGAATCAATCTGTTGTCGATGTTCAAAATTTACTTAGCCTAATAACCCTTGATATTTACTCTTCATAACACCAAAATTCACCTTCTTCTCTGACTCTGCACCAACAAGTTTAAAGTTTGTTCCTTTCTCAAATAAATTCCATGAAATTCTCCCTTTGAATTTTCACGGTCTAGTATTTTAACATGTAACCATAATGTTTTCTTTGAAAACTTTCACAAAGGAATCAATCTGTTGTCGATGTTCAAAATTTACTTAGCCTAATAACCCTTGATATTTACTCTTCATAACACCAAAATTCACCTTCTTCTCTGACTCTGCACCAACAAGTTTAAAGTTTGTTCCTTTCTCAAATAAATTCCATGAAATTCTCCCTTTGAATTTTCACGGCTAGGTTATTTATACCATTGGAGGGAGGCCTATTTCTCAATTAATCATTTTGAAGTTGATTGAATAATTATTATTCATTTTTACCTTAATCATGAGAATGGTTTGTCTGCCAGTTTCTCAATTATTTAATAGACCGCCTTCATTGTGTCAATTTCTCAATTATTTAATGGACCACCTTGATAATGGTTTGGAAAATATTGAAATTGTGTTTTCATGTATTTTACATGTGTCAAACCTTTCAACTGGGGCAGAGTGTGAATAAATTTCAAACTTGAATGTTTCTCCAACCAAAAAGACCCACAAGAAACACAGTCTATGAAATGAAATGGCGTAATGTGGACAATCAGGTGGCAACAATCTTGGAACTAAATTCATGAACTTTTGCACATATATTGACAAACAAATGCATGTGCATCTGAGGGATACTTCCTAATTCATTAATGGCCCATTCACCCTTTGACATCAATGACAACTTTCTCCCAACAATTTAACCCATCAATTTCATTTCATCCATTTTCTAATTTGAATTATTCTAATTATTTCGTAATTCTCCTTTTTGACACATTAGTAATAATTCTTTATAAAATAATTAATAAATTGATTTTCATCAATTGTTACATTTATCTCTAATTGTCATAATCAATTTATGATTTATTTGGTTTTCTCCATATAACTCTTCAATTCTTCATATCAATTTTTTGTCCATGAGGACCACTGATCTGTTCACCCTAAAGGTCAAATACCTCAACAGTTTCTCACAATGTTCGAGAAGCTTCATGATAATCATTAAAATATAAAAACTTTAATAATTAAATAACTGTTTAAATAAATAATTATTTTTATCTATACATCAATATGATATATAAATTAATCATCTTAAAATAAAATTAATATTAATATTATAATCATTGAACCAAGGTATTTTTATATTAAATATATATTTTTTAATTTATACAATAATTATTATTATAATAAAAAATTTAATTTAAGAATATGTATTTTTCATAAGAGGTTAAAGATTCAAAATCTAGAGCAACAAAGAATATTTAGGCACAAGCAACAAAGCCTCATATAGCAATTTGATGTTTGACTTATTACTATAATAAAATAGATGCATATTATTTATAATTATATTTTATTATTTTTCCATCATTTCAATTTTTATTTATTTTTGATAATCCGAAGGAATTTAGGATCGTGCAAGGTATGTCACCCATCATACTCTCCATAAACGAGAGTATTTGAAACTTGGATATTTACATACCACAAACTCACATTACTTTAATCATCCAAAAAATTTACCCAATAAAACAATTTTAATCATTAATATATTATTTATTATATTAATATACTATTTACCTTTACATTTAATTTTATACCATTAATATTAGTTTAAATTATTATATAATATAATAAGCAGTGAATTAAAATTACACTATGTATCTTTTCCCGTGTATCCTTTCCAAAAGTCTAACTATGAACTAGGAAAATCTAGTTATCAAATCCCTATTTAGAAAAACGAATTTTAAAAATCCAATGTGGTACATCCGTTACCAAAAAGAATTGTGTAAAGTTGTGATTGCTTAAATTAAATATTAGTTTAAATTATTATATAATATAATAAGCACTGAATTAAAATTACACTATGTATCTTTTCCCGTGTATCCTTTCCAAAAGTCTAATTATGAACTAGGAAAATCTAGTTATCAAATCCCTATTTAGAAAAACGAATTTTAAAAATCCAATGTGGTACATCCGTTACCAAAAAGAATTGTGTAAAGTTGTGATTGCTTAAATTTAATTTATATTCCAAAAAAAATTAACATACTCAACCTAGTTCGTGTGAATTATCAATGGCAACATATTTTGTGTAAGCTATGAAGGTTAAGGTTAAGGTATAAGTAAAATGTTTTAAGGATTTGCGAGGGTGTTAAATCATTTTTTGTATTGAAAAGACGAAATTAAATAACATGTTTAATTTTGTTAATATATTGTTTAATTTTAATTAAAAATTAACTACACAATGTAATTAGTTTGTATTCAACAATTTTTTTTTTGTATAAATTGTGATGGTTTAGTTTGTATTCAACAATGATTGTTTAAATTTATGTATGTTCAAAACATTTATAATGTTTAATGTATAAGTAAAATGAGTGGGCCTAATGACTACAGTTAGTTGTTTAAAGAAATAAGTATATACATTTTCATAGCATCTAGTTTTTTTATATTTTTTACTAATGTTTTAATTTAATGAGAAAGAATGAACTAATTGAACAAACCTTTCAGATTTACAAAGAATCCAATTATTCCACAAAGAAGAATAATTTCTTTTTGAAAATATGAATTAAGTTTTTATTTGTTTGATAATGCATTGAGGACTATGGGCCTGGAGTATGTCCTAAAATTGCTTCTTCTTGGCTAAGAGCTTGTCCCTAAAATTACTTCTCTTTGGCTAAAAGCTTGTCTTCTTGGCACGTAAAGAAATGAGTTAATGGCCAAAGGCCCAGAGCCATCTCTCATGAGTGAAAGCCCACCCCCTTAAGGACCACCCATTGGTTGGCCCAAGACCCAGAGGCATATCGCATGAGTTAAAGCCTACCCCCTTACGCACCATCAACTAGTTTTCCCAAGACCGAGAGGCATCTCGTATGAGTAAAAACCTGCCCCTTACGGACCACCAGCTGGTTATCCGATGGCATGATTTTCCTTAAGTAAAAGTGATGAGTGAGCCTGAATTTAAGGTTAGCAACCAGAGATAGTTTTCTTCACTGCTAATTCGACAACTAAGTTATGAAATTTTTTCCCACCTATAAATAAATGCACCAAAAACTTACTAATTTTGGTTTCTCACGGCAGTGTAACTAAGGATGGAGACAATGTTGAGTTGGCTATAGTTTGACCATTATTGCCCATCACAATTTCAAGGCCCGCATAATCGTAATAGAAACGATATACTCTCACTCCTTGATACGAAAGCCACATGCGGTACGACACGTTAGCGAATTACTGATATTTGGGTTCATGATTTATGGGAGTGTAGATAGATGTTATGGGCTCCTGTTGAAATTTGAATTTACCGTTGATTATTTAAAAGGTTATATCTGACTTTTTACCGTTCTTTATTAGACGTAGTTATTTTTAAAAATTTGCAATAGTTTGATATTTGATTTTTTACTAATTATGAAATATTTATTTTTTTTACTTTTTAGGTGGGTTATGTTTTCGAGTTGTTAATCTAAAAATATGATAAGTGTAAATTATTTTCGTATCTATTTACATTTTTAATGATTTTACTTGAAGATAATAAAATATGAGGAAACCTTATGAATAATATTTTCATCAAATTTAATTATAATTATTTGGTTGTAATATTAAAATGATGTTAACAATATAAAAATAGTTAAATTTATTATAATTTTTTTATTATAAAAATATAAATCATAATAATGAGGAGAAACATCAATATAAGTCATTAAAATTTTTTTGTATCCTTCCCAAAAAAATTAGGGTCTTGGTAGTATGAAAGTCTTTCAAATAACTCAATTAAAAAATATTAAGATTGTGGAGTGTGAATTTATGAAAACAAAAATAATTGGTCCAAATTAGAGTGTTTTGATTTTCCATGTGTTTTTTTGCAACTCCATCTTAACTTTGAATAGTCATCATTTTATTTATAAATTTATTTATTTTAAATAATACATAAATAAAAATGATACAAGTAAAAAAGAGATTTTGATTGCTTATTGTAGCAAAAAATTTGGTAGTTTAGAATTTCTTTTCATCTATTGGATCATAAGGATGAAAGGAAACATTGAGAAATTTTTGTTTTAAGAGCAAGGATGAGAACTAGTTTGAGAATTGGGAAATTTGTTTTCTAAGACTAAGGATGAGAACTAACTTGAGAGCTATGAGTTCACTATTATTATTTAAGAATGAAGAGTACTAACTTTGAAGTTGAGTGTCATACACCTACTATCACATTAAAAAGAAAAAATTATATGCAACTGAAATCAATAGTTAATACCACCATCTGGAATGTGGTCTTAACGATACAAGGCTACATAAAATAGGAAATCAGTGATTGCCCGTAAAGTTTTCCGATAACAACGACTATCATCTACATTTAAGTTCACAGTACCACTGTCACAGTCGCATTTAACATGTCACTAGCTGTACAGTTCACTCGATCTTCAAACCTGGCATAACATTTACTCCTGCTCTGTCATGGTGGCGTGGCACAAGCAAGCTGTCCATCTGTTACTGTGCACTTCGGGTTCCTCCACTCATCAATGACAGAGGCGTAGGTTGTTTGATCCGATGGTTGAGCTTTACCCAGAGGATTTCACATTTGTGTACCCCGGAGGTAGGATTAATTCTGCCCCTTTTTGCCTTGGCGCTCGTTCCTGCACTGCTTCTCCTTCTGCAGGCCGAACCTATCTGCATTTCTGAGTCTTCGTTCCAGGGTTTGACCACAAGAGTTGGATTACCTGCTGTTCGTGTAAACTACCGACTTCCTTGTTCATGTAAGTATTTTCCTCAATGTATTTCCTCATCGTGTAACTGCTTCAATTTTCGTTTTCAGCATGAATCTTTACAGTAACAACTTTTCTTGCATTCTTGATGTAGGGGAAATGGTTGCGGCCAAGGGATGCTAACATGCAACGAGGGAAAGACGAGGTTCTTCATGCTGCTTCCCTCCAACGAAAGCCTCCAGGTAAGCTCCAGTGGTTCTGCTGAAGGTTTCGATGTCCTGGGTCAATTTGTCAGTTGGAGTTCTCAGTGTATTCGGAGTTGCTACAACTTAAGGGTTTATATTCTTGTTTTCTTATTGTTTCTCAGTCATGGCACTCATCCTTAACTATTCCGGAATAGAGCGCTCTGCTGTTTTCCTGATTTAAATGGGTTCCTGAGGCCATGGCTTCTCATGGCCTCAGACCTGGCCGTATCGACACATATTCATGTTCTGTTTACCTTCAGCTAATTCTCTGAAATTTATGTTAGCATATTGCATTGGGTCTGATTGTAGTACTGTTTTAAAGTTATCTGGGGTCGAGCCCCTGTAAGTCACTCCAGTTATGCTGTTGAATTCTCGTTATATTCAAGTTTGGATGGAGACCTTGGTTTCGGGTCTGTAAGTGCTAGACTATTTTATTTAATCTTGAATTTAAGCCGAGTCCATAAGGACTTCTGAGCATGTATGTGAACTATCTATCTGGGGTTTGTTCAGAATCCCCTCTATGGTATATAGTTTAATTTTATTTACATTCCAGACTCTGAAATGTTTGCACTTGTTTTCTATCGGCCGTTATGTGATATGGATTTATTCTTATATTTGGTAAATAGACAGTGCTTTAACTTTTCTTGTATATATATCTCAAAGTTGTCGGTTTTGTGTAGTTATGTACCGATGAATTTTGTTGTACATGGCAATTAGATCATATATTTACCTGGACATTTGTCTTTCTACATTGTGTTTCCACATTTGGTTACATTGGGTTTACTGTAGCGAGTCTTCTTTTTCTGCTTATTGGTGTATCATTTTTCAATCACTAGTTGTCATGACCCTCTAAGGGTTCCTTCTTGCCTTAAGGTCATAGAAGGAACTCTACAGAGACTCGGGTCTCATCTTGTCAGTGCACATCTATTGGGAGTTACATGGTTTATACTATTATCTTAATACATCAGTTTGCTTTGGCTTATCATGAATTAGATAACTGGAAATTTTGTTATGATAATTGTGCTCGTAACTCTAGGCTCAAATTTGCATTTTTCTTTTGAATTCTACTACAAAAATGTTATAGTTTTCTTTTTGGCTTAGAAATGAAATTCCAAGAGGTTAAAACTGTCATTTGCGCCTAATTCTTATACGTTATAATAGCTATCTACATTCTGTTATTTCTTCGCTCACGAGTATTTCATTCTGATTGCCTAATTTGTTGTTTTTATAAAAGTCGACTTTCATTCTATTACTATATCAGTTGTAATTAAAACCTTCCGAACATAGGTATTTGACTAATACAAAACAGACTTCAACTTCTACTTCCGAATTCAGAATTCAAGAATAATTCTACATAGAATAACCCTTTGTTATTTTTCCTTGGAATAAAAAGAAAATCAAATTCTCAACCAAGTAATTTTCTGCTATCTTCAGATGTAAACTTCTCGGTTCTACCTTTCATAAACAATATTAAACACATAAAAGATTGTTCAACAGATTCCTCCAGGTAGGTTTTCACTTACCTGTTCTTTCCAAGATTGTAAAGGACTCCATAGAAAATTCACCTTCGTTCTCTGTTGACTTTCATCCACTCAACCATGAGATTCGTCCTCCAGGACCAAATCTCCCCCAAGCTTGCTTGCAAGACCTCTGTCTTCTACAAGTTTGTCTGCACACACTGTGCTCATGCTATCTGGTCATCACCAGACTTAGCATTTCCTCCCCCTTTCCGTCTGACCTATCAACATGGTTTTTCCTCCCCCATTGCTCCCTTTCTTGGGAGCCCTCTCCAGTTAGGGGAGGTAGTTAGGGCTTACTTTTTGGCAACTGCCTTTTTCCAACTTCTTCCAAAGAAGTTACAACATCTATAAATATCCAGTCATTTCTTATTCACAAAAGAATAACAATATTATTCATTCAAACAAGTAACAACAACAGTAATCAGTTTGTTTTTACTGTAGTAAAATAAAAATATTTACAACTTTCCGGGAGCATTACATCTTCCCCCATGAAATCAAACATCGTCTCGATGTTTTCTGGCCACAAACAGCCCCGGATAAGCTTCTTTAATGAGTTGTTCATCCTCCCAGGTGGCCTCCTCTAGTCCAAAGTGCTGCCATTACACTTTAACCTGGGAAATGGCTCGTTTCCGCAGCATTACTTCTCTTCGATCGAGTATAGTCAGCGGCTCGACCAGGAACTCTCCTTCTGGTTCGACCTGAAACACAAAATATTTAAATTAGTTTTACCTTTAACCTTCAATTATCTGGCCTACCTAAGGTTACCTTCTTACCTGAATGTCTTGCCAACTGACTATGTGCTTAGGATCATAAATGTATCTTTTTAAAACTGATACATGGAATACATTGTGGACCCAAATATGGCTTGGTAGGGCTAGCTGGTATGCCACTGGCCCCACCCTTGCTAAAATTTGAAATGGTCCACAGAACCAGGGTGCCAACTTGGGACACCCACTCCATTGTAACGCACTCCTCTTTGCTCGAATCCTTACATACACATGATCACCTACTTGATATTCTTTAAAATTTATTTTCCGATCGACAAAACTCTTTTGTCTATCTTGGGCTGCTTTTAAGTTGGCTCGTACTTTCTTGACCATTCCTTCCATCTCTTTTAACATTTCAGGCCCCAACATTAGCTTGTCTTCTGGTCCTCCCCAACTGGAGGGTGTGTGGCATTTCTATCCGTACAATACTTCAAACGGGCTCATTTGCAAAGAGGTATGATAGCTATTATTGTATGCAAATTCGACCAAGTGTAGATAGTCTTCCCATTTTGTTGGCTGCTGCATTACATAAGATCTTAGCATATCTTCCACAACCTGATTCACCCGTTCTATTTGTCTGTTTGTTTGAGGGTGATAGGCGGTACTAAAGTTTAATTGAGTTCCTAACCCCTCAAACAAGGTTCTCCAGAAGGCTGATGTGAACTTTACATCCCGGTCAGAGATTATAGTTTTAGGTAACCCATGCAGCCTGAAGATATTTTGCATAAAAATATTGGCAATCTGAACTGCTTTAAAAGTGGACTGAACTGGTATAAAATGAGTTGATTTACTTAATTTGTCTACCACCACCATGATGGAATCATTGTTTCTTTTGGTTTTGGGTAGACCTGTTATAAAGTCCATAGAAATAATTTCCCACTTCCACTCCAGAATTGGTAGTGGATGTAATAACCCAGCAGGGTGTTGATGCTCTGTTTTGATTTGCTGGCACTCCAAGCAACGTGCTAAGTATTCTGTTACATCTCTTTTCATGCCAGGCTAGTAATACTCCTTCTAGAGTGCAGTAATCAACTTTTGGTACCCTGGGTGTCCCGCATAGGGACTTTTATGGAATTCATCCAAAATCAAACTTTTAATGTTATTTTGGTTGGGTACATACAACCTCCTTTTATAATTCAGCATGCCAACAACATCCATAGCATATCCTTGCTGATTTTCTTTGCTGGTAGAAATCTGAGCTTGCTGTCCTATTTGTTGATATCTTGCATCTTGTTCTGCTACTTTTTTAATCATCTCATCGAAGGTACTTCGCCCCTCGCTGCAAGAAATTTCATAGAGACACTGTACTTTTTGACTTAAAATGTCCGCCACCCAGTTCTCTTTCCCTTTCAAATGCTTAATCTCGAAATCAAAACCACTTAAGAAATCTACCCACCGTGCCTGCCTAGCATTTAAGGTGGCTGACTAAAGTAATTAGTCAAACTGTGGTGGTCCGTTAGTAATAAAAACTTTTTACCCATCAGATAATGGCACCACATCTTTAAAGCATGAATAACAACCACCAACTCCAAATCGTAGGCGGAATATTTATGCTCATGCTCTTTTAATTTTCTAGACTCATAGGCGATTACCTTTCCTTCTTGCATCAGTACTCCTCCTACCCCTTCCTTACTCGCATCTGTGCACACCACATAGTCCTTACCTGGATCAGCTATGCTTAGAATAGGTGCAGTGGTGAGCAGATGCTTGAGTTGTTCAAAACTCTTTTGGCATTCTGCGGTCCATTTGAAAGTTTTCCCCTTCTTCTGCAAAGAAGTGATAGGGTAAGCCACTCTCAAAAATCCTTCCACAAACTGCCTGTAATAACCTGCTAGTCCCATGAAGGATCTTATGTCCGCCACGTCCTTTGGCACTGGCCATTCCATTATGGTCCTTATCTTTTCGGGATCCATAGCGATCCCATCTTTAGTGATTATATGTCCCAAGTATTGAATTTGTTCCTTAAAGAAGTCACACTTGTTGTACTTGGCATATAATTGGTGTTCTCGGAGAGTTTGCAATACCAATCTGAGGTGCTTCTTGTGTTCCTCTGTGTTCCGGGAGTATATCAGTATATCATCAATAAAAATTAACACAAACTTATCTAAATACGGATGAAATATGCTCTTCATTAAACACATAAAGGTTTCAGAGGCATTGGTTAACCCAAAGGGTAACACCACAAACTCATAGTGTCCATAGCGCGTTCTAAAAGCAGTCTTGGCTATTGTATTCCTCTTTAATTCTGATTTGGTGGTATCCTGATCGTAAGTTAACTTTTGAGAAATCCTAAAAATAGCAGTTTGGCCAATGAGCATATTGGCCACCTTGGGTGAGAGGTGAAACTGCTAAAAATAGCATTTTTTGGCCCCTTCCTATTTTTAGCAGTCCCTGATCTAACTATAGGAAGTAAAAACGAATTTGGTCTTAACAATAGTTTAAAATAGTAATTAATTAATCTCCATGAGTTAATTAATTATGGAAAATTAAACTTGAAGTCTTTTTGAGATCATGCAATTATTTTCTCCCTTGATTTAGGAATTTATCCCTTGATTAAAGGAGATAAGGTTCAGTTCTATAATGAGAGAATCAGTTGACTTAGTTTAACTTAGTCAAGTCCAGTTATATTATTTTAACAAGTTGTTAAAATAATGAAATATAGTTTGTTAATGCTTGCATGCATGTGACAACTATTATTTCAGATAACTGAGCATTCCCTCATGGATAACTGATGCATGTCAGTTCAGACAAAGACCCAGTTGAGATCAGATGAGGGACAATGTATTATCAGATGCTTGGATATTTCTAGTAAGTATTCCTTCCATGGAGAAGGATCTATTTCCAAAAGAAATACGTATTATAGGAGATTGGAGGACTTGTGGCCTATATATTGAGGCCTAGGTAGTCTATGATCTTCATCTTCTGATTATAGAGAGAGCATGATAGCTATTGAGCTGATTCTTTTTGCATGTTGGTGAGGATCTCATCTTGATTGATAATACAGTGTTGGGGTTTTATGTTGGTGCTTTCCCCAGTGAAATATTCTGTGTTATCTGTGATTGATTCATTCTTATCAGTTATATGTGTTCTTATTGATGATTCTCATGTTCGATTAAGCTTCCGCTAAATTGGTTGTAGAAGTAGATCAAGTATTTTTCTTTAGTATATTGCATTATTAGGTGATCTACAGGTGGGAATTTCTACATGGTATCAAAGCTGACTGATTTATAGAAAAATTCTACAAAATTCTACATGGTATCACAGCATAGGTGATCAAGGAGAGAACAATATACTGAGAGGAGATTTCAAAGTTTTGAGTTTCGGGCCGAGAGTTTGCAGAGCAGATCTAAAAATTTCCATATAAACTTTTCAGAAATAAATAGTAGATTTTGATTCCTTGTGGAAGGATACCCAAAATAAATAAAAAAATTGGCTAAATTGGAGTTCGGATGAGGGAGATATCGCTGATTTAAAATCAGCTATTTTTCTAGAAAATTTCGTGATAGCGGGAAAGTGGAAATAGATTGGTGTGCTAGCCAAGAACCTGTATGCACTTGAGGTACAAGATGCATGCAAATCCTTGAGGAGCAAGGCAAAGGTTAGATACTTGGTGGTTGAGAGGGAGAGTAAATTAGCTCTCAACATGCAACGCCAGAAGAAGTCTCAGACGATTGTGGAGGAGCCACGATTAGTGCAGCAACTTCAGGAGGTTGTGGAGCAGTCACACCAGGGGAAGCTGAGAGGAGATTGATTAAAGGAATCTACTCATGCAGAGACCTCCAGTAGGAGGAAACTTCGAGTCAGGTGGGCAGAGGGATCACATGCAGCAATATCTCTAGGTAGGAGGTGGGGCAATGTGGAGTGATCCTCCCAAGGAGTAGGGGCAAGATCCTTGAGGTACCTAACCTCTTAGATGAGACCTTGCTACTGGAGCCCCAATGTGGAGTAGAAGGAACTGACTGATTGGGTAGAGATAGATGCGGATGGAGCGGCAGAGAGAGCTATAGTGCAGGGAATCCCAGGACAGTGCATAACATGTAGGCTGCAGTAATGCGAGAGGCACAAGTGTGTTGCATAGTGCTAGGTGGCACAGAGAGGTGTGCAATGGTGCGAGATGCATGGAGATGTTGTAGTAGCAAAAATGTCAGAGAGGGAGCACATGTCAACAGCAGGTAGAGCTTCAGCATCAGAGTATGTTTCTAGCCCAACGGAGTGGTCAGTTGGGAGTGTTTTTGTTCCAAGAGTTGTTGGAGCAAGTAGACCTGGTGGATGTGTTGCATGCAGAACATTCCAGAGTTACAGGATTGGGTTTGAGAGGAAGCCTTTCTTGTTGAGAGGGAGTGTTGAAAAGTGTGCAACAAGAAATGCTAAATTTAGAATGTGCTAAAAATAGAACTCCTAAAAATAGCACTTCTAAAAATAGCAATTTGGCCAATGAGCATTTTGGCCACCTTGGGTGAGAGGTGAAACTGCTAAAAATAGAATCTTCTAAAAATAGCATTTCTGGGTCCCTTCCTATTTTTAGCAGTCCCTGGTCTAACTATAGGAAGTAAAAATGAATTTGGTCTTAACAATAGTTTAAAATAGTAATTAATTAATATCCATGAGTTAATTAATTATGGAAAATTAAACTTGAAGTCTTTTTGAGATCATGCAATTAAATTCTCCCTTGATTTAGGAATTTATCCCTTGATTAAAGGAGATAAGGTTCAATTCTATAATGAGAGAATCAGTTGACTTAGTTTAACTTAGTCAAGTCGAGTTATATTTTTTTAACAAGTTGTTAAAAGAATGAAATATAGTTTGTTAATGCTTGCATGCATGTGACAAATATTATTTCAGATCACTGAGCATTCCCTCATGGATAACTGATGCATGTCAGTTCAGACAGAGACCTAGTTGAGATCAAATGAGGGACAATGTACTATCAGATGCTTGGATATTTCTAGTAAGTATTCCTTGCATGGAGAAGGATCTATTTCCAAGAGAAATACGTATTATAGGAGATTGGAGGACTTGTGGCCTATATATTGAGGCCTAGGTAGTCTATGATCTTCATCTTCTGATTACAGAGAGAGCAGGATAGCTATTGAGCTGATTCTTTTTGTATGTTGTTGAGGATCTCCACTTGATTGATAATACAGTGTTGGGGTTTTATGCTGGTGCTTTCCCCAGTGATATATTCTATGTTATGTGTGATTGATTCCTTCTTATCAGTTATATGTGTTCTTATTGATGATGCTCATGGTTGATTAGCTTCCACAAAGTTTATGGTAGATGTAGATCTAGTATTATGCTTTAGTACATTGCATATATCAGTTTGATCTGCACGTGAAATCTCTACATGATATCAGTGAGCTAGCTGATTTGTAGAGAAGATTCTACACTTTCACCTGATCAAAAATTTCATCAATACGGGCTAAAGGGTATTTATTCTTAACTGTCAATTTATTCAGCTGTCGATAGTCCATACACATACGAAGGGTTCCATCCTTCTTCTTAACGAGCAACACTGGGGCTCCCCAGGGTGACACACTGGGGCAGATGTAATTTTTTCCCAACAACTCCTGCAACTACATTTTCAATTCTGTTAATTCTGGTGTGATCATTCGATAAGGAGCTTGGGATGCCGGGGCTGCCCCTGGCACCAATTTGATAGTGAAATCTATGTCTCTCTTGGGTGGCAATCCTGGTATCTCCTCCGGAAACACATCTGCAAAATCTCATATCACTGGAATACTTTCCAATGTGGCAGTTTTGTCTTTTGAGTTGGCATAACCCACTTGGATGGCATAAATCTAACATCCCTTCCTGATGCATTTTGCCAACTGAGAAGTGGTTATTGGCCGAATCTGCACTGGCCTCTTAATAACTTCCATATTCTGCTTTTCTCCAAGCTCATACCTGTAGTAGATGTTTTTTGTTTTACAGTTTATAATGGACCAGCGTTTTTCCAACGAGTCCATACCTATCAACACGTCATACGAACCAAGGGGAAGTACGTTTAAGTCTGCCATCACCGGCTGACCTGCTATCTTCAAGGGACAATTATTGACCTTTGCTATCACACGTCTCTTTGCCCCTGTTGCTAGTTGTACTAGCCAAGGGTCTTTAAACTTAACAGTTTGTAACTTACATTGTTCCACAACCTTAGGACTAACATAGCTTAATGTAGCTCCAGGATCAATTAAAACAGTTACAGTATAATCAAAGATCTTACCTTCAAACTCCACCATGGTCAGCTGGTACTCTGCCTGACGATCTTCTAGAGCAGCATTAATTCTTGGTATACTCCATCCCACGTCACCAACTGTAGATGCTTCATGAATCTATGAAACCTGTTCAATACCCTTTCGTTGAGGACAATTTTTAACATAATGAGGCCCTCCACATCCCCAACATTGTACTGGAGGCCTTGCTGTCCCCTCATTGTCAACTTTTCCAGATTGCTCGCTGATTCTGGATTCAATAGGTGGCTTTAATCTGAGCAGGTTCTTTTGCATATTTCTGTTGTTTTGGCCTTTGGAAAATCCTTTGTTAACACTGCCACAATTTCCTTTAGTGTTTCCAGCCATCTTATTACCTCTCTTATCAACCCACCTCTTTCCTAGAATTTCTTCCTTCTGCTTACTTTGCTGATAACAAATCTTGCCCTTTCGTATCACCTCATCCATCGTTTTTGGGTTATCAAACTCAATTCTTTCCCTCATCGCCAAGGGTAAACTATTGACGAACCGTTGTACCTTAGCTTTCTCCTCTCGTATGTAGGGTACATAACGGAGTAACGAGGTAAATCGGGTGATAAACTCATCCATTGTTTGTTGTCCAAGTCGCAGGTCATGGAATTCCCTTGCTTTCTCATCGTAAAATCATTCAGTCAAGTATCTTTCCTTGAAATATTTTTGAAAATTTTCCCAAGTTATATTTTGCTCGCTTACCCCTCGTACAATCTTGACCTCTTCCCACCACAGGGTGGCCTTCCCTTGCAGTTGGAAAATGGCCAGCCGCACCTTGAGGTTGTGATCGTATTCGTATAATTAAAAATATTTGTTCATGTTAATCAACCAAGCCTCGGCTGCCTCCTCCAACTCTCCGTCAAAGTGTGGTGGTTTTATTTTACAGAACTCCCCTTGCAATTCTATCCACTGCCTTTTCGATGTCTAGTGCTCGGAAGCATTATCCGACTTTTCTTCTCGATTCTCTTCCCTTCCTTCTGACTCTTCCTGGTCTGTATGGTAGCCTTGTTCTTTTGACACTCGTTGCTGCTCAGGGCTAGGGTTCCGCGGGCGCTGATTTTGCTTGTCAGACAGACTTTTCATGATCTTTTCCTGTTCCATAGTTAATCTCGCATTGTCTTCTCGCAGGCAAGCCATCTCACTCTTTAATTCCTGAACTGTCTCTAATATCACCAGATTAGTATTACGAGCCTCCTCTCCTAGTTGTACCCATATCTCAAGGTTAGTTTCAGGGCCTGTTGTAGGTCCCTGACCCACCACAAGCCTGTGTGGAACACTATCCATTCTCCTCATACCTGGGTATCAACTGTTTCCTGGTCTTACACAGGGAGAGAAACAAAAAGGTTAACACAATAACTGTTTTTTATTTATTTAAAGAATACAGTAGCACATTATCTGTTGTATTCCCAAATCACAAATTCGTCTGAGGCCACAGTTTTGTAACTTGGCTCTGATACCACATGTCATACACCTACTATCACATTAAAAAAAATTTATACGCAAATGAAATCAATAGTTAATACCACCATCCGAAACACGGTCTTAACGATACAGGGCTACATAAAATAGGAAATCGGTGATTGCCGGTAAAGTTTTCCAATAACAGTGACTATCATCTACATTTAAGTTCACAGTACCACCGTCACAGTTGCATTTAACATGTCACTAGCTGTAGAGTTCACTCGATCTTCACACCTGGCATAACATTTACTCCTGCTCTGTCATGGTGGCGTGGCATGGGCAGGCTGTCCATCTGCTACTGTGCACCTTGGGTTCCTCCACTCATCAATGATAGAGGTATAGGTTGTTTGATCCAAGGGCTGAGCTTTACCCAGAGGGTTTCACATTCGTGTACTCCAGAGGTAGGGTTCATTCTGCCCCTTTGTGCCTTGGCGCTCGTTCCTGCACTGCTTCTCCTTCTGCAGGCCAAACCTATCTTCATTGTTGAGTCTTCATTCCAGGGTTCAACCACAGGAGTTGGACTACCCACTCTTTGTGTAAACTACCGACTTCCTTGTTCATGTAAGTATTTTCCTGAGTGTATTTCCTCATCGTGTAATTGCTTCAAATTTTGTTTTCAACATGAATCTTTACAATAACAAATTTTCTTGCATTCTTGATGTAGGGGAAATGGTTGCGGCCAAGGGATGCCCACATGCAGTGAGGGAAAGATGAGGTTCTTCAAGCTGCCTCCCTCCAGCGAAAGCCTCCGGGTAAGCTCCAGTGGTTTTGCTGAAGGTTTCGATGTCATGGGTCAATTTGTCAGTTGGAGTTCTCAGTGTATTCAGAGTTGCTACAACTTAAGGGTTTATAGTCTTGTTTTCTTATTGTTTCTCAGTCATGGCGCTCGTCCTTAACTATTCTGGAATAGAGCGCTCTACTGTTTTCTTGATTTAAATGGGTTCTTGAGGCCGTGGCTTCTCATGGCCTAAGACCTGGCCGCATCGGCGCATATTCATGTTCTGTTTACCTTCTAGCTAGTTCTCCGATATTTATGTTAGCATATTGCATTGGGTCTGATTGTAGTACTGTTTTAAAGTTATTTGGGGTCAAGCCCTTGTAAGTCACTCCAGCTATGCTATTAAATTATCGTTATATTCAAGTTTGGACGGAGACCTTAGTTTCAGGTCTGTAAATGCTAGACTGTTTTATTTAATCTTGAAGTTAAGCAAAGTCCATAAGGAGTTCTGAGCATGTAACACATATTTCATTAAATTTGGAAGTTTTTAATGGATCTACAATTTAGAAGTTTAACTAGATTAAGTTTTTTCAAAATGAGGAATTAGAAAGTCACTTAGTTCACTAATTTTAATGTAGATATTCACCATTTTTTGTGTAAAAATTATCATGATAAGCTTTATAAAATTTTTTATATAAACTTGCTAAAGCAAATCTTTCACATCTTAATCTTAGATTCCTTACATTATCTATTTTAATAGTTTTTATGGTTTATATTAAAAGATAAGTTTTTTAAGGTTATTTTATGAAAATAATGATGTGTATTTTACTATAATTAACCCATTTAATTATAATCGGATATAGTAAATCTCATGTATGTGTTAAGCTACAATTATTACTAAGAAAGTGTTGGCACAATTTAGAAGTCTATCGCCTTTGCAACACTAATAATATGGTTGAAGATTAAAAAACTCTCATAGATCATCCAATTTATACTCATATTGGAATTAAATTTCAAAATATTTGTGACGCTGCCAACCTTTTTGATTGTTTAACTAAACAAAATTATGATGGTCTTGAAACACTTCTTTTAATACTTTTTGAGCATATTAACAATAAAATTCGAAATAACTTTTAGTAATATCTTTTTACCCATTTTTGGTCTTAGTGGATGATAATCATCATTATCACCATCACAATTACATACTATTGTAGGAAGTTTGCACCATTTTAGAGTTGAGGAGAAAAAAAAATAGTATCAAATTAAATGTTTAGTGTGAGTAGTAGCATAATTTATTTTTATTTATTTTTTGTACTTTTATGTTAATAAAAAAGTTGATTGAGGCTTACCATATATGTCCAATATATACCATTATTTAGAACTTTAACTAAATTAAGTTTTTTCAAAATGAGGAATTAGAAAGTCACTTAGTTCATTAATTTAATGTAGATATTCACCATTTTTTGTGTAAAATTATCATGATAAAATTTATAAAACAAATTTATATAAACTTGCAAAAGCAAATCTTTCACATCTCAATTTGGATTCCTTACATTAACTATTTTAATATTTTTTATGGTTTATATTAAAAGATAAGTTTGGTAAGGTTATTTTATGAAAATAATGGCATATGTTACTATTATTAATCCATTTAATTATAATCTGATATAGTACATATCATGTATGCGTTAAGTTATGATTATTACTAAAGGAGTGTTAGCACAATTTAAAAGTCTATCACCTTTGCAACACTAGTAATATGGTTGAAGATTAAAAAAACTCTCATAGATCATCTAGTTTATACTCATATTAGAATTAAATTTCAAAATATTTGTGACGCTACCAACTTTCTTGATTGTTTAACTAAACAAAATTACGACGATCTTGAAACACTTCTTTTAATGCATTTTGAGCATAACAATAAAATTCAAAATAACTCCGCGGATCAGCGTGCATGTCACAGTCTTGTTCATAGAAAATACCCGAGAAGATGAGGACGCCCTGGATGAACAGGGGCAGAGAACGACTCACAATCAGAAGCATGAAGCAGAGGCCCCTGAAGCTGATAAGGAGCAGGAGGTTAAAGATGCGGCCACAGATCTGGAAAACGCAAAGCAACGCAAGCAAGAACAGAGGGCGGGAACTGGCGAGGAGGAAGACACCTTTCCCACTGCTGCTGAAAGAGAAGCCTATGGATGATTGAAGTGCAAATGGACGATTGATGACGCCCGCGCACAAGGTTCCTATGGCTTTTTGTTTGGTCTTCTGGTGTCTTCTTCTATTTGTTTTTTGACTTAGTTATAGTAACCATGCTTCTGGTCTCTTTCGTGCCCTGGTTTAATGTCCCTGTTCCTGAATTTTGTGTTAATGATTTGGGTAAGGTCAGTCTCCCCTGCGTGGGATGTAATGGTTGGTGCCCCTGCGTGGGCGTGCTCTTATGGAAGTCTGGCTTTTGTGTCTGGCGCCCCTGCGTGGGCTAGTTTTTTGGATGCCTCAATTGCTCTCGGGTGACATACCCAGAGCCTGATTCTCTCTTGTTTCACCATGATGTATTTTTGACTCTTGTAGATAATATAATAGTTTAGTCTTTTACCGAGAAAAAAAAATTTCAAAATAACTTTTAGTAATATCTTTTTACCTTCTTATATACCTTATTTGGTCTTAGTGGATGATAATCATCATTATCACCATCATAATTACATACTATTGTAAGAAGTTCACACTATTTTAGAGTTGAGGAGAAAAAAAAAATTAGGATCAAATTAAATGTTGAATGTCAATAGCAGATTGAGGCTTGCTTAAATAATAATAGATTAATATATATCATAAAGTTATTTAATGACAAATGATCTTAGTAATGTGTCCAATATATACTATTATTTAAAACATTAACTAGATTAAATTTTTTCGAAATGAGGAATTAGAAAGTCACTTAGTTCACTAATTTTAATGTAGATATTCACCATTTTTTGTGTAAAAATTATCATGATAAAATTTATAAAACAAATTTATATAAACTTGCAAAAGCAAATCTTTCACATCTTAATGTTAATTCTTTACATTATCTATTTTTAATATTTGTATGGTTTATGTTAAAAGATAAGTTTGTTAAGGTTATTTTATGAAAATAATGATGTGTATGTTGCTATTATTAACCCATTTAATTATAATCCAATATATAGTAAAATATCATGTATGTGTTAAGTTATGATTATTACTAAAAGAGTGTTAGCACAATAAAAAGGCTATCACCTTTGCAACACTAGTAATATGGTTGAAGATTTAAAAACTGTCATAGATCATCCAGTTTATACTCATATTGGAATTAAATTTCAAAATATTTGTGACGCTACCAACCTTCGAAATTGTTTAACTAAACAAAATTATGATGATCTTGAAACACTCCTTTTAATGTATTTTTAGCCTAACAATAAAATTCGAAATAACATTTAGTAATATCTTTTTACCTTCTTAAATACCATATTTGGTCTTAGTGGATGATAATCATCATTATCACCATCAACATTACATACTATTGTAGAAAGTTTGCACCATTTTAGAGTTGAGGAGAAAATATTTTTTTAAGATCAAATTAAATGTTAAATGGTAGTAGCGCAATTTATTTTTATTTATTATTTGTACTTCTATGTTTAAAACTTGAGGCTTACTTAATTAATAATAGATTAATATGCAAGCTATATATTAAGTATAAAGTTATTTAATGACAAATGATCATAGTAATGTGTCCAATATATACCATCATAGATCCATTTTAAGTGGAGATGTAGGGATCAAATTTCTTCACGTGCAAATATTTTGAATGAAAGATACAATGTGTTATTTTTCATTGTTGAAACTGTATTTTTGAATGCTAAATAGAGTATATATATGACCAAATAAGAATTTTAACCATAATTTTTTTTTTCTTATATATAGATATATATGAAGTTGATATGGACATAAATTAATTAACATAAATCTTCAAATAGTTCCTCTGTATCTCTAGCTGAAATTTTTTGAAAAAGTATAAAATTTAAACATCTAATTCACACATATTATATATTTCTAAATACTTTACAAAATATTCATTTCTTTTATTTTTCTATTTAGAACATAATTTTTATTTTCCTCCCCATATTGGGTTGTAAAATGAGTCTCTCGTCTCAATTATCAATCATTTTAATGATCGAAATCAATCATGAATTAGAATAGTAACAAAGTAGTACAATTTGATTATTTTCAAATACAACAAGAAAGAGAGAAAATTGACTAAGATATTTATTACAAATGTTTAGTTTTTATTCTTGTAGTGTTTAAGGATATTATATTGAAAAGAACATATTAACATTCATCTAAAACTTAGATTAGTTACATTATTTCTATTATCATTAACATTTATATTTATGTATTAAATTTGACTCTTGAATAATAGATTTTGCAAAAAAAAAAAACTTACCTATGAAGTTATTTAACGATATACTAATATTGTTGTTCTTACTATTATTGACCATAATGATCAAAATCAATCATGAATTAGAATAGTAAAAAAGTAGTACAATTTAATTATTTTCAAATACAACAAGAAAGAGAGAAAATTGACTAAGATATTTATTACAAATGTTTAGTTTATATTCCTGTCGTGTTTAAGGATATTATATTGAAAAGAACATATTAACATTCATCTAAAACTTAGATTCCTTACATTATTTCTATTATCATTAACATTTATATTTATGTATTAAATTTGACTCATGAATAATATTCATCTAAAACTTAGATTCCTTATATTATTTCTATTATCATTAACATTTATATTTATGTATTAAATTTGACTCGTGAATAATAGATTTTGCAACAAAAAAAAACTTACCTATAAAGTTATTTAAGAATATACTAATATTGTTTTTCTTACTACAATTGACCATTTTAAATTGACACTAACTATTTTTCCTACGTTAAGTACATATTAATTATACTAGTACAATGTTGGCACAACTTCAAAATCTATAAGAGGAAATATTTTATAATTCTAGTTGTGTTGTTCAATGATCAAAATATTTTTTTTATAAATTAGAGTGCAACAAGATAGTGAATTTGATTTATATCAATTATAATAAGGAAAATTAAGGAAAACTCGCCTCAAACATTTTTTCTAGTGTCTAGCATTTATTCATTAAGTGTTTAAATGGTTTATATTAAATAGAATACTAATTAGGTACTCCATTGTTTTTTTAATAGACCAAGTTTAGAAGATGTTTTTAAGTGCATTATTGAATTTGATTATGCATATTTGATATGGTGAGAAGTCATGTTGGTCAAATAAAGCTTTGAAAACTTAAATATTTTATGGCATTGTCATGTAGTTTGTATAACACATGATTACATTGAAATATTAAATAATATAAAACTCCTCCAAAAAGAATATGAAGAGAATATTTGATATACAACAAATATGGAAAAGTGTGTATGAATGTATATTAATAGATCCTTCAAAAAAAATTACATTCATGAATAATATAAACCTACTCTTAAGATATTCGCTCAAGTAGATCAAGAATGGCTTCTACACCATATTTATTTATCTTGATCTTCTTGCAATGTTTTTTCTTTGGCATCCATGCCCACACTATGGTATTAATTGGAATAGAGCCAAGTTCTGTGTCATCAGGATTTGGTACCCAATATTGCTCTAAAAATTTTCCATTGTATTTCCCTGACATAGGCTTCCACCAGTCAACTTTTACATGAAGATTCTCACTTTCATTATCCCTAAAGATATTTGAGATGGATTTTGCCATCCAAATCATCTCTCTTGCATCCTCATTTCCTGATCTAACTAGCAACATCTTTCCTTTCTCAACAGCAATCATCGGATTGAAAGTTGGTTTTGGCTTGTTGCATTTGGGTCCAACATATATTGGTTCATCTATCACATTATCAAAATCTCCATCCATAATACTTGACATTACTTGGAGTGCATTACGATCAACATCAACAATGTGCCTTGTCCTGGGCCAGAAATCCTCAGAAGATGAATCACTTCCATCTATTATTCTATGATCATTATAGATTCCATCTAATGTATCAAGAACTTTTTCCCAATACACTACTCTATTTTTCCATTCCTCCGTAACAATTGGTGAATCCTCATTCCCAATAGTGTCTTTCCACATTTTTATGTATGATGTTATCCCTTCCTTTAGTTCTTTTAAATATACATCATTCTATTTGGAAGCTAAGAAAGATGGCTTCCCTATGGGAATTATAGGTCGGCCTTCATCATCTATATTCCATAACTCAACTGGTTCTGACCACTCAGTATCTCTAATTGATTCTTTGTACCTTAGTACTGGAACATCATTGAGTACAAGAAATTGGAAGTATTGGACATTAAGATGTCCAACTAGTGCATTTTTTCCCTCCTTGATGTATCCATTAAGGAAAATTTTGAAGTCATAGACCTTGTCAATAAGTGTAGGTGGAAACACTCGATTTTCTTCAATTGTACGATATGTATCCATCATTTCAGGTAAAGAATAAATATCTTTACTTTTTAGGTTGGAAGACATTCTTCCGTAGGTTCCATCTATGTCTTCATGGGTGTGCCCCACAAGCAAGAACCCAACCTCAATAGTGATGAAGACACCAAGTGCAGTTAAAAGTGATAGAAACATGAAAAGATAGAGATTCTTATTATCACTTGCTGCATTGTCCAACTGTAGCAACAAATGTGGAGGAAGAGGTTTAAAATCAACATTTTGACTTTTTGAACTTCCATGAAATATAAAATCATCCTTGTACCCTTGACATTTTGAGTAAATAGAGGTGTCAAGTAATGCATTTGTAAGTGGGTTTCTTGAAATTCCACTTTCATAAAGTAGATCACCATACATATCCATTTGTGGGTCTTCAAGGTCCCTTAAGCACTTTGCAAGAGATGTAATAGTAAATTGTGATCCCATATGGACAAATGGTAAGGAGAAATGACCAAAACCTCCTGCCTTATGCCCATGTGTAAGCATACCTGTCAATGACAAACCTAAATTTGTTCCTACAATAGATTTTGATTTGACACGTAGCCTTGGGATTGAAGTCTCTGTTTTGTCCATTTTATCATGGATAATGCTCAAATACTCCTTTGGAAACCACTCTGACATAATTCTATGGGCATAGTAGCAATATCTTCCACACATAACAATCTTGTTATGTTTCTTCAACCTACCTCGTGCCTTTTCTTCCAACTCTTTTGTAGTTGCTGACTTCATTTGTGCTTTCAACACAATACATTCATTGCATTTACTGAAGTTGGTGTTCTTTGAAAATGCCACATCTCGAAACTTAGTATTCCAAATATTGCTCATTGTTGACTATGATATTGATGGGTAATTGAGCTTTCGAAGAGCCTCATTGATCTCTTTTAACAAAGAATTTTGTGTGTAAGTCGAAGGAAGCAATCTTAAAGGAGCAGATGTTCCATCTTCTTCAACTTGACGTGTTTGGTTTGGTGAAAAATCTGAATTATCCATTACAATTTTGTGCAATATTTCTATGGCTGCCACTGTGTGAGCTCTTGCTTTGCATGTGTTGGTGTTACCATGAATAGCTTTGATCTGTCCATGTTGGAAATAATGCTGGTAGTTATAGAATGTGCTTTGAGGAATTTTATGTATATTATACCATGCTTTCTTACAAATAATATTCCCATTAAATCTCATGTCCTTTACATTTCTAGCAATAGTTGGTAAGCCATGGCCATGGCCATGGCCCTTTGACATGACTGTGTTTGACATGAGTGAATTCAAGACAAATTCTCTAATACCATTTTTATTTATTTGTCTCATATCCCTTCTAGCACCTACAATGGCCTTCCTATCCACATGTTGAAGACAATCTTTTCTACAACATACATCTGCTGCCAAAACTCGAATTTCTTTCTCTTCATCTATTTTTGTTTGACATTTTGCAATTTTTTTTGTAGCCATAACTCGTTTAATCCTTTTATATGGCCTTGTTACATTCATATCAATTGAGTTTCTATATTTTTCATTACAAAATAACCCATCCCAATTGTTTAAGGGATTTGTGTCCTCTATAACATCCCATATCACCATTTCCTTGGGTGGCTCCTGAACTTTTCCTTAACCGTTAATATCACACCTTTGTTGTCCACCAACTTATTTATTGGCCATCTAACCAAACAGTGTATAGACTTATCCCCAATTCTGCATATCTCACAAGTTCCATCTATCTCTTCTAGAAAAACACCAAAATCCATTTCACCTAGTGTTTCACCCTCAACAATGTCATCCTCGCGGACATTAACTAGCATTCCTTTGGCAATGCACATGCTTGTTCCCATGCATTCATGTGTAAGAGAAACCTTTGTACATATGAAGCTAACCCTATCTTGGGGAATATTTGTGGCATGATCATGACAGTGAGGCTCCAAATCTGATTCTGGCCAAATTTCATAAGTTTCTAATGCACCCCCAAGTGTATGCTCAAATCCTGTTGGATGTGGTAGAGGAGCATTATGTTTTAACACCTTCTCGATTTTAACCACTATGCATCCTTTCTTTACCATCTTTCCATGCACTTTATGCCCAAGCTCTGTATTGAATATGGAGCCCTCGCCCACCTTCACTCCATGTTGCAGAAGATCTACCTTGGCTCCAATAGAAAATGTGGAAGAAACATTTGCACCTATAAACAAATGTAAATAAGGTTAGTATTTACTCAAAAAAAACATTTATTATGCTATCAATAATATATAACACATGCTTCAATATTTTGATTTACCTATGTTGTGTCTCAAATCCATGATCTTCCATGGATGTATGTCCCCTTCATTAACATCCTCATCAATCAAATGTGGTTGAGTTACATCAATTATCAAAATTGTAACATAACCAGCGTTAACCCTTTCTCCAACATAATAAGTTCCAGACTCTGCAGATTCGACCCTTCCTAGCCCAATGACTTGATCAT
The DNA here is from genome assembly GCA_031772625.1 of Pinus tabuliformis. Taxonomy (NCBI): domain Eukaryota; kingdom Viridiplantae; phylum Streptophyta; class Pinopsida; order Pinales; family Pinaceae; genus Pinus; species Pinus tabuliformis. The sequence goes on along the minus strand of CM062816.1, from coordinate 717,537,122 downwards.
TAATAAGGAGATCAACATAGTCCCCTTTTGCCAAAATTATATTTTCCATTGTAGCTTGTATCAATTCTGTAACAACAATTAAAACGTAACTTGTAATTAAAAGGTTGAACCGTGTAAAGTGTGACTTTATATTTTCATAAAAACACACAACTTACGAAAAAGTAATATAGATGCAAAAATTAAAATAGCATGGTAGTAATATTGTATGTAATGAAACATTGTTTCCTCAAATGAAAGCTAACAATCAATATCATTCCTTCTACTACAAACATAAGCATATTGCTAGAAGCAACATTACATGGTCAAATAAATCTAGCACGTGCTAGATTTCCTTCTAGGACAAACAAGCACATTGTCAATAAGAATATTGCAAGGCGAAGGAAATCCACCACATGCTAAATTTCCTTCTAACGTAAATAGAAGCATATTACTCACAAAAACATTTCAAAGTAAAAGAAATCTTACACATTCTAAAGTTTATTCTAGCACAAACACAATCACATTGCCAAAAACAACATTGCAATGTGAAAGATATCTAGCATACGCTTGATTTACTTCTAGCACAAACAAAAGCACATTGCCAACAATAATATTGTAGGGGAAACCAAATCCAACAACTTCTATCAAAAACACAATCACATTTCCAATAACAACGTCGCAAGGTAAAATAAATTTAACGCGTGCTAGCTTTACATGTAGCATAAATACAAGCATACTACCAAAAACAACATTTCATGCCAGAAGAAATCTAGTGCATGTTATATTTCCTTCTAACACAAACAAAAGCACGTTACCAAGGTGAAGGAAATCTAACACGTGTTAGATTTCCTTCTATAATAAACAACCAAATTGAAAACAACAATATTGCATAGCAAACGAAATCTAGCATAACTTCTAGCCCAAACACAAGCACAACATTTCCAATAACATTGCCAAGGTGAAGGAAATCTAACACTTGCTAGATTTCCTTTTATCATAAACAACCAAATTGACAACAACAATATTGCAAAGAAAAAGAAATCTAGCATAGTTTCTAGCCCAAACACAAGCACGCTTCCAATAAAAATATTGCAAGGTGAAAGAAATTTAACGCATGTTAGCTTTACATGTGGCACAAATACAAGAAAACTACCAACAACAACATTGCATGCCAAAAGAAATCTATTGCGTGTTATTTTTCTTTTTAACACAAATCAACAAAGTGTAATGGTGATTCTCTGTTGTGAAGACCCATATTAAAAGTGGTGTAATGCTAATAAGACCAATGCAGCTATTGCCAAGATACCAATGTAAAGTTTCATTGTTCAAAAGTTTAGGGCCTCCTTGGTAAAACCATGCATGTCATATTCAGTGACTATGGCATACTCTGAGGTAGATTCAGTAATAAATTTTGTGCATCAATAGAGTTTTGGCATTTTCTAGCTAAGTTAAGGCACCAACACCACAACTGTTATGAATCACCTAGTCAGGTCTCAAGAGAGAGCTTCTTTTGTCTCATCACTATATCAATCCATGAAATGGTGGAGAGCCTAACAACCTTCTCTTTTAATCACTCAAGCTAGACCAAATTGACAAGTTGTATTCCTACCTAACCAAACATTTTCCATGTTTTTGCTTCCTCATAAAAAGATAGCAATCTAGGGGTTATCCTGATGCAAAATGTACCTTTCGACAGACTATGTTAACACCTTTTTTTAGGAGATTAACCCACTAGCCTTTGTTCTATAGTACAAATAAAATCGGTCACACTTTCACATTTTATTTGGATTTTATTTTCACCCATATGTAGTAGCATTGTGCTGACCAGTACGTTGGCTTTAAAAAGTAATGCAGTTCTAATAGTCAATATTGACATGGTTGGTCAATCTTTTTCTATGGAATAGATTTATGACGACAGGAAAATTATAGAAGTATCGATAGTCATAGAAAATGAATTTGCAGAGAGACTGGGAAGACCAAATCAAGTTCCCACATCCATTGGCCTGTTGAAAACATCCCAACATGAGGACTCAGATACATATCTTGGAAAGGAATCTTCAAATGGAACCCGATCCAAAAAAAATAGACAAACGTAAAAGAAATCGATCAAGAACCAGGAACAGATTCAAAAACTCATTATGGGTATTGATATATATTGGGATAATGTGGTAAAGATGAAGCATAAGGTATTGGTGGGCCACTGGGAACACATTAGGATGTCTAGTGGACAAATGAAAGAATGGGTGCAGAAATGTTGGTTCTGTATTGTTGGAAATAGACCGAAGGTAAGCATGCTCCTCAATAGTTGGTTTGGATTCCACTTCATGACAGTGGAAGATGCAGATAGGATTGGCTCAATCTCATGTGTGAAAGGTAGGGGATTTTTATGCTTGTAGAATTAGACAGTCGGATTTAATCCTATTAAAGAAGATCCCCAGCGAAAATACATATGGGTTAAACTCCCTAGCCTTCCTTTGGAACTATGGACCAAGAAGGAAATCATGGAAATTGCCAACAAGATAGGAAAATTCTATTATGTCGATGAAGGGAGTGCTGGCCTTCTAGAAAAATGAGTAGCATGGTTTTTCATTGAACCAGATTCCATAAAAGGTCTCTCGGCTACCCTTGATATCTATTAGAGTACACAATCTATCATAAAACGAGTGGATTACTGGGGAATCCCTTTTAGATGTTTGGGATGCCATAATACCATACATCTAATAGCGAAATTCCTACGTAGACTTGGTTGGGATGACATCAAAATGTATGGTAAGGCTATAGGCATAAATCAGAATCATATTTTTCCCAAGAAAGAACATGCCCCTTGGGAGCTGCCAAATGAAGTGTAGGTGCCTACGCTAGAATAAGTTCCTATAAACAATAGTAGTAGAAAGGATAACAGTATGTCGACTCTAGGAATTAATACTCAAGAAATAGATTCCCAAGAGAGGCCATATGGATGGGGAAACTTGGCGAATAATGAGAAGAGAAGCTTAATATGACTAAGATGGAGCAATTAAGATGACAAAGTGAGCAGGAAAGAAGGATCATGCACAGAAATGAAGAACAAGATGAGTGAGAATGAAAAAGGATGAAGAAATATCAACAGATAAATAGTTGCTTAGCAAGCAAAGGTGGAAGATTTCAGATTCAAGTAGTATCTTTGGTTGTTAGTTGTAATTGGTTCCCAGTAAATGCATATATTCGTTTGCCACAAAAAAAAAAAAAAAAAAAAAAAAAACTGTTATTTGTTTGCATCAATTTACTAAGCAATGGTATATCATCATAAATATATGATGTTTTCCTAGAAATTTGGAGCACCTCCTCACAGATCTTGTCTGCTAGAATTTTATAATTAATATTACAGAGGCAGAGTCAAGGTGCTTATGCACCAAAGTGCCAAAGTGTACTCTGCTTATGTAGAATAACAGTCAATAAATAGGAACTCATCTACAGTCATACAAGAGATCGCAATGTTCAGAAAGCCAAAAGATTTCTAAGCACCTTCCAAGCAAAAGCTTAGCACGCTTATACATCTAATGGGCATTACCATCCATGGATCATTACTTCAACCAAACTACAGTAGTCAAACTTTCAAACCATTAGGTATGGAAGTCATAAAAACACCAAGTAATGGCATGGCTTACCAAAGAACAATTGCACTGCCATGACAGGAGAATCATTTGGCATGTGTTCAGACACATCCAGAGTTAATAGAAAGACAGTTTCCTATTCAGATTCTGGTTCTTCTGAACCCTCCTCAGTGTCATCATCATCATGATTTTTATCATCTTCTTCCCCTTCAATATCTTCTTCAGTGTCAGGGGCATTATCGTTATTTCTTCTAAGTCCATGAAGCTGCCTGAAATCAGGGGCAACATTATCAAGCATCTCATTCAAAGCTTGGTGCTCATAGCTTTGCCAAGAAGCTAACTTGGGAGGTGGAGAATTTTGACTTCCTGCCACTGCATCTTCAGGCACTGTGTGTTGACACTTCAAGCTACTTAATAGTAGATCTTGCCTGGACCTAATATTCTCACCTGCTGCTGCAATCTTACTAGCATCAAAATCTTGATTAATTCCTTCATCACTGATCCTTCCTGTCCCTGGCTGTCTGTCATCACTCCGAAGAGATTCATTGTCGCCATGAACTGAACCAACTGTACTGACTGCCCAACTACCAGCAACCTCTGATGCTAATAGATCAATTGTTGCTATCGAATGCTTATCTCCCTTGTTTCTAGCATCTATCTCATCTCTATGCTGCTGACTGACAGGAGATTGACTCTGCCTCTCCCCATTTAACAAGTTTCCAATAGGATGGGATGTTCTCACCAAATGCTGGCCACTGTTATATGTATCAGGTAATCTTTTTGGTTCAGCACCAGTCCTGGTGTTTAATGTTTCCCCTTGATTTTCACCAGCTAAGTCTGTCCTCGCCCATTCCATTGGAGCTTGTTCTTCATCTTCAAGTTGCATTGTTTCTCATCCCAAACCCCCTTCACCATCTCTTACTTCATCATCCTCCTGAACCGTTTCTCTTAGATTCTTGTTTGATTTGGCAGGCTCATTCCCCATAGGATATGTACAAAACTCGATCCTTCTACATCCACTTGTGCTTTCAAGCAACTGAGTTGCATCTGCTTCTGCCCCAAGGAATTTTAGTTTCCGATCATAATGCAATCTTTTTGGAATGGAATGGTGAACAAGAAGCCAAGGAATTTCCATTCAAGTTCAATCAAGTATGGCTACAAGATAAATATTTAGTGGACCTGATTAAGATATCTTGGATGAGGCCTTTAGGGATAATGAAAAATAAAATGATGTATCAGGTCACTCAAAAACTGCACAGGCTAAAGTCAAAGGTTAAGACATGCATCATCAAGTGCAAGAAGACACTCTCTCGGGAGTTTTCTATTATAGATAAAGAGATTTCAGAATTGATGGACCCTACAAGTCCTAATTTCCTATCTGAACAAAGCAAAAATACAATATTGGAGCTCTCTAAATTATCAGGCAGAGGAATGGAGACAAAAAATAAAAATGACGCGGGTTTCTAGGGGAGATAATAATACTAAGTACTTTCATAAGATAGCTTCCAAAAGAAAAAATTCCGACACAATCTGGTATATTAGAAATATGGACAATATAATACTAACTACTCAGAAAGACATCCTACAGGAAGTTGTAAGCCATTTTAGTAATCATTGGATTGGCTGGGAATCACATTCTTCCTCCCCCAATCATCCAGTTTCTACACAGGCATGAGCTGTTCACTCTTGCTGATATTGGCTGCCAACAATCTGTCATTTCCTCCTCTTCCAGTTGACCACATGCTGAAAATTTGGCTCTTCTGATGGAGCTCAATGTCAAATGGGAAAATTACAGATCTCATCTCTATCACGCAGATATTGCTCTGTCTAAGAGGGCAGATAGGCATTCTTGGGGCGGTCTTTCTCATGGAGGAGAAATCTCTACCAAAGAAACATACAAGTACATATACAACATGCAAAGGTAGGGGAAGAAAATCAACCATATGAAAAGTATGGTGAAGATCACGCTTTCCTTGCTGATAATTTAAATCCTGAAAACACTTTTGAGGTCACAGAAATACAGTTCATTAAACTAATCCTATTTTCACAGACACTGAAAGTAAGGGAGCTGTAGAATTTCATGGTAATACACTTGGCACCTCACCATTTCATTGTGAGTTTGAGTAGGAGTAATGTAACCCCCATGTTGCACTTTGATGTAGACCATGACTTTGTCCTTTCTTTCTTTTGCTTAAATATTTAGTTTTTCCTTTCTTTCCAAAGCATTGACATGACAAAACTACGGGAAATAATCCACTCTCTATTTTGAACTGGACTATTGAATAGGCTGGATCTATGAGGGAGTACAAGTATAAAAAACTGTTGAAGTTACAGTACAAGGATCCAAAAGGAAGTCAACTATGCATCCAAATATGTTCAATGGAAGGACATACATTCAATATATGCTCCATAGAATATTCATAATTCCAACATAAAGTACAAAGTCAGGGGCCCTAAAATCCATTTTTCCTGATTTGATCCCATGTGAGGATCTTACGTCATCCAACTAGCCAAAGGAATTGAGGACCATGGGAAAACACCATTCATCTAGATTTTCTTCCAAATGGGATCCTAGTGGATGTATTGATGACCAACTATAAGAGAGTAGGATTTCTTGAGAGTAAACATCCCTTTGGTTTGAGAACCTCACCAGAGTTTGTCTTCATCCTGAGCATTGGATATTTTTCATTTTTGAAGCTCATGAGCTAAAAATAGGCCAGGGAGAGAAAGATGGATGTGATTGCCAATCTTCAACTGTTTTCCATTCCTTCCATAGCCTAGGGGATTGAATCAGTTTCTAAAATTCTTCTACAGTAAGACCCTGATGCTTTGAAGTAAATGTTATTAAATCTCTAGGATTAACAATCCCTCAATTGTGGCATCTATTGCCAAGAATCTTTTGAGAATAATGTAGTCACTAGTGTGACCATTCCAGGTCTCTCAAAAAACATGACTTTGAATTAAGGTCTAGTTGGCCTGTGGCAAATTTCATATGGAAGATCTTAGAGGATGCTTGGTTGCTTGCAACTTTTTCAATTGAGAAGAGTGGCCATATTTCATATCCCATATTTGTTTCTAGAGTTCATCTCTAACCCAAAGTCAATCCCAACATAATTTCTCTCCCAATGCTTTGTTTAGGATCCCCAAGTCTCTCAATCCTAAAGCCCCACTCAATTTAGGATACAAAGCTTCTCTCAGGATTTACATCAAAATTTCTGAAATATGGGCAACACCTACCATTAATAACTTACCTTTTGCAGTGACCACTATCTTTATATCCCTCCAGACATGAATTCAAGATAGTTTTTGAACCCAAATTTTGACAAAATCAGATCAATAGATAAGTATAACTATGCACCCAATCACAGGAGAAGAAACTATTTAAGAAACTAAAGCAACTACAACTGATACTGGAGTTTAAAAATTCTTTGACATCAATTATCAGACCATCATATGACTGGAGGTGTGTCCTTTGTGATGCCTAAGGTCTATTGTTAGACATACATTACTGGTTCTTGGTCCAATCATGTTGGTATTCAAGACCATAACCTTGATTTTCCTGCGATCCAAATAGGAGCATGCTTAGAGAATGTGCAACCCCAACAAGAAATCACAGAGTTTCATTCATTGTGGACACTTGTAATATTATGGCAAGACATATAAGATCAACAAATCAAAAAATCCACACACAAACAATAATTTGTTTGGGAGGCAAATCAACTCTGAATTTTGTTAGCAAAGAAATTCTACACCTACAGCACATGAACAGTTTCAAGCAACCAAATAACAACATGCAAAGGTAGGGGAAGAAAATCAGCCATATGAAAAGTATGGTGAAGATCACACTTTCCTTGCTGATAATTTAAATCCTGAAAACACTTTTGAGGTCACAGAAATACAGTTCATTAAACTAATCCTATTTTCACAGACACTGAAAGTAAGGGAGCTGTAGACTTTCATGGTAATACACTTGGCACCTCAGCATTTCATTGTGAGTTTGAGTAGGAGTAATGTAACCCCCATGTTGCACTTTGATGTAGACCATGACTTTGTCCTTTCTTTCTTTTGCTTAAATATTTGGTTTTTCCTTTCTTTCCAAAGCATTGACATGACAAAACTACGGGAAATAATCCACTCTCTATTTTGAACTGGACTATTGAATAGGCTGGATCTATGAGGGAGTACAAGAATAAAAAACTGTTGAAGTTACAGTACAAGGATCCAAAAGGCAGTCAACTATGCATCCAAATATGTTCAATGGAAGGACATACATTCAATATATGCTCCATAGAATATTCATATTCCAACATAAAGTACAAAGTCAGGGGCCCTAAAATCCATTTTTCCTGATTTGATCCCATGTGAGGATCTTACGTCATCCAACTAGCCAAAGGAATTGAGGACCATGGGAAAACACCATTCATCTAGATTTTCTTCCAAATGGGATCCTAGTGGATGTATTGATGACCAACTATAAGAGAGTAGGATTTCTTGAGAGTAAACATCCCTTTGGTTTGAGAACCTCACCAGAGTTTGTCTTCATCCTGAGCATTGGATATTTTTCATTTTTGAAGCTCATGAGCTAAAAATAGGCCAGGGAGAGAAAGATGGATGTGATTGCCAATCTTCAACTGTTTTCCATTCCTTCCATAGCCTAGGGGATTGAATCAGTTTCTAAAATTCTTCTACAGTAAGACCCTGATGCTTTGAAGTAAACGTTATTAAATCTCTAGGATTAACAATCCCTCAATTGTGGCATCTATTGCCAAGAATCTTTTGAGAATAATGTAGTCACTAGTGTGACCATTCCAGGTCTCTCAAAAAACATGACTCTGAATTAAGGTCTAGTTGGCCTGTGGCAAATTTCATATGGAAGATCTTAGAGGATGCTTGGTTGCTTGCAACTTTTTCAATTGAGAAGAGTGGCCATATTTCATATCCCATATTTGTTTCTAGAGTTAATCTCTAACCCATATTTGTTTCTAGAGTTTAAATCTGCTGAGGAAGAATACCAATGTAAATATTGTAGTTGTCTAACCCATAAATCATATTCATGAATAAAAATGTCTCTACTCAAATATGACACTCAATATTTCGTCATATGTATTATAGGGTGATGTACAAACTCAATATTTTGTGAAATGTATATTTGGATCTCAAACTTGATTATAGAAGCTTGTATAATGAAATATGGAAATAATATGATTTATGGAAATTACTGCATTCAAAGAAAACACCATTGTCACAATAAAATATTCTCAAATCTTGTTTATAGATAAGATTAAAATCCTTTTGAAATGGTTTGGTATGCAAGTTCAATTTGGCTTATATCACAGGGTTTGCTATCATATTCTCCAAAAAGATTTGCAGACAAATTCATTTCAAGTTCGAGTCTTAAAACAAACAAGACAACTTGGAATACAATTTTATTACGACTTCCTTGGTGGATGTATATATAGAAACTTTTAACGAACCATCAATCAAGCATGTCCTAAAATGATGTGCCTCTTCAAATTGATTTCCAAAGCTCCTTTTCTCTTCAAATAACCTTGAACATAGGTTCCCACAACATCCAATACATGCTCTGTACATTCAACTTGCGAAATCGAACTGTAGATCGATGTTTCAATATATATATATATATATATATATATATATATATATATATATATATATATATATATATTCTCTCCAGGATGTGAATTTAGACTCAAATTCCTGTAGGATTGATACATATCACCAATATTTAACATAATACAATACATATATATTAAAACACCATTTATCCCTACGTAATTGAGAATTGATTGAGAGATAACATTGCAGGAATGAAAATCATTGAGTGCACAAATATAGTTGGTAGATCTATCACGCTTTGTGCTATCAATAAAACATTACAAATTTTGATCCATGACTTAAAACCAAAGAAATGCATTCAAAAGATAGAAAATCAGATTGCTGGTTCATTACAATGCACATAGGGAAAACTACTACGGTTTAAAAACATTAAGATTTAGTTAAATCAGAATGTCAAAGTATGCAATCCCTATTGCTATTGACGTGTAATAACTTTAAAATAAAGATACAAACTAGAACATTAAGAAATAAAATATCAAACACAGAAAGCAGTTCTATAACATATGCTACCCAAAAAGCACAAAGGAGGGAAACAAGCTGGGTTAGGGACTCTACCAACCAACCCGTGCCTCTTGTAAAATATTATCTCACAGAATGCTTAAATGAATAAACAATGGAGCATAAAGGTTGGCATAATTCTTTTATTAAAGAAAATATCAATCCTTGTACATTCCAGAGTAGGAACGTAGAGTCCAGTGCCCTAGGCCAGGGAGAGAAAGATGGATGTGATTGCCAATCTTCAACTGTTTTCCATTCCTTCCATAGCCTAGGGGATTGAATCAGTTTCTAAAATTCTTCTACAGTAAGACCCTGATTCTTTGAAGTAAATGTTATTAAATCTCTAGGATTAACAATCCCTCAATTGTGGCATCTATTGCCAAGAATCTTTTGAGAATAATGTAGTCACTAGTGTGACCATTCTAGGTCTCTCAAAAAACATGACTTTGAATTAAGGTCTAGTTGGCCTGTGGCAAATTTCATATGGAAGATCTTAGAGGATGCTTGGTTGCTTGCAACTTTTTCAATTGAGAAGAGTGGCCATATTTCATATCCCATATTTGATATTTGTTTCTAGAGTTCATCTCTAACCCGAAGTCAATCCCAACATAATTTCTCTCCCAATGCTTTGTTTAGGATCCCCAAGTCTCTCAATCCTAAAGCCCCACTCAATTTAGGATACAAAGCTTCTCTCAGGATTTATATCAAAATTTCTGAAATATGGGCAACACCTACCATTAATAACTTACCTTTTGCAGTGACCACTATCTTTATATCCCTCCAGACATGAATTCAAGATAGTTTTTGAACCCAAATTTTGACAAAATCAGATCAATAGATAAGTATAACTATGCACCCAATCACAGGAGAAGAAACTATTTAAGAAACTAAAGCAACTACAACTGATACTGGAGTTTAAAAATTCTTTGACATCAATTATCAGACCATCATATGACTGGAGGTGTGTCCTTTGTGTTGCCTAAGGTCTATTGTTAGACATACATTACTGGTTCTTGGTCCAATCATGTTGGTATTCAAGACCATAACCTTGATTTTCCTGCGATCCAAATAGGAGCATGCTTAGAGAATGTGCAACCCCAACAAGAAATCACAGAGTTTCATTCATTGTGGACACTTGTAATATTATGGCAAGACATATAAGATCAACAAATCAAAAAATCCACACACAAACAATAATTTGTTTGGGAGGCAAATCAACTCTGAATTTTGTTAGCAAAGAAATTCTACACCTACAACACATGAACAGTTTCAAGCAACCAAATAACAACCCATTTAAATCCGGTGCAGCTATCTGAGGGTTTTTTTTACTAAGCAATATAAGAGTACAATCTGGGTGTCAAAACTGGCCTACCTAACAGAGAATTTCCTTAGCAGTAATACCTCACAGTTTCTCAGAGATCTCCTGGCTGAAACCTCAGATAATCATTCCGGCAGCTCCTCAGCACAAAATTGCACTGAAACCCCAGCGTCTGCCCAATCTGGACTGCGTCAGCCTCTCCTTGCCCAGCGTTGGCCCTGCGTCAGCCTATCTAGGCCTGTGTCAGCCCCAGGAGGCCCTGCGTTAGCTCTCTGGGCCTCTGCATCAAATACGTTGGCCTCTCTGGGCCTCTGCGTCAAATACGCTGCCCTCTATGGCTTGAAGCAAATCACCGCGGGTTTGATATGAGAGGATTGATAATTGTCAGATGAAGCTGAGATTCACTAAGAGTGAAGCCAATCCAAACCATTGTTTGAAGATTGTGGATGATAGACCTCTCATACCGACACCTTCTAAGAACGACCTATTTCTGATAGGTGCAGACCCTCTCACTTGCAAAAGTAAGAGAGAGTTGGATTCCGGATGTGGAATGGTAAACTGCAAGATCGTGACTACCTCGAGGATCTTAACTTTCAGAAGTTATATTGTGATGATGTCGGACCAGATTTGGGAAATGCCTCTAAGTTTCATAAACTCATTTGCATTGATGTTCTTGGTGAACTTTCGTCCGTATATATGTTTTATAGTTAGCATGGTGAGCTCATATTTGGTTGAGCCTCACTAGATTGGTGCCAAGAATCTTTTGAGATATCTTCGGAGCACAATCTCTCATGGATTGAGATTCACTGCCTGAAATATGAAGCTGCATGATTATTCGAATGTTGACTGGGCAGGCAATGGGGAGGATCACCAGAGAACTTCTCAGTGCTAGTTCTCTTTGGATTTTGCTTCGATATCATGGATGAGCAAGAAGCAGAAGTCGATTGCTATAAGCACCGCCGAGACCGAATACATAGCTACGAGTATGATCTTGTGTGACGCTGCCTGGTTGTGGAAGCTCTTCAGTGCGTTGTTTGTACACATGATGAATACCACTGTGATCCTCTGTGACAACCAGGGGGGGATTCGATTGTTGAGAAATCCTGTATTCGATGATTGCTCCAGTAGATAAACATCAGATACTAACTTATATAGAATATGGTAAGTCGATGAGCGAGGAGGCTCCATCGCATTGAGACTGATGTACAGGTTGCAAACATTTTGTCAAAGCCCAGGGGAAAGGTCAAATCTGTGACTTTCCCGAACAACCTGGAGTCGTTGAGAGACCTTCGTATATATTACTATCAAAAGGCTAGTTGAAGAAAAAGGGAGTATAAGAGGTGTTTTTTACAACAAAAAAGGCTACTAAAAGGCTACTAAAAGAAACAGAAACAAACACACCATATGACACCGTTATTTTTGGACCAATGTCCCCGGAAAAACCTAATGCGGAAAAACCGGTGCAGCTATCTGAGGGTTTTTTTACTAAGCAATATAAGAGTACAATCTGGGTGTCAAAACTGGCCTACCCAATAGAGAATTTCCTTAGCAGTAATACCTCACAGTTTCTCACAGATCTCCTGGCTGAAACCTCAGATAATCATTCCGACAGCTCCTCAGCACAAAATTGCACTGAAACCCCAGCGTCTGCCCAATCTGGACTGCGTCAGCCTCTCCTTGCCCAGCGTTGGCCCTGCGTCAGCCTATCTAGGCCTGTGTCAGCCCCAGGAGGCCCTGCGTTAGCTCTCTGCGCCTCTGCGTCAAATACGCTGCCCTCTATGGCTTGAAGCAAATCACCGCGGGTTTGATATGAGAGGATTGATAATTGTCAGATGAAGCTGAGATTCACTAAGAGTGAAGCCAATCCAAACCATTGTTTGAAGATTGTGGATGATAGACCTCTCATACCGACACCTTCTAAGAACGACCTATTTCTGATAGGTGCAGACCCTCTCACTTGCAAAAGTAAGAGAGAGTTGGATTCCGGATGTGGAATGGTAAACTGCAAGATCGTGACTACCTGGAGGATCTTAACTTTCAGAAGTTATATTGTGATGATGTCGGACCAGATTTGGGAAATGCCTCTAAGTTTCATAAACTCATTTGCATTGATGTTCTTGGTGAACTTTCGTCTATATATATGTTTTATAGTTAGCATGGTGAGCTCATATTTGGTTGAGCCTCACTAGATTGGTGCCAAGAATCTTTTGAGATATCTTCGGAGCACAATCTCTCATGGATTGAGATTCACTGCCTGAAATATGAAGCTGCATGATTATTCGAATGTTGACTGGGCAGGCAATGGGGAGGATCACCAGAGAACTTCTCAGTGCTAGTTCTCTTTGGATTTTGCTTCGATATCATGGATGAGCAAGAAGCAGAAGTCGATTGCTATAAGCACCGCCGAGACCGAATACATAGCTACGAGTATGATCTTGTGTGACGCTGCCTGGTTGTGGAAGCTCTTCAGTGCGTTGTTTGTACACATGATGAATACCACTGTGATCCTCTGTGACAACCAGGGGGGATTCGATTGTTGAGAAATCCTGTATTCGATGATTGCTCCAATAGATAAACATCAGATACTAACTTATATAGAATATGGTAAGTCGATGAGCGAGGAGGCTCCATCGCATTGAGACTGATGTACAGGTTGCAAACATTTTGTCAAAGCCCAGGGAAAGGTCAAATCTGTGACTTTCCCGAACAACCTGGAGTCGTTGAGAGACCTTCGTATATATTACTATCAAAAGGCTAGTTGAAGAAAAAGGGAGTATAAGAGGTGTTTTTTACAACACAAAAGGCTACTAAAAGAAACAGAAACAAACACACCATATGACACCGTTATTTTTGGACCAATGTCCCCGGAAAAACCTAATGCGGGAAAACCGGTGCAGCTATCTGAGGGTTTTTTTACTAAGCAATATAAGAGTACAATCTGGGTGTCAAAACTGGCCTACCCAACAGAGAATTTCCTTAGCAGTAATACCTCACAGTTTCTCACAGATCTCCTGGCTGAAACCTCAGATAATCATTCCGACAGCTCCTCAGCACAAAATTGCACTGAAACCCCAGCGTCTGCCCAATCTGGACTGCGTCAGCCTCTCCTTGCCCAGCATTGGCCCTGCGTCAGCCTATCTAGGCCTGTGTCAGCCCCAGGAGGCCCTGCGTTAGCTCTCTGTGCCTCTGCGTCAAATACGCTGCCCTCTATGGCTTGAAGCAAATCACCGCGGGTTTGATATGAGAGGATTGATAATTGTCAGATGAAGCTGAGATTCACTAAGAGTGAAGCCAATCCAAACCATTGTTTGAAGATTGTGGATGATAGACCTCTCATACCGACACCTTCTAAGAACGACCTATTTCTGATAGGTGCAGACCCTCTCACTTGCAAAAGTAAGAGAGAGTTGGATTCCGGATGTGGAATGGTAAACTGCAAGACCGTGACTACCTTGAGGATCTTAACTTTCAGAAGTTATATTGTGATGATGTCGGACCAGATTTGGGAAATGCCTCTAAGTTTCATAAACTCATTTGCATTGATGTTCTTGGTGAACTTTCGTCCGTATATATGTTTTATAGTTAGCATGGTGAGCTCATATTTGGTTGAGCCTCACTAGATTGGTGCCAAGAATCTTTTGAGATATCTTCGGAGCACAATCTCTCATGGATTGAGATTCACTGCCTGAAATATGAAGCTGCATGATTATTCGAATGTTGACTGGGCAGGCAATGGGGAGGATCACCAGAGAACTTCTCAGTGCTAGTTCTCTTAGGATTTTGCTTCGATATCATGGATGAGCAAGAAGCAGAAGTCGATTGCTATAAGCACCGCCGAGACCGAATACATAGCTACGAGTATGATCTTGTGTGACGCTGCCTGGTTGTGGAAGCTCTTCAGTGCGTTGTTTGTACACATGATGAATACCACTGTGATCCTCTGTGACAACCAGGGGGGATTCGATTGTTGAGAAATCCTGTATTCGATGATTGCTCCAGTAGATAGACATCAGATACTAACTTATCTAGAATATGGTAAGTCGATGAGCGAGGAGGCTCCATCGCATTGAGACTGATGTACAGGTTGCAAACATTTTGTCAAAGCCCAGGGGAAAGTCAAATCTGTGACTTTCCCGAACAACCTGGAGTCGTTGAGAGACCTTCGTATATATTACTATCAAAAGGCTAGTTGAAGAAAAAGGGAGTATAAGAGGTGTTTTTTACAACACAAAAGGCTACTAAAAGAAACAGAAACAAACACACCATATGACACCGTTATTTTTGGACCAATGTCCCGGGAAAAACCCAATGCGAGAAAACCGGTGCAGCTATCTGAGGGTTTTTTTTACTAAGCAATATAAGAGTACAATCTGGGTGTCAAAACTGGCCTACCCAACAGAGAATTTCCTTAGCAGTAATACCTCACAGTTTCTCACAGATCTCCTGGCTGAAAACTCAGATAATCATTCTGGCAGCTCCTCAGCACAAAATTGCACTGAAACCCCAGCGTCTGCCCAATCTGGATTGCGTCAGCCTCTCCTTGCCCAGCGTTGGCCCTGCGTCAGCCTATCTAGGCCTGTGTCAGTCCCAGGAGGCCCTGCGTTAGCTCTCTGGGCCTCTGCGTCAAATACGCTGGCCTCTCTGGGCCTCTGCGTCAAATACGCTGCCCTCTATGGCTTGAAGCAAATCACTGCGGGTTTGATATGAGAGGATTGATAATTGTCAGATGAAGCTGAGATTCACTAAGAGTGAAGCCAATCCAAACCATTGTTTGAAGATTGTGGATGATAGACCTCTCATACCGACACCTTCTAAGAACGACCTATTTCTAATAGGTGCAGACCCTCTCACTTGCAAAAGTAAGAGAGAGTTGGATTCCGGATGTGGAATAGTAAACTGCAAGACCGTGACTACCTCGAGGATCTTAACTTTCAGAAGTTATATTGTGATGATGCTGGACCAGATTTGAGAAATGCCTCTAAGTTTCATAAACTCATTTGCATTGATGTTCTTGGTGAACTTTCGTCCGTATATATGTTTTATAGTTAGCATGGTGAGCTCATATTTGGTTGAGCCTCACTAGATTGGTGCCAAGAATCTTTTGAGATATCTTCGGAGCACAATCTCTCATGGATTGAGATTCACTGCCTGAAATATGAAGCTGCATGATTATTCGAATGTTGACTGGGCAGGCAATGGGGAGGATCACTAGAGAACTTCTCAGTGCTAGTTCTCTTTGGATTCTGCTTTGATATCATGGATGAGCAAGAAGCAGAAGTCGATTGCTATAAGCACCGCCGAGACCGAATACATAGCTACGAGTATGATCTTGTGTGACGCTGCCTGGTTGTGGAAGCTCTTCAGTGCATTGTTTGTACACATGATGAATACCACTGTGATCCTCTGTGACAACCAGGGGGGATTCGATTGTTGAGAAATCCTGTATTCGATGATTGCTCCAGTAGATAGACATCAGATACTAACTTATCTAGAATATAGTAAGTCGATGAGCGAGGAGGCTCCATGGCATTGAGACTGATGTACAGGTTGCAAACATTTTGTCAAAGCCCAGGGGAAAGGTCAAATCTGTGACTTTCCCGAACAACCTGGAGTCGTTGAGAGACCTTCGTATAAGGGTCCTGCATGTTGCATGCATTGAGCTTTGGGAGATCTAAGGGGCTTGGGGTACTTACTGGAGCAACACACGACCATAGGGCAACTCACCCTCCCCTAATGGTGCACTGTGTACAAGATGAATAGCTTAGCCTTCCCTTGTAATACCCCAAGGTGACTTTGGGATAGGATGATTCATTCTCCTGTGAGCCAGGATGATTAGTTCTCCTGTAGGATAGATGATCAATTCCCCTATCGAGGCATCCTACCTATGCAATCTGAGACTCATTGGAAGTACCTCTCATCTGATTAATGAGCAGGGAAATGGGGTTAGGGACCATAGTAGTATTATCGATGACAGCAAGATGTATGGTGCAACAGTATGGACAACAAGATGTATGGTGCAGCAGAATGGACAACAAAATGTATGGTGCAACAATGGTGCAGCAGTATGGATAGCAAGATGTTTGTTGCAGCAGTGGGACAACAATGCTACATGGTGCTGCAATGATACAGCAATGGGACAGCAAAGGCAACTTGGTGCAGTATGGTGCAGCATATGTTACAACAATGAGACAACAATGGTCAATGGCATATAGTGCACAACGGGACAACAATGGTACAATGGTACAACATGGGACAACTAGTATTTAGTGTGGCAAATTCATGGTGTTGTTATGGTATGGCAAAGCACAACGAGACAACCATGACATAGTGCAGTGGTGGCACAACGGGACAACCATGACATAGTGCAGCAGTGGCACAACAGGACAGTCTCGTCAAGAGGTGTAGGATTGATCTAAAGAGCCCTTTAGGACAGCCTTGGAGGAGCCCTAGTTGCTGTACAACATGCCCAAGCCGCAAGCCTTATATGCTGTCCTAAAGGGATTAAATCACAGTGAAGAGAGGCTCCTTCGATGTCCCAAAAGAAGGCTCTTCATCACAGCAAGGAGGCTTCCATACGCTGTCAAAGGAAGCTCCAAAAGAGCCCTAGCTGCAGTCTTCTATTCACAGCTAAGACGCAGTCAAAGGGAGCCTAAATGAACCCCTAATCCACAATAAGAAAGAGACTCAATACACAGTCCTAAAGGATGTGTTTTAGGTGTTGTTCAAGTAAGGAGACCTAGCGCGTCTTAGCGGTAGTCTTAAAGCCCAACCGCATTGAAGGGAGAAGTCTCTACAACTGTCTTATGAGGAGGACCTATACGCTGTCAAAAGAGGTTCTAACTTTGAGTTTTCTTCCAAGTCTGGGTACTTGTCTATGATTTATGGCACATATGCAAGCCTTGAAAGTGTGAGAATGTGCAAGAATAAACTCCTGGGATAAATACCCATTTGATTATAAGGACTTCTCTTACATTGATGTGAAAGTGTCAGCAAGGAAATTTGCAGATATCTTAACACAGAAACAAGCAATCACATTCCATTAAAATGCACTTAACTTTACATATGCCCAAAAGCAGAGGAAATAACTAAGCTGGAATCCGATCCAAGAAAATGCCCCATATTATCATCCTATGCTTAGTAACGCTTACAAGGAAATGGGTTGGGTATGTGTTTAAAGTCTGTACAATCAAAAAGAAAGAATCTAAAGGTAGCCCCAACAATCTGAACAGGCAACAGGATATCAGTTTACCAAGTTAATCTAATAATGTAGCACATATGGACTCATCTTGATATTGCTGCCTTGAGTTTACTAGCTATTTCACTTGTCAAAGCGAAGGATATTCCCTTCGATCATGTTTATACAATGGGCCAGTATCTTGAGCACTGAGGAATCAGATGAACGCAGCTGATTTTATCTCTCTAGAGGTAGCACTGGTGTATTCTAGCTGTGTAAATGTCATTTAATGAGGTTGCAACTTTTTGTAATACATAATCAATGGGCCAGTATCTTGAGCACTGAGGAATCAGATGAACGCAACTGATTTTATCTCTCTAGAGGTAGCACTGGTGTATTCTAGCTGTGTAAATGTCATTTAATGAGGTTGCAACTTTTTACATATTACAAAAAAAAGTGAATAAATGGCAAGATCATAAACAACCACACAAACCGCAACTGTTTTCCATTGAGAAGAATCTATATACCCCTCTCAATGTCCTTGCAAGGCAAGGACATGGATTGAAAAGAATATATATACTCTTCTCAAAATATTCCTAGTTCTCCAAGTTGCAACCGAGCCTCAAGAACTCAACAGTTGCAAAGCATTGAAACCCATATTCTTGTACTCTGGTTTTCGTCATATGATTAAGAAAATAAAAAAACTATACAAACATATGCATCCTATTGATAAAATCGGTATACCCCTATCAAGGTCTTGCAATGCAAGATCGGCTAGATTCAACCAGTTTTGGGTTTTGGTGTAGATATCCGTATACTGCTCAGCCACAACCAGTATTTTCTCCTTCATCGCTGTCTTAGCAAGTGCAGAAGTGCCAAGAACAAAATTTTTATGATTTTTTTGAAGGTCAATAGTCCCGGGTGTTTTAATATAATTTTAACCCTGAGATGACAGGTTATGACGAAATCTGCAACGACTGGGAATCCGGTAGGGTATACGACGGGATGTAATGATTCTCGCTGCAGTGGGAGGAAGCTGCTATGGTCCCTGTCTCTTCTACTTTCCTTGTTCTGCTATGATATCGCTTGTTGTGCGTCTTTTCTACTTTCCTCGTTCTGCTATGGTTCCTGTCTCTTCTACTTCCGTCTCTGCAATTCAAATGTCTGTGTGTGCGATCGCAAATCTTCCCCGTCCGCAGACGAAATGGCTAACCTTCACTCTACTCTCCACAAAAGAGATCTAATTTGTCAAGGTTTTTTACCCAAAGGATCCATCTCCCCTAATGATTCATAAAATATGCCCTAAGCATAATCATAACTTTACAAAAAACTGAGAGCGTAGGGTCCCCTCCTTAATCTCCACCAAAATCGGCACTAGGCGTACATGTGCCCCCACTTGATCAATCATCTCCTCAAGCAGGCTACAGAAGGAGGCAGGAATGGCACTGGAGAAGATCCAGAAGCTAAAACATACATGAAAAATTTGCCTGCAGTTTCTACACCCTATCTTCAAGGAGCTATTTTTTAAGAAAACAAAGAGAAAGCTAAAACACATACCTGTTTTAGGCAAAAACTATGGAAGATCGGCGTCACAGAAAAAATAGTAGTAAATGCAGAGCTGGTAAACCTGTCTTGGCTATTGCTCCTCAAAGCACACTGATCTGTCTGCTCCAAAGTTTTCCAAATCGTTGAATACCAGATATTTAGAGCCCACCTTGCCAAATATCATATAATAATATAAGACAGCTGGTTCAGAAAATAAGCTTTCCAATAAGCTTTCCACTGGGTGTGAACCCTGACAGCGACACCTTAATCAATCGTTGGAAGAGAATGTTCAGGCGGTGGGACTTCGAGACAAGGAGAAAAGAACAACCGATTGGCGCCAAGCCCACACAAGGAGAAGCGAAATTTTAAATTTTCCCACAAAATTTTAAATTTTCTCACAGAAATGTTTGAAAAGTCTACTTCATAATATTTTTTTAAAGGTTCATTTGCCAACAGTTCTATTAATTGAATTTTCCCACAAAATTGTTTGAAAAGTCTTCATCATAATAATTTTTTAAATGTTCATTTGCCAACAGTTCTATTAATTTGTCCATTTATTTTATTAATACAAACCATATAATATTAACTAACCTGTGCATCCTATAAATTATATAAACATACATTTGCATTCTATAAACCATTCATCTTAGAGGCACCAGGAAGTGGTTTTGTATAATGTGCATAGTTTATATTATTGCTAAACCTTAAAAACCATTCATAGGCCTTAAGATGATAATGGTGTTTCTTCTTAGATGATGTCCAAGGCCCCAACAAAAGTCATCCTTGTTGGGAAAATCCTCACATTAACACCCATACAACATTTATATACCTATGGTTTATAATGCTGGCAAATAGTGCTCCTCATCACCTAATTGTGCAAAAAGCCCCAACTAACCTAGTCTAGGTTAGATGTCCTCGATATTAACATATTATCCTACATTATCCATTAGCTCATGGAGATAGAGGGTTCAAGGACTCTCACTTGATGGTTGGGGACTATAGTCCATCAAGAGGTCAAATGTCGGGCTAACTGTATTAAGGACACCTCAAGGTCAACCAACACGAATGCAATGTATTAGTTGTTCGTTATCAACCTATCAAAATGTCACAATATTGGGTAGTAGACATCAGTAAGTAGGACACTAGTCACCAACAAGAAACCTTGATAACGATAGAGTAATGATGTGATGAGTGGATGTGGACCCGGGGATATCGCATGTCAATTGTGTGGCAGTTGATTTGACATGCTAACGTCTCATTATGATGTGGCACCAATGTGGGTCTAGATGACATGGCATACCAATGTGGCAAGTGATATGGCATGTTGACATGGCAATGGAAGGTTGACTTGGCACCGAGGTGTTGTATAGGTGGTAACCATATAGTGACGACGTGGATGTTGGGCGTTTGGATGTTAAGATATCAACTAATTAGTATCAATGACACTCTCTAGCCTCTTCCTGAGGGCCCAGTGGCTTGATAGCTCAACCATTGGCCTTTCAAGATATCGGGTATTGAGAAATTAGGGCTTCAATCTACAAGCTCGTATGTATTTCCAAGTCAAAGAGGATATAATACTTGCAGAGGATCCTTCATCCACCATACATCGATAGATATTTGTGGAATTAACCCTGACCTTTATTTGGAAAGGTGCAGTGGAAGGAAGACGAGGCTCGACAAGACTATCCCAATCAAAGGAGACACTCCTAGAACTTGGAGGGGGAACATTTGAAGCAGTCGGAATGCCCGCTATATCAGAAGACTCTGCACTAGAGATCAAACAGACTCTTTTGTTAGGCACTTCACCCCCCAAAAAAGGAGTGTAATCGGCCAGAGATTGTATTGGCTAACCACATTATCAACCAATGGTTGGTGGGATTAATGAGAAACCATATCAGATCTAGGAGTAGAAGTACTTTCAAACTCGGACCATATCCTTTGAATCTCTGGAATACCAGGGCATAAATGAGTAAGATGGTCTCCCTTGCATATCTTACAAGGGAACTTAGGTTTAAAACTTCTACGTCCAGGTTTCTTATCAACCTCCCTTCCGCCAACCTAACTAGTAGTGGTTTGTGGAGAGTCCTGAACATGACTTGCAGAGGATCCTGACTCTTTGCTAGTATGACTCACAGTGACTAGACTCGTGCCCCTAGCATGACTTGCTGCAGCTAAAGGCTCATCTCCAACATGACTTGCAAAGGTTGATGATGAAGGGATAGAATTATTCTTCTTCTTTGACTTTCTCTTTCTCCTCTTTTTAGATTTCTTGTTACAAGAAGGAGGAGAAGAATGAATCCTAGATTTCTCTTGGAAAGAAGATGAACAATTAGCACCCATGTGATGCCATTGAAATAAAGCATTCATCTGAGAAGCAAGGCCTTGACTAACAACTTTATCTCTCATAAGATCAAAGCACAATGTTGGCGAGGCCAATGGCTTATAAACACCTTGTTCATTGTCTCTAAAGGTACATGCCCACCCAGGTGTTCCCTGAGTATGACCTTCCAGGACAATTCTTGTCTTGGGTTCCCAGCCCTCAAAGAATATCGCTCCTCTTGCCTACTCTTGTCTTGGGTGCCCTACACATCCTCAAAGAGCATCAGATGCCAAATGATTGCCCAATCCTCCCGTTATTTCTTTCCAAGTGAAGACAAGAATGTTGTGTCTATCTCTTCCCCTTGATTGGGGAAGACATGCCCAAGTTTCCTCTGACAAGGAACTTGACCAAGCTCCTTTGTAGTTGGGAACTTGTTAGAACTCCCTCTTAGCTAGGGACTTGTCCATTCATCAACAACGTCTTCTTCGTGGGTCCTTCTGCCGCTTGATCTCCTTCTTTCCTTCGATGTCATGAAGTCTTTGTTTGAACTTCTTCTTGGCAGGGTACCGGCCATCGATCACTTTCCCCCCTGGTTTGTCATGTCATTGCTCCCTTCGTGGAAAGTGGCTCTTCTTGTAGGTGCCTTGATACAAGGCGTTTCTTCTTGCTTTGTAGTCTTCCATGATGAATGATAGATGGTAGACCTTCTTGTCCTTGATGTGATTGAGACTTCTTGGCTTGACGCTTCAACCTTGTGGATGTTCTTGAGATTCCCTTTCCTTGATGTGTCACCTTAGCTCCGATACCGCGATGAACAATCTGGGGCAATGGGGTATAGCAGGATTCTTCTAGACTTGATAACAACTTGTGAAGCTCTTTTGCAATTTATCGTGTTATCTTAATCTTCTTCTCTTCTTATTAATGCATGTGCGTTTACCTTCATCAAACTGGTGCCAAAAACATAAGAACAAGAACACAGGATGTTGGCTATCTGCCAGGGAAAAATCTCTCTCTCTCTCAGAGAGGAAAACCCTTTCATAAGCTTCTTGTTGGTCATTGCGAAGCCCTAGACCCTTGACAATAATATCCCCCAAGCACAAGTCGAGTCCTTCCTCCTCTCTGCACTTTGTATCTTCGGTGCTTCATTCCCCGGCACTCTGTCCTTCTTTCAACTTTTGATAGTCCATGGTGGACTAGCTCTAGAAGAGACTCCAACCTTTGATCCTTAGCGAGATCCTTTACCAATGAAGAAACCTTCATTCTCTTGACCAACCGAGCCTTTTTCTTGATGTGAGGTTGCAGGCTCGATGTACACCAAGTTTACTGCAGCTGGGACGATTTCCATCGCAACGAGACGTGGAAACCCCAAATTTCCCGCACTTGGGATGCTTTCGACAAGGTGGGACATGGAATCCCCAGGTTCCCCGCAATTTGGCGACCTTTGTCGAGGAGGGACTGGGAGACCCCATGTCACGCTCCTATCCTAGTGGTAGTATTTCAACCACGCATAAGCGGGTGCGGCATCGCCGTACTTTTTCCTTTTACCAATACTTGAGTACACGGTTTGCGCCTACTTCAACACTCGGTCAATTTTCCAATAAGTGTTCTTAACAATGCAGCGAAAATAACTTACCATAAATTTATCTTCTTCAATTATTCTTTCAACCTGTCATGTCGTGTGGTCGTGCTGCACTGGCCCGCGGCCTGCACGACACAACTCCACACCTGAACTGCGAACCTGTCCGCCCGACTTTCCCTTCCGCGGCGCCCAAACTCTGCCCGTCGGTGCGGTCCATAGTGAGGGCGCATGGCCCGCATGCAGTGCGGCCTGCCTGCTCGGACGGTAACCCGCCCCGCTCTGCCTGTCCATGCTAC
The DNA here is from genome assembly GCA_031772625.1 of Pinus tabuliformis. Classification (NCBI taxonomy): domain Eukaryota; kingdom Viridiplantae; phylum Streptophyta; class Pinopsida; order Pinales; family Pinaceae; genus Pinus; species Pinus tabuliformis. Next base: position 717,513,183 of record CM062816.1, on the reverse strand, counting down.
CAAGCCCGACCCGCCCTCTGTAATCGCCCGCCGGTGCAGCCCTCTTACCCGCGTCCTTCTCTTCCTTCCGTTTTCGCCCAACTCCTTCCTTCGCACTTGTTCTGCGATGTGGAAGTCTGAGTTCGATGTCCCTTCGTCGAACGCCATCCTCCTTACTTATACACATTCTTTCGCCCAAGGGCCGTGTCTCTCGAGGATAACAAGGGTCGGCTCCATCAACATGCATGCCCGGCTGACCTGCCACATAACCTCGACACGCCCCATTCCAACGAACCACCGCGTCCCTTCGTGTGCACCGTCGCACCCATGGGTCGGCTCCAACACCTCGCCGATTACACCCGTCGCACACTTGCCCGCATCCTGACTCGTCCACACATGGTCACCTATTTCATCCGGGCACGCAACAAGGGTCGCCCGCGTGCCTTCCGTCGGCGGCTCGCCCATCGTGCAGGTATCAAGGGGCGTGCGCCATCCCCAACACGGCGCGAGCGACATGGGAACCCCGCGTGTCACGCCCCCAGGCCTACAGTACTCTTTCAGCCGTACTTGGCGAGGTGCGGCGCCTCCGAACACTTTCTTTTCACCAATACTTATGTTCATGGACTACGCCTAACCATTAGTCTACTTAGTTTGTTTTTCGCAACCAAGTACTATTATGTTTCCTTTATGCCAATGAACACCCATACACATTCATTATCATCAGCAATTATACATGAAGAACACAATTGCACAGTGTAAAGGGAGGGGCAACTCCCTGAACAATGAGTTTGCCCGAATACAATATATTATTCAACTCTACAATGTTTACGAGGCTTTACAAGTATACTTGGAAAACACCAAGTTTCATACTTAGCCAATTTTACAAATAGGCAACACCTCCGTGTGCCAACCGAGTTCCTTGCCCGAGCTGGGCGGGCGCGCCCTCACGCAAGCTGCCAACCGTACTCGTCGACCGAACCTCGTTTACCGCTGCACGACGGGCGGGCGACCTCACCCGAGTCACCCAGCGTTTCCTGTTGCACGACGGGCGGGCGACTTACCCGAGTCACCCGAGACACCTCCGCGTTTCTTCTTCCACGACGGGCAGGCGACCTACCCGAGACACCCCGTGTCACACCGAACGGCGGGTGCCTTCCTTACCTGCGCCCTCACCCGATAACCGAACCCTGTGCGTATCGTGTGTGCTTGCCCAAGAGCCGGTGCATATATGTCCGCGCCTCTTTTGCGACCTGCTCCACTACTTCACACTTTTTTCTTGATCACCGAATGCTCATGTTCAAATGTCCATCTTCGAATGAATTCCAAATGCTCCAACACCTTTCCATATTTATACGAGCGGTTGGGCGAGTCGCTTCCCAGGCCGACTCGACCACTGCATGCCAAAACGCCCTTACACGTTGCAAACTTGCCATCCCATTGCTGGTCGACAAACAATCCTTCGTTCAAGTCGCCCCAACATGTGAGTCGGCCCGTGGGTTATGCCAAACGCTCCCACGCTATAAACCAACCATCGCTCCACCTCTAATGCGCATTATACTTATGTCCCTTCCCACATTTTGGTCGTAGAGTTCGCACTTCGCACCGACGGGGAGAAACCAAACTGCAGGTCCTTACACCGTGTTTCCCAGACTTGGGTAGCAATTTTTGTTGTGACACGAAATGGAAACCCACTGTGTGTCCGCTGACTGGGTTAGCAGTTTTCATCGCGCTGCGAAATGGACACCTCGAGTTCCCTAGACTTTGGCGGCTCTTCGTGGCCCCACAACATGGAAATCCGAAGTTCCATAGACTCTCGGGTGATTCAGGGTGTGCTGCGACATGGAAACAGAGAGTTCCCCAGACTTGGGCAACGGTTTCGAAACACCCCAAGTTCCCGAGACTTGCGAGCTGGTTTGCATCGTCATGGAAACCCCAAGTTCCCCGCGTTTCCCTCGTGCCGTAAAATGCGGAAACCCGTGGTTCCATCAAGGGCGCGACATGGAAACCCCAACATTCATAGCATAGACATAATCACACCCAAGTAGCATATTAAAGTCTAAAGGGCTATCAACCACCATCATATCGATTAAGACAGTCTTCCCACCTAAAGTGATAGGCAATTGAGGAAGAACACCCATAGATTCACCAGGTCTTCTATCATAGGCTAACAACTAACTCTGAGTTGTCAACAACTTTGGGGAACCCAAAGCTTTCCAAGTCAAAGAGGATATAATACTTGCAGAGGATCCTTCATCCACCATACATCGATAGATATTTGTGGAATTAACCCTGACCTTTATTTGGAAAGGTGCAGTGGAAGGAAGACGAGGCTCGACAAGACTATCCCAATCAAAGGAGACACTCCTAGAACTTGGAGGGGGAACATTTGAAGCAGTCGGAATGCCCGCTATATCAGAAGACTCTGCACTAGAGATCAAACAGACTCTTTTGTTAGGCACTTCACCCCCCAAAAAAGGAGTGTAATCGGCCAGAGATTGCATTGGCTCAACCACATTATCAACCAATGGTTGGTGGGATTAATGAGAAACCATATCAGATCTAGGAGTAGAAGTACTTTCAGACTCAGACCATATCCTTTGAATCTCTGGAATACCAGGGCATAAATGAGTAAGATGGTCTCCCTTGCATATCTTACAAGGGAACTTAGGTTTAAAACTTCTACGTCCAGGTTTCTTATCAACCTCCCTTCCGCCAACCTAACTAGTAGTGGTTTGTGGAGAGTCCTGAACATGACTTGCAGAGGATCTTGACTCTTTTCTAGTATGACTCATAGTGACTAGACGCGTGCCCCTAGCATGACTTGTTGCAGCTAAAATCTCATCTCCAACATTACTTGCAAAGGTTGATGATGAAGGGATAGAATTATTCTTCTTCTTTGACTTTCTCTTTCTCCTCTTTTTAGATTTCTTGTTACAAGAAGGAGGAGAAGAATGAATCCTAGATTTCTCTTGGATAGAAGATGAACAATTAGCACCCATGTGATGCCACTGAAATAAAGCATTCATCTGAGAAGCTTCAAGAGTATTGGGAATATTTGGGGTGGACCACAGCCAAACGGGTAGTCCAACATTCAACCCAGGAATATTCAAAGTGGCCATCAAGGGAGTACCAACGTTTCCAAAGAAAGGAAAAGCACAAGGATCTCCTTTTGGAAAGGTACCTTGGTTGGTTTCCATAGGAATATTGGCCATATCTAACTGATTTGCAGACCCTTCCCTTACGGGAATGGAGAAATTACTTTTCAAGGAAGATATACACACAATCAAGACCTTTGCCCTTGAGGAGGCAACTCCACAACTTTGTAGGTGTTGTATTGAAGTGGCTTGGGAGCTTATACATGGACTATGACCATTATCTTACACCTCTTTTAGGCCCTCAGGGACTAGTTTTCATCCTTGAAAAATGTTCAAGGGCCTAAGAACCATCCCTTAGATGGTCTCCATGAGTACCACTAGGCCAACTATTCACCTTAGAGGCATTGGAGGGTGGTTTTCTACCATGTGCATAGTCTGTATTATTACTAAGCCTTAAAAACCACTCGTACTAGACCCTAGCATGATAATGGTGTTTCTCCTTAGATGATGTCCAAGGACCCAAACAAAGCCATCCTTGTCGGGCAAAATTATCCTCACATTAACACCCATACACCATCTATATACCTATGGTTTATAATGATGGAAAATAGTGCTCCCCATCACTTAATTGTGCAAAAATCCCCAACTAACCTAGATTCCACGTCAAACATGTCCTCGATATTAGCATATCACCCTACATTATCCATTAGCTCATGGAGATAGAGGGTTCAAGGACTCTCACTTGATGGTTGGGGACTATAGTCCATCGAGAGGTCAAATTTCGGGCTAACTGTGTTAAGGACACCTTGAGGTCAACCAACACTAATGCAATGTATTAGTTGTTGGTACATCAACCTATCAAAATGGCACAATACTGGGTAGTAGACATTAGTAAGTAGGACACTAGTCACCAACAAGAAACCTTGGTATCAATAGAGTAATGATGTGGTGAGTGGACGTGGATCTGGGGATACAACAGTCAATTGTGTGGCAGTTGATTTGACATGCTAACGTTTCATTATGATGTGGCACCAATGTGGGTCTAGATGACATGACATACCAATGTGGTAAGTGATGTGGCATGTTGACATGGCAATGGAAGGTTGACTAGGCACCGAGGTGATGTATAGGTGGTAACCATATAGCGATGACATGGATGTTGGGCTTTTGGATGTTAATATATCAGCTAATCAGTATCAATGACACTCTTTAGCCTCTTCTGAGGGCCTGATCGCTTGATAGCCCGACCATTGGCCTTTCAAGATATCGAGTATTGAGACATTAGGGCTTCAATCTACAAGCTCGTCTGTATGTTAGGTGTCGAGTATCGAGATAGTAAGTATGTATAGAGCATTAAGTGTCCTGGGGGGATAGCAGCTTAGTGATCTGGCAGATGGATAAGGTAGATGATGGAAAGGTAATTAGTATCAATGACACTCTTTAGCCTCTTCTGAGGGCCTGATCGCTTGATAGCCCGACCATTGGCCTTTCAAGATATCGAGTATTGAGACATTAGGGCTTCAATCTACAAGCTCGTCTGTATGTTAGGTGTCGAGTATCGAGATAGTAAGTATGTATAGAGCATTAAGTGTCCTGGGGGGATAGCAGCTTAGTGATCTGGTAGATGGATAAGGTAGATGATGGAAAGGTAATTGTGTTAATTGATGACCCATTGTTTGGTTATGTGAAGACCGAGTAAGCAAGTTTTAAACTAATGTGATATTTCCCAAGTGGTCGATAGTGGATATAATAGCCAAATTAATTGAATAGGTAAGCTAAAATGAACATTATTGTTTATATCATTGCTAAAATGAACATGGCCTAATTATTCAATATCTCTTGTAATGGAACCAAAGTTATGTATCACATGAATAGTTATAGGTAAGAATTCTTATAAATTATCTTGATTACTATGTCACATATTGAAATCTTTCATTTCACTAATAGTTTCATCATCTGTAATAGATCAAATAACTATGACTTTAGGCAACACTTTTGATGGATTTTACTCATTGTTAACTAAATTTATTATTTCTTTGTCACTGAAGTTGAAAAGTGGAAATACAAAATATTTAATAAACGAGAGTAAATATTATTTCAAGGGTGTTACCAAACTTATTGCATGAGGTTTTATACGAGACAAGTATATATTGCTAGAAAAATAGAGATAAAAAATAATTAACAAATTCCTAAATTCCTTATTTGTATTAAAAAAAAAATCTCTAGTTTTAATTTTTTTAATAATTACTAAATTGTGTGTTTGAAGTAATTCCTTATTTGAAATAAGGAAAAATTTTTTTTTTTTTTTTTAATAATCACTAAATTTATTATTTAACATAAATAAAAAAAAATTGAAAAATCTATTTTTTTTCTTTTAATAATTACTAAATATATTATTTAACATAAAAAATAAAAAATAAAAAATAGATTTTTCATTACATGCATATTGAACTTTTACTTATAATTTGATCGAATACTATTTTTTCCATATATAAAAAATATACATGTATTATTAAAATTTGAAAACGTTTTTGTCAGTGAATATAAGCTACTTGGTGAAAATAGTTAGTAAACTAGGTGAAAGTAGTTATTTGAAAACGTTTTTGTCAGTAAATATAAGCTACTTGGTGAAAATAGTTAGTAAACTAGGTGAAAGTAGTTAGTAAACTAAGTGTTGATTACCACTCCATCTGATATCTAATCTGATGTCATCAGACAGTTCGGGCTGTAATGAATTAATAAATATGCAGTTCTCAGCTGTTAAATTTACTTCCATTAATGCACCCAACGATTCCTTAAAAGCACTGAGATTTACAAATTTACAAGCACGATATTTACATACAGGATTCTGTCTGATTTTCAGAAGAACAAATCTTCAAAAGCAGCACAAGTTTTTGGTTCAGATTTTTCCCTTTTGGAAGTGAGAGTTCATGCAAAATACAGGTTTTTTCCACTTCTGATTGTAATTTTGATTACCTGTGCACTTTTTTTAAACAGTTTTTGCCATGTGTTTTTAATATACTCTCTTTTTCTGTTAATGAAAAATACTTTTACACAGAATTTGTTCATCCTGGCTGTAAGTATTTGCAATTTGCTTAGTTGATATAGGTTTGATCGCTTTCTTTAGTCCTATTAGTTGATACGCATGCAGATAGCCTCCCAGATTGTGCTGGAAAGCTGTGCAGTTTAGAAAGACTGGGCAATGAGACAGGATTTGGAATCACTACGGGCTTGATTTTGTACTGTGGTTTAGAATTTCTTTGTTTTCTGCTTTAATTGAATAACAAATTTTGATTTGAAACTGAGCAACAGTGGGTATTTCCTCCCTCACTTTTTCTCCTGACAATTTCAAAGAGTCCTCAAAAAGATTTAGGGCATCAGCTACAGCCTCCCAGTGATCCAACTTTCCATCCTCATCCTCACTGATTATCCATCTTGCTTTAAACTATAAGATGTTGAAGCGATGTTAGATCTATTCTTCCAAGTGAAAAATCTGTCCCTACCAATGGAAAGAAATTAAAATTCTAGATATCGACTGGAAGATTTAGATTGTAGCATCAAATCCAAAAGAGATAAATCTGGTCATGTTCCTTCTTCCTGTATACAGAAACGAAAACCTAAACCTATGTCAAGGAAGAAGCATGGTAACGAGGAAAGCCTCCTGAATATTTTTGTGGGTTTGGCTTTCTGAATGATATGGTGTAGCACACTCATATAGCTGTTTCCTATACAAAACAAGTAGGCAACAAGGACACAATAGAGAATTAGTATATTTTTTTAAGTGTCACAGGCCTATGCCTCGTAATCTAGAAACCACATAATGGATTGACACCCATTGAGGTTTGAGGACTCCCAGGCCCGAAATGCAAAACCCTTCCGAAATTTCCAAGAACACAGTTATAATTTATGCCAAGTTTAGAGATTGAAATTGAAACTTCTGTCAGTGTCCACGAAACACCAAAATAGGTCAAAAGGATTGATGACTAAAAGTCAGCCAGTAGGACAACAAATAGTTAACTCCTCTGTTTCACCCATAGATCCAATTTAAGGCATTGTTCTTATTGATTGGGTGAGGTATTTTAAAGGAATCTTCTCATAGCCATCAAGGAGGTAGCTGGGCTTAAAGAGTGTGGATTTGCGCGACAGCAGCACTCATCCAGAATACTGAAGGAAAAGATACGAGATTTAGAAATTATAAATGTTTTACTGTCAGAAGAGATTATAATTTTGCGCTTTCTTCCTTCTCTTGATTAAAATGTCTCTCCCCTGTAGGGGTCTATACCAGAGGCTCTTCTATTTATCTAGCTAGGAAGTCGAAGTCCAGTCACAACCTTTTTTATAAACCTTTCATCCGGGCAAGGAACCAATTCTGTTGTAAGGGTGGTCCATTGCTTATAGAATTTTTTGCTTTGCTGCATATGGAAATATAATGAAATCTAAGTGTAGCCGTGGTGGGCTATATTACTACTAGCCCCTTCTTTCCAACACATAAACATAAAGCAAGCGATCAATTTACTTTTTATTTCCCCCTTGCTAGGCATACTACTGTCTCGGGTCTGTGTTGAAGGTTCCTCAGCTATGTGGGGATATGTCAGAATGCCGTATGAACCTATGGTGTCTAGAGTGAAGTTATACAAAACACATGATCACTGATTATCCATATTGCTTTAAAATATAAGATGTTGAAGTGATGTTAGATCTATTCTTCCAAGTGAAAAATCTGTCCCTACCAATGGAACCACATAATGGATTGACACCCATTGAGATTTGAGGACTCCCAGGCCCGAAATGCAAAACCCTTCCGAAATTGCCAAGAACACAGTTATAATTTATGCCAAGTTTAGAGATTGAAATTGAAACTTCTGTCTCAAAAATGAGATGAAATGAAATGTAAGATGAGTACAAGATCACAAAGAAATTAAATGACATAAAATAGACATAACAAGTAGATTATTCCAAGAAGGAAAACCCGGTAAATTGAAGGAGATCAATGGAGATATATAGCCTCACCAAAGATATACCTTCCACGAGGGAGTATTACCTCCCGAAGTTTCACTTGGTGGAAAAGTCCTAACCATAAGGGTGAAGACCCCATAGGCAACTTACGCAAGCTACCTATTGTCATCTTAGTAGGCTTGCCTTTCTCATTTTAAGCTAAGGAAGAAGTTCCTAAGGAAGAGTCTGAGATTTTCTATTCATAGATTCCGACTTATCAAGGCAGGTTTTGCCAGCAAATCAAGGTGAAAAACTATATATATGGAATGCTTTCATTTTCTTTATTGGAGGTTGGGTGAATGGGGGATGCAGAATTGGCTTCAAGGAAAGGCTTGACAATCAAAAGTGATGACCCATGGTCTCAGCATGCGGTGTGTGCCACAAAACAACAGACACTTAGCATGCTGTATTTAAAATTTTTATCCAAGATTGATGGCTTATTTTTTGCATTGCATTTGAAAAATAGTATTTTGTTTTGGTTGGGGGCACCTACTTTATTTGTGTTAATCATTTTACAACATGTCTTTGATCTCCATTAGTTTTTCGTACAGCTATGTCATGTGTTTCAGCATGAGTTTTTCGTACAGCTATGTCATGTGTTTCAGCATGAATGTTGCTTTAAGGAGGCAGTCCAATTTATGAAAACATGTTTGGATTCATGGAATGCTTGCTGTTCATTCATGTGAAGTAGTCTTTTCCCTCTTCTATCACTGTTCAGTGATCCATACATTACAGATGGTAGGTAGTTTGCAAAGTGAGTTCGATCATGCACTGACATATTTTAGGGTGCCAGGTATACTCATAATTGGTGGCATCTAGCGTTATGTTACTTGGAAGGCCATGCACATTTAAGTAAAGTGCTCCGTATATATGACTCCCATATCTTGGCTTCTTTGCAAAGAGAATGTTGATCCTTCACACATCATGATTACTATAACCTTTCTCCATTTTTGCTAAATTGGGAGAGTGACCTGGTCTAAGATATTCTTAAGATTACTTGCTCTTGGTTTTCATTTGCAATTGGCTGTCTTTTGGGTTCTCAAGTTTACTTGAATGCTCTAGGGTTGCTGTTGAATATTCATGTGCATGGACATTCTGGTATTATTGATGATAGAATGGGAGATCTTTCATATCACCTTCTGGATCAAGTGAGTACTTACAATCATGATATGCATATTGGAAATGCATGGTCCAAAAGGATTACGCTGATGTCTGATAAGTTAATTGCTTCACCTTGTCCTATCTTATTCTGAATAAATGTGATTTAAAACACTAGATGAGATTATGACTATAACAGACATTTACCTATGCAGATTTGACTTCATGATTTATATATTAGACCAAACAATCAAATTGGGATTGACATGTAAATATCAGAAAGAATTATATAGCCATACACGACAGTCACCAAAGAAAGGGGCTTTCTAGAAACATGGGAAAAAATAGATTACAAATGGATGAAAAGACTATTGTTTGAGTGAGAAGTTAAGAATGATTTAAGTGTTGCAACCCCAAAACCTCAGTCAATATTAAATTGACATCATGAAGTAAGAAGAGGTAGCAGAGCACATCTAGAAAAGCATAAATATTTACATAAGAAAGACACGTTATCCAAGATAAGAAAGGCTGACTCAGACCCAAAATGCAGCTTGCAATGAATTGTGATCAAGGCTGGTATCAAATCACAGTGCTGAAATTGAGATGACCAGGGAAGAAGCTCCAGTCACTGGACAATGTAAAACATGGCTAACAACCATGAATGCAACTTCTAAAGTGAATATGATCAGAATACATTTCCACAACATACGTTTATGAACCCAACTGCCAGAGTGATACTAGTAGATCATGAAAAACATGAAATCTGGAGAAGTAATTGCTCTCAAAAGTTTGTGTCTATGCAATATATTAAAATACAAACACATTTAATAATAAAGGAGACTAGAAGCAACTAATAGTTTGAGTTGGTAGCAGGTAGTTCAAGTTTTTTGTTTCTTCTTCTTAGGGGGCTTGAGGGGGGATAAATCTGATTTTTGGGGTTTGTGGAAATAATAACATAAACAAGCTATTGTATTTCCCAATGCAGAATCTCGATGCAGATGGAATGCAGGGATGATTGATAAACCCTGGAAGCAGGTATACTCCACAGAAAATCTTGGCCTCTGAAGGTTCATTTTGGTTTGGATACTGCACACCTGTAGCATATAATCTCACAGAATCAGCTAACTAGAGATCCCAATTAGGCTATTCCTCCTGTAATTCAGTGGAACCTTGTTGTGATTTCATTTCTTGGTATTGCTAAGGCCAATACAGATGTATAACAGCGCCCGACCTGGAATTGTTGGTTAAAAATTGATGGGTTTTAGGCTTGATTGGACAAAGTTTGATGAAAATTAAGGAAATACAGGTTTCCTGCTAAGTCTTCGACAAATGTCCTAAGAATGTGAGCGTAAAAATTCACCAGGGAATTAGAATTTCAAGTGTAATAAAAAAATACAGTATGGATGGCTTGATTCAATTTCATAGCCAATTTCAAAGGAAAATATTAATTATGCCTGAGAGAGCTATGGTTCGATATCACACCCCTGGTGAAGAATGATGCTATGGCTAATAATTTAGAATGATTAATTTTAATGACATATTTAATGTAATTATACATGTTTAATATATCTACAAGACCCTTTTTATAAAATATTGTTGATATGGGCCTCAAGAGCTATTAAGGTCCATAGGTTGAAGTTGGGTCAAAATTGTTTTTCAAGGAGTTCAGGGCCATGAGGGCATGATGGAGTAGTAACGATGATGAAGGTTGTAGATGTGGTGTAGTGAGGCCAGGAAGGTCATGATGTCATGGAAGTTTGATCATGGTAGCATGGGGTGGTGTGGGGCCATAGAGGTGGGCTAAGCCTATGTTAATTAATGTGTTGTGGAACCATGTTGGGGTAGGGTGTTACCGTGATAGGGGACCTCCCACTATGCTGTTAACGGGAGAGGGGGGGCGGTCATATTTGATATTGGCCATTGGATGACCAATGTCAAATTGCATAAACGTCGTCAGATATAATGTGAAGAACCCTGAGTTGGAACATTGATTACGAACCCCTATGACATTAGTGAGGGAGTGGGGGTCCGAATTGTGTCTTGACCATCCATTTTCAACATGTATCCACCGTTGGATGTTAGGGGCCTTCTGTCAATGTGGAGTTGGAACCATGCTAAGGGAGTTTGGAACCTGGAATATTAGATTGTGAGGAGCTTGTTAATGGACCAACAATTCGATGTCCAAGGACGATTTTAGAAATTGTATAGGGTTGATATGAGCTATCAGATCTAAGATCAACCAACATAACGACTGTTTGATATTTTAAACTACCAATGGTCGATAAACCGAAGGGACCCTTGAGGTTATGTGGGGTCAACAATAATGCATTTATTAATTTATTTAAAATATTGTAAGATGGGTTATATATATATGTTGTTTTGCGTTCATGCAATATGAAAAGAGAAGTGGTGGGCTCCGTGTAATTTATTTAAAAACATAAATATGTTATATGTATGACCCTTTTGGGTTGTCACTAGAACTGTGAGCTATTGAGGGTTGGGTTTCATATTTATTTATTATTTATGAATATTTACATAGAGGGGATATACTTTGGTCCATAAGTGTTAAGTTTATATGTTATTTAAATGATTTTCATATTTATATATAGATTAATAATTGGATAATATTTATATAATCAATTAATATATAAACAAAAACATATATATTTATATATCTTAAATAAAACAATATATGAAAATATATGAAATTGTGTGTGGGGTCAGAAAGAAGTTAGCATGTTGGCTAGTTGGAGAAAGAGGCCAAAAAGCTTGTTTACTTCCAATAAGGAACCGAGGAAATCCTAAAGAGAAGAGTGAGAATCACAAGGAATAGGTAAAAATATGGAAGTACAAGAAAATACAAGTACTTTTGACAGGAAAATTAGTTATAGATTTTGAAATATAGTTACAACATTGAGGAAAGTAGGTAGAATTGGAATTTTCTCGGTATGGAGAATTTGACGAAAATTATGCAAACTTAAAAAGACCGTAAGTTACAGCTCACAAATAAGAATTGGGCATATAACAAATAATTAGAATGACAATTTCAGGATGATTATAACTTCCTACCCAAAAATTTGAATTGAAGGTTAAATTTTTGGAAAATTTTGAAGAAAATCTACAAGAGTCTTCACATGTTAAAATGTCATAATAGGTTACAATATTTCAAAGGTCATATATTTTAGCCTGGGGATTGGAATAACACAAGTAGATAGTCAATACAAAGAAATTGACGAAGAGGACAACCTGGAAAATCTAGAATTCTTAAGTCAATGATCAATTTGAACAAAATATTTAGGAAACACTATAAGTAAATTTTCAGGGAAAATTTCCTAGTAACATATAGGAGTCAAAAATATGCCCAAGGACCTTAGAGTGAAGAGGAAGTAGTTAGGGTTACAAACATAAGCATGAATGATGTTAAAAAAAACTAATGATCATGTAGTGGACCAACCTAAGGGTAGGGATTTGGAAGAAACAATCAAAAATCTCAAATTGGAATTTCTCAACTATAAAGATGACAATGAGAAGCTGATAAAAGATAAACAACATATTAGCAACCAAATATTTAAGAGTTTAAACAAAATTTAGAGTGAATTGACATAGAAAACTGAGTCCAGATTAGCTTATGAGCAAAGTGCATGGTTTATGATGAGAGGTATCGGAAGGTCAAGTCACTCCAAAATTGTTTCTTATCAACACTATCACTCAGCTAGGAAAACAAGTAAAAGGGATTATTTTACTATCGAATCTGATAATATCCATATTTTTTCAACACTTAGAGAAGTTAGAAGAAGAGCAGAAAAGCAAAGCTAAGAAAAATTAAGGCCCCACTATTTAATGGCGAAAATAAGAAAAGGGAAGAAGAAAATACCTGGTTGCTAGAGATGAGGAAATATCTTTAATTGTTACACTATTCTTCGAATTTAGAGTCTAGAATTACCATATATCACTTGAATGGAAAGTTGAATCTCTGGTGGAAATATCTTTAATTGTTACACTATTTCTCAATACCTCTGCCTCTGATCACTACCCCATCACTCTAACTTTGGAAACCCACTGTCCTCTTGGCCCTATTCCATTTAAATACAACCCTCTTTGGAATCAGATTCCTGTAGCCAGAGAAATTGTTTAGATGACCTGGAGCCAGCATGTGGAAGGTTCGCCATGCTTTATTTGGGAAACCAAATTAAAAAGAACCAAGCAGATTTTAAAAGATTGGGCCAAAGATAATTATCAGGAGCCAGAGGAGATCAAAAAGAAAGTCAAGAATGAATTAGAAGGTGTGCAGTCAAGGATCGAAGAGCATGGATTATCGCAGCAAAATAAGGAGCAAGAAAGTGTATTATACGCACAACTGAGTCACATTAATAGGGAGGAAGAAACCAAGTGGCGTTTAAAATCTAGACAATTATGGCTTCAAGGAGGAGACAAAAATACAGGCTACTTCCACAAACAGGCCACTGCTCGAAAGCTCAGGAACGATGTAAACACAATCCTGGACAGCGAAGGAAATCGGCACAGCACTCAAGAAACCATAAGGAAGGCTGCCTCCAAGCACTACAGGGACCTCCTAACTGAAATCAAAGGGGCAGAAGACTATTCCGACTTGCTCCAGCATCTGCCCAAAGGAGTCACTAAGGAGATGAACGACAACCTTAGCAAGGAAATTGAAGAAGAGGAAATTAAAAGAGCAATCTGGAGTCTACACCTTGATAAGGCGCTTGGGCCTGACGGATTCCCCATCTGTTTTTTCAGGGAGTTCTGGACTCTGATAAAAAAGGACCTGACAAAGATGATTCGATGGGCACAAAGAAAAGGGAAAATAGGAGGATTCACCAATTCCACCTTTCTTGCCCTCATACCTAAGGAAAATCGGTGCTCTTCCTTTTCCAGATTCCGACCCATTTCCCTCTGCAATTCCTCCTACAAAATTCTATCCAAAATCTTAGCTACCAGACTCAAACCCCTCCTTCCCTCCCTGATTTTTGAAAATCAAGGAGGTTTCCTGCCCAACAGACATATCACTGATTCCATTCTCCTTGTCCAAGAAGCCATCCACTCGAGTTTATCCAGGAAAGAGAAAGGATTTGTCCTAAAACTCAATCTGGCGAATGCCTTCGATAGAGTAAGGCATTCCTTCCTTATTGCTGTCCTAAAAAAGATGGGCTTCGAATCTCCCTTCATTAATATTATTGTAGCTTGTATCTCTAGGCCATGGATCTCCCCCCTGATCAACGGTAGGCCAGGTGAAGCATTCCAATCTTCCCGAGGTCTCAGACAGGGTTGTCTCCTCTCTCCCTACCTCTTCATCCTCATGGCAGAATCCTTCAGTCAAGCTTTGGACCACAATCGGAGAGTGGGCCTTATAACCGGTATCAAATTCGGGAATGGAGCAAAAAACATTAATCACTCACAGTTTGCTGATGATACCTTATTAATTGGGGGAGCCTCCAGCATAATAGCAAGGCAATTCAAGAAACTCCTTGACCAATTTATGGGGTACTCTGGAGGCTTGGTCAATCAGCTCAAAAGCTGTATATATGAATGGAACACTTCAAATCAGGTTATCCATAGCATTGCAAACATATTTGGTGTCACATGCAAGCTGGAATGGACCCACTTTTCCTATCTGGGCATGCCAATGAGCTTGGGCCCTTTGAAGGCTGAAACTTGGAACGGAATCATTGACAAGGTAAAGAGAAAAGTGCAGCAATGGGGAACATTGTGGCTCAACCCTGCAGGCCGGCTCATTCTCCTTAAATCAGGTATCACTTCCCTTCCCCTTTACCGTTTTTCTCTATATCAAGCTCCTGCCATTTTTCACCATAAATTGGAGGTTGCACTTCGCCACTTCCTTTGGCAAGGGGGAAGAATGATAAAAGCAAGTTTAATTTAGTTAGTTGGAAGCATGTAATCCAAACCCAAGATAGAGGAGGTCTTGGTATTAGATCGCCAAAGTTCTTAAATTTGGCCTTTGGAGCGAAAATAGTATGGAGGTTAATAACGAGACCCTCATCGTGGTGGAAAAAGGTGCTGGAGATCAAATATCTAAACTTCCAAAGGCAGAAGCTCCTTGACTCCAATATCCCCAACAGAGACTCCACTAAAATCTGGAGGTTATGCAAGAAAGCCCTACCTCTTATGATTCAAAATATTTCGAAAGTTCTAGGGGGGGGAGCCAGCATCAACTTTGGAACTGACAAAATCCAGGGACAACAACCATTGATCATGCATAAAGAGGCCATACCCGTCATCAAATTTCTTAACAATAGAGGCATCCATCATCTGGCTCAAATTTCCAGTTGGGACCCTCATTCCCATGCCTGGACTGGTTGGTCCTTCCCAGAAATCCCCAACGCTTTAGAACCCAGCCTCAGCTATCTGAAGTCTCTCCTCCACATCAAGGCTCCCATCAAGGAAGGTGAAAGGGATGGTTTTCGCTGGGACTCAACAGGAACAAATTATACAGTCAGAGCAGGCCATCAACACCTTTGCAATAGCACCTTTCAGATGAATTTGTGGAACCATTGGAAAATTGTTTGGAGATCAGAGGCTCTCCCAAAAATAAAATTTTTTATATGGCTCCTGCTGAAAGGCAAAATCTTAACAACAGAGAACCTAAAAAGAAGAGGCATCAACGGCCCATCCAGATGCCCCAACTGTTGCAATGCCAAAGAAACGATGCATCATCTATTCATAGAATGCCCTTTTGCTGTTGAATGCTGGGAAAAGATGTCTTCCACTGGCAATTTAATTTGGGAACCTCAGCATACCATAGCGGAGAGAATCTACAAATGGAGAAAATGTTGCCCCTGGAAAGAAAAAAGAAGCAACTTGGTGAAGAGAGTATGGAACATTCTCCCTCACACCTTGCTATGGCGTATCTGGTTAGCTAGAAATCGAAAAATTTTCCAAGACAAGAGCTCAACTACACAAATAACCTGCAACAAAGCCATAATCCTTGCTCTGGAAACTATCTCAATCAACACCACTGGAAAGATAGATGCAACAAGATATAGTGTGGAGGAGCGAGATTTCATAAGTTACATTCTGGAAAAAAATCATAATGTACAGGAAGGTAGCAGGAGGGATGCACAGAGAAAGGCAGAAGCTAGCTCATGGAAAGTTAGATTAAAAGAAGAGGAGTTCGCCAATTGGATACAAAACTGCAACTGCTTCTATCTATTCTTCGACAGGGCATCTAAATCAAATCCTAGTACAGCTGGAGCAGGGGGGCTGATTATCAACGCCAATGAGGAGTGCATCCTCCATTATGAGTGGGGTCTAGGGAAGGTCTCAAATAATAGAGCTGAAGCACTAGCTTTGTTTCAGGGCCTAACTCAGTTAGGCAAACTGAGGATAAAGAAGGCAAAGGTATTCGGTGATTCCTCTGTTGTCATCTGCGTAATGGTCCATCAGCAGGACTCTCCCAACACTCTCCTTTAGCAAATTAACAGACGCAATCAAATTTTGTATCAGGCAATGGATGACATTCAATACTACCATATTCTTCGTAACCTTAACAAGAGGGCTGACGGTTGCGCCAACAGTGCGTGTGGAAGGCCAGTTGGCACCCTAAGCTGCAACTCTAAGGAGACTTACCAACCTTTGCCATGACTCCAAATAAACTCAACAGCGTTAAGCCTAAAAGCACTGACAGAATCGATTGGAATCATCTTCCTCGGGATTTCAACAGGATTGCTTACTGCAGCAGGATATTGCAAGGACACGAAATCCACAAAATACTCATTAAGCTTGACAATCTCATCAAATCTGCCGGCAGATGTCTCCTCAGATCTGATTCATGGATCCTCCAGGACATCTCTCTGGTCTACCCTCAGGATTCCCTCCTTCATCCCGTGACTGGTTGGTCCCTCTCCCGCCTCACCACTCTCCAGCTTCTTCCTATATCTCACCCCCTTCCTTCATTCATCAACGCTAAGTATTCCTCACTTCGTCGCTTGCTCCCTGTTATTGCTTCCAAGCGAACTTGTCCTCAGGTGATTTCTCGTGTGCTGTGTTGTCTATCGAACCGTCGCTTCTGCTTCAGAGATAGTCTCTGCCCTCTGTGTAGCGATCCGAACCTGTCTAACCATGATTCAAATTTCCGGGAAAAAAAAATTGTTAACTAAAAAGTAAGACTCTTTATCTAAATTATTGATAAGAATCAGATAAGCCCTCAAATTAAAATCTTCTGAACTATTTTGAGCCTACAAAGGGATCAAATTTCTAAGGTGCATGCTTTTCGTTTACATCCATCTTAACTCTAGATTTAGTGAGCATAGAGGGGGATTTAATTTCTTGATGATAATGTTAGAGTTTGTTCTATTTGCAGAGTTTGTGAAATCTTACAAAGACCCGGGATTTCACACGAGTGAGAGAGACAATTTACTTGATGTGGTTTATAAACATGTATATGCATCTCCTTGATAGGGATGAGTAAGTGGAGGGATATGGAGATGAGTATGAGATTGTTTTGTGTGAGAAATCCATCACAACTTGCTAGATTTCTCACTCTACAATGTTTCTATGTGCTTGAGTTTGCGCTAAAAGGAAATCTAACACATGTTAGGTTTTCTTTTACATTGAAATGTTGTTAATCTAGCACACATTAGACTTATTTAGTCCTAAAATTTTGTTACGTTCTTGTGTTTGTGCTAGAAGGAAATATAGCATGTGTTAGATTTCTTTCAAATTTAGATGTGTTTGTGTTTCTGTTGGAAGAAAATTTAACACAAGCTAGATTTCTTATACTCTACAATGTTGTTGTTGGCAACGTGCTTGTACTTGTGGTAGACATAAATGTAGCACTTGCTAGATTTCTCAATTTACAATGTTTCTATGTGCTCAAGTTTGCGCTAAAAAGAAATCTAACACATGTTAGATTTTATTTTACATTGCAATGTTGTTAATTTAGCACACATTAGACTTATTTAGTCCTACAATGTTGTTATGTTCTTGTGTTTTTGCTTGAGGGTAATATAACATGTGTTATATTTCTTTCAAATTAGAATGTGCTTATTTGTGTTGGAAGAAAATTTAATACAGTTTATAATTCTTATACTCTACAATGTTGTTGTTGGCAACTTGCTTGTATTTGTGGTATACATAAATCTAACACTTGCTAGATTTCTCATTCTACAATGTTTCTATGTGCTTGAGTTTGCGCTAAAATGAAATCTAACACATGTTAGATTTTCTTTTACATTGCAATGTTGTTAATCTAGCACACATTAGACTTATTTAGTCCGACAATGTTGTTATGTACTTGTGGTTGTGATAGAAGGAAATATAGCACGTGTTAGATTTCTTTCAAATTTAAATGTGCTTGTGTTTGTGTTGGAAACAAATTTAACACAAGCTAGATTTCTTATACTCTACAATGTTGTTGTTAGCAACGTGCTTGTATTTGTGGTAGACATAAATCTAGCACTTGCTAAATTTCTCACTCTACAATGTTTCTATGTGCTTGAGTTTTCTTTAAAAGGAAATCTAACACATGTTAGATTTTCTTTTACATTGCAATATTGTTAATCTAGCACACGCTAGACTTATTTAGTCCTACAATGTTGTTATGTATTTCTGTTTGGGCTAGAAGGAAATATAGCATGTGTTAGATTTATTTCAAATTTAAATGTGCTTGTGTTTGTGTTGGAAGAAAAATTAAACAAGCTAGATTTCTTATACTCTACAATGTTGTTGTTGGCAACGTGCTTGTATTTGTGGTAGACATAAATCTAGCACTTGCTAGATTTCTCAATCTACAATGTTTCTATGTGCTTGAGTTTGTGCCAAAAGGAAATGTAACACATGTTAGATTTTCTTTTACATTGCAATGTTGTTAATCTAGCACAAATTAGACCTATTTAGTCCTAAAATGTTGTTATGTTCTTGTGTTTGTGCTAGAAGGAAATATGACATGTGTTAGATTTCTTTCAAATTTAAATGTGCTTGTGTTTGTGTTGGAAGAAAATTTTACACAAGCCAGATTTCTTATACTCTACAATGTTGTTGTTGGAAACGTGCTTGTATTTGTGGTAGACATAAATCTAGCACTTGCTATATTTCTCAATCTACAATGTTTCTATGTCCTTGAGTTTGCACTAAAAGGAAATCTAACACATGTTAGATTTTCTTTTACATTGCAATGTTGTTAATCTAGCACACATTAAACTTATTAAGTACTACAATGTTGTTATGTTCTTGGGTTTGTGCTCGAAATATAACATGTGTTAGATTTGTTTCAAATTTAAATTTGCTTGTGTTTGTGTTGAATAAAATTTAACACAAGCCACATTTCTTATACTCTACAATGTTTTTGTTGGCAACGTGCTTGTATTTGTGGTAGAGATAAATTTAGCACTTGCTAGATTTGTCACTCTACAATGTTTCTATGTGCTTGAATTTGTACTAAAAGTAAATCTAACACATGTTAGATTTTCTTTTACATTGCAATGTTGTTAATCTAGCACACATTAGACTTATTTAGTCCTACAATGTTGTTATGTTCTTGTGTTTGTGCTAGAAGGAAATATAGCATGTGTTAGATTTCTTTTCAATTTAAATGTGCTTGTGTTGGTGTTGGCAATGTGTTTGTATTTGTGGTAGACATAAATCTAGCACTTACTAGATATCTCAATCTACAATGTTTCTATGTGCTTGAGTTTGCGCTAAAAGGAAATCTAACACATGTTAGATTTTCTTTACCATTGCAATGTTGTTAATCTAGAACACATTAGACTTATTTAGTCCTAAAATTTTGTTATGTTCTTGTGTTTGTGTTGGAAGAAAATTTAACACAAGCTAGATTTCTTATACTCTACAATGTTGTTGTTGGCAACATGCTTGTATTTGTGGTAGACATAAATCTAGCACTTGCTAGATTTCTCACTCTTCAATGTTTCTATGTGCTCATGTTTGCGCTAAAAGGAAATCTAACACATGTTAGATTTTATTTTACATTGCAATGTTGTTAATCTAGCACACATTAGACTTATTTAGTCCTACAATGTTGTTATGTTCTTGTGTTTGTGCTCGAAGGAAATATAACATGTGTTAGATTTCTTTCAAATTCAAATCTGCTTGTCTTTGTGTTGGAAGAGAATTTAACACAACCTAGAATTCTTATACTCTACAATGTTGTTGTTGGCAATGTGGTTATATCTGTGGTAGACATAAATCTAGCACTTGATAGATTTCTCACTCTACAATGTTTCTATGTGATTGATTTTGTGCTAAAAGGAAATCTAACACATGTTAGATTTTCTTTTTACATTGCAATGTTGTTAATCTAGCACACATTAGACTTATTTAGTCCTACAATGTTGTTAAGTTCTTGTGTTTGTGCTAGAAGGAAATATAACATGTGTTAGATTTTTTTCAAATTTAAATGTGCTTGTGTTTGTCTTGGAAGAAAATTTAACACAAGCTAGATTTCTTATACTCTACAATGTTGTTGTTGGCAATGTACTTGTATTTGTGGTAGACATAAATCTAGTACTTACTAGATTTCTCACTCTACAATGTTTCTATGTGCTTGAGTTTGCGCTAAAAGGAAATCTAACACATGTTACATTTTATTTTACATTGCAATGTTGTTAATCTATCACACATTAGACTTATTTAGTCCTACAATGTTGTTATGTTCTTGTGTTTATGCTTGAAGGAAATATAACATGTGTTAGATTTCTTTCAAATTAAAATGTGCTTGTGTTTGTGTTGGAAGAAAATTTAACACAATCTAGAATTCTTATACTCTACAATGTTGTTGTTAGAAACATACTTGTATTTATGGTAGACATAAATACAACACTTGCTAGATTTCTCATCCTACAATGTTTCTAGGAGCTTGAGTTTGCACTAAGAGGAAATCTAACACATGTTCTACATTTGAATAGCTATTATTGTGAGTTCTACACTTGTTATTGTTCTTGTTCATTTTGTTACACATACAATGATGCGAGTAGTTATAGTATTTATAAATTCGTATTTTCTTCAATAAATGAAGAATGTGATAATAATATTTTACTTTATTTTCAGAAACCATGGACTATGGAGCTAGTGAGAATTCAAAGGAAGCATCCAAGAAAAAAGGAAGTTCAAGAAACACAACACCAAATTCTTTAAATGGTATGAGAATTTTAAATTAGTTTATACTTTGTTACAATTGTTAGACATTATGTTAATAAGTGGTTGTTGATTAATAAAAACCATGGAAATAGCCTTAGGAGTGGTTTTTTAATGAGGACAACCCATACCAACATGGGTAATTTTTTTTTTCCCGAGCAATTTTAGCTAGGTGATAACTATTGGCATCATATAGTAAACTTGCATAACATATGTACTTATTTATTATTGTGCATGTAAATGGAAATCGTGTATTATAAGGTTGTTTAATAATATTTGGTATTTCATGTCTTCCATATTCTTTTTTTTTCTAGAAACTGTGGAAACTGGTGTGCGTGAAATTCGAAGTAAAGTAGTGAAGAGAAAAAGAAAAACAAGTGATAGACAAACGATGCCTCCTTCAACTGGTATGGTGGTTTTATATTTTTTGTACTTTTTTAGAAATGGTTGGATTAGGTGGTTTCTTTTCATAGCAATTTTACCCAGGTGATAACTTTTGGTGTCATATAGTAAACTTGCATTAAAATATGTACTCATTTATTATTGTGCATGTAAATGGAAATCGTGTATTATAAGGTTGTTTAATAATATTTGGTATTTTATGTAGTCCATATTTTTTTTAGAAACTGTGGAATCTGGTGTGCCTGAAATTCGAAGTAAAGTAGTGAAGAAGAAACAAAAAATAAGTGATATACAAACGATGCCTCCTTCAACTGGTATGTGGTTTTATATTTTATGTACACTCTCTTAGAAATGGTTAGATTATGTGATTTTTCAATATTTAAAAGAACATTATGTGACAATATTTGAAATTATATTTTCAATTTGATTCATGCAAATATTTTTTTTGTTGTTATTTGCAGAATTGGTCGGCCCTAAAGCAAATGAAATGTTACAACTATCACTTAAGAAAAAGAAAAGTTATTCAACTCAAATGGCAGTATCAATAACACCTTCTACTTCTACTTTTGAAATGATTAAAAAATACAATACAACTAATAAATATGAGTTTGTGCAAGACTGGTACATCCAAATAGAAGCTCCCCTGAATATGTTTCTTGATATGTATCTATTTGGATCAATAGATGGAAAAGAACCAGAGATATTAGGAATAATAATTAATTGCTATGCTTGCAATGAAAATGACATTGACTTTCAAGTGGAAATGATTAAAGAAAATGAGGTAAAATTAATTTCATGTCAAGTGGAGTATACAAATTTTAGACCAGATTTGATTGAAGCTTCAAGTACTGATTCAACAAATACGATAAAGAATTCAATGTTCAAGTTGGATAACTATGAGAGCTTATCTAAATCTGGACTAACTAGTTGCGCAGATCTTTTAAAACGCATTGCCACCGTTCTGAGATATCGCTATGTAAGAAGTAAAAAACATCATCTGTACTTCTTCATTTACAACAAAAAGGTAAATTTCTTGATAAAATACCAGATGATAAACTTGATTCTCAATTACTTGCTTTGAGAAGAGTATATTTATCTGATTTGGAGGAGAACATAACAGAAAGTGATTTCAAGCCTACTACAGAATTTCAAAAAACTAGGAAAGTTGAATATGAGACAACAAACCTTGCAAATCAATGTGATGAGATTCATGAAGCCTTCAAGCATTGCTATCTATTTTCAAACTCCTTTAGTAGAAAAGTGGCTGTTGAAAGATGCATAGAAGCTCCTAAGGTGTTCAAATTAAGATCACGAGATGATTTAAATGTTCAAGTATTAGTGAAATCATTCTTAGAAAAATTTCAAACCTCATTACCTGATGCTCTTCTGATTCCATTTGACATCAATGAGTCTGATCCATTGGTAAACTCTATCAAAATTATAAATGAGACAGATCTAAATTCCAAGAATATCAATTTTTGGATAGTTGATGGTCAACACACCATTCAAGCAGCGAAAGAAATTTTAACAAATCCTAAATATAATGTATCTACAGAAGCGAAAAAAAAATATAAAAAACGTAATGCTCGATTCTTGCATCCATCAGTTGAACCCACTGAGGTGATCCGCATTTGTTGTCAATTAAATTCTGCAAATAAGGTGTTCTACAAAACTCCATTTATTGATTGTGTGCTCTCGGCAAGGCATTTCTTAATTGCCAATGAAAAATTAAAGAAAAGAAGGATTGGATGTTCTAAGACGGCTGAAGACAAGGTATGTAATTTTAATTATTTTTACATTTAACATTTTATTATTGTATCTATTTTTATTGTAGATAAATGACTAAAGTTGATAATATAAGTCATTTTTTTTCATATTTATAATGAATTCTCATTAGTTTGTAAAACCTTATTTAGTTTCATTTTTACATTGAATTCTTATTAGTTTATATTTCTTATTTTATCAGGTTGATGATGAAATGTTGTGCTCATTCTTCGACTGTCCAATTACAAATTTTTCTGATAAAAAAATTCTCTTATATCTCGAGGAACCTATTTGGGATAAATGGGACACTGTTTTTAACTGTTACCAACTAGGCACATTAAAGTGTTCTCCAAGCCAACCTGATTTTGAGAACTACAAGAGAAATAGTCTACACAGTTTGACAGCAGCTACTCTTCGGCCCCTTCAGGGATTAACCATGGAAGAAATTGCTTCAGTAGCAGATAAGCTATTGGATGGAACCATTTGGTTTTCTATTCCACATAATCATCCATCAAATGCCACAAAATTAAAAGATTATTGTTCTAAATTGAAAACCAACAGAACAATATTGGATGCAATGGTAACATATTGTCAAAGTCATGATCAGAACTTGAATGAGATGACTCTTACCACATTCAACATTCTTGAGCATTATGAAATTAATGATATCATATTTACCAATTTTTGCAACACAGTGGAGGGGTCTACTTATGTCAAAGGAACACGTAATACAAAGATAGAGTCCCTTTCTCAGCAAGCATGTGGAGTCCTTGACAGAATAATAAATGGATCGACATGTGTTCAACAGGTTGACAACAATTTTGAATTTGGTTGTCATTTTGGGGGCCCTGATCTTTTGTCAACACTTTTGCACTCTTTTCCATGTCAGTTGCAACCAGTTTTACATACTGACCTTGTTGTTTTGGATACACTAGCTTTGAAAAAAGAACAATTCCACAAGGGATATTATATTGAATTTTTTCGATTTCTTATCGAAAAAAATGAGTTGAATGACTTTACTACAGTTCTCTTAGTAGAACTTTGGTTTTGTAATGATGTACGCCAGTCTTTGGAAATTTCCATAAATAACTCCAAGTTCAACTATAAAATGACTAGTGGCATTTATGAATATAAGTCCCAAAACAATTATAGTTATGATATAGTTCTTACTATACATTTCTATACTTCAGAATTAAAAATTTTGGAGGCTATCAAATACTCTCACACATTCGATGAAAATGAGAGAGATTATGATTTCTAGATGGATTTATTGGAAAAACACCAACAATGTAGTGATGCAAAAGTGGTCATTTCTCTTTATGCGGGGACAAATTTAATCAAGGCCTGTTGTACATATGGAAGAAGAATTTCATGTGTTGTGCAAACAGAGACACAAAGGACAATCATGTTAAATACTTACAAATCTTTTCAACTATCAAATCTAGGATCCATTAACTTCTTTGAAAATTCAGGTACTACAATTCATTCTTTTTTCTTATAATACTTTGGATAATATTTTGTTCATATTTCTTAATTGTCAAAGTGTTTACTAAAATAATTAATGATGGAGATTCTAAAATAGAGAATGATGAAAGTGGGAAGCAAAAAAATAATCAACATAGTGCTCATGATGTTGAAAAAAGTATAGAGATGGAAATAGGAGGAGAGGAAGAAGTTATCATACCAGGTACATAATTTTATTGGATTTTGCTCTTGATAATTTTTCAATTTATTTAATTTCCTTATTCATAACATTTTTGGATGACTATTACATGGAATTATGAGATGAATGGAATTAATCAAGACAATGACCATGGCACGATGGAGATAGAAATGGGTATTAATCAACATAACTGTATCATTTTTATTTATTTTATTATTATGCTAAATTATTATTTTTATTATGGTGATTCATATCATCTCATATGTTGATTGTAGTTGGAAATAAAGAGAATGAATATAATGACCAGGGACTGTCCCACAAAACTACAATCAAGACCAAAATATTATTATGGACGATTATAGATGATTCTTTTTTTGTATAGTTGTTTAATGAATTTTGTTCATCGTCACAATTTATAACATTTTTTATGTTTATTATAGCGACAACCAAGGAGAACCAAGACATTGATCAAATGAAAGTTAAACAAAACTTTAATCAAGAACAAAATATAACATCAGGTACTTATAATTTCTCCACTTGTTTTCCTTATTATTTAATGATTCTATTTATTTTCACAATTCAAAATATTTTATATGTTTAATTTGGAGACAGCTAAAGGTAACAAAGATGATGATGACGTGCAATGTTACAAATATGAAGATAATGTCATATCAGATACTTATAACTTGTCTTATTGTTTATCTTATTATTCTTCAAACTCTAATTCTTGTAACTACCTTAACGTTGTATATTTTTATTATAGGAACAAATAAAAAATAAAAAATTAACAATCAAAATAATGTTAAAGGTGTGTGTGTGTGTTTCTTTCTTTTTAAAGGTTGCATTACTAATGTTTTTCTTGGTATTGGTATTTGATTGAAGGTTTAATAGGAAGTACAATTGGTATTTGATTGAATGTTTAATATGTTTACTCCAGGTTCTATCAAGATGATAAAAGAAATTATTGTTTCATCTATAAATAGCGCGAAAACCTTTCAAGGTAAGTGTATCGTTTCAACAATTTTTTTAGTAATTTTTGTAACATGAATAAAATGGTTTGATTGGTACATCCAAAGTGTTTACTAAAATAATTAATGATGGAGATTCTAAAACAGAAAATGATGAAAGTGGGAAGCAAAAAAATAGTCAACATAGTGCTCATGATGTTGAAAAAAGTATAGAGATGGAAATAGGAGGAGAAGGAGGAGAGGAAGAAGTTATCATACCAGGTACATAATTTTTTTGATTTTTTCTCTTGATAATTTTTCAATTTATTTAATTTACTTATTCATAACATTTTTGGATGACTATTACAGGGAATTATGACATGAATGGAATTAATCAAGACAATGACCATGGAACGATGGAGATAGAAATGGGTATTAATCAACATAACTCTATCATTTTTATTTATTTTATTATTATGCTAAATTATTATTTTTATTATGGTGATTCATATCATTTCATATGTTGATTGTAGTTGAAAATAAAGAGAATGAATATAATGACCAGGGGATTGTCCCACAAAATTACAATCATGACCAATATATTATTATGGACGATTATAGATGATTCTTTTTTTGTATAGTTGTTTAATGAATTTTGTTCATCGTCACAATTTATAACATTTTTTATGTTTATTATAGCGACAAGCAAGGAGAACCAAGACATTGATCAAATGAAAGTTAAACAAAACTTTAATCAAGAACAAAATATAACATCAGGTACTTATAATTTGTCCACTTGTTTTCCTTATTATTTAATGATTCTATTCATTTTCACAATTCAAAATATTTTATATGTTTAATTTGGAGACAGCTAAAGGTAACAAAGATGATGATGAGGTGCAATGTTACAAATATGAAGATAATGTCATATCAGATACTTATAACTTGTCTTATTGTTTATCTTATTATTCTTCAAACTCTAATTCTTGTAACTACCATAACGTTGTATATTATTATTATAGGAACAAATAAAAAAGATAAAATTAATAATCAAAATAATGTTAAAGGTGTGTGTGTGTGTTTTTCTTTTTAGAGGTTGCATTACTAATGTTTTTCTTGGTATTGGTATTTGATTGAAGGTTTAATAGGAAGTACAATTGGTATTTGATTGAAGGTTTAATATGTTTACTCCAGGTTCTATCAAGATGATAAAAGAAATTACTGTTTCATCTATAAAAAGCACAAAAACCTCTCAAGGTAAGTGTATCATTTCAACAATTTTTTTAGTAATTTTTGTAACTTGAATAAAATGGTTTGACTAGATTATTTTCCAATGTGTTGCAGCCAAAATAACTGAAAAGAAACTAGTTATTTTTGAACTAAAGGACATTTTTTATCATAGCATCGATGATGAAGCAACAAACAAAGGGCATATTGAGAAAATGGGAGCTGATGTTGATTACACAATAGAGAAAAAATTATTTTGGATTCATCCACATGCAAAATCATTTTTTGAAATGTCTTTCAAAAATGAATCTCTTGAAATTGCAATTTGGACGACAGCTTTGAAACAAAGCACAACAAGATTTCTAAAAAAGTTGGTTTCAGAAACATTACAAGATAAACTTTTGTTTAAGTGGACTACTTCAGACTGTAAACCACAAAAGGGACATAAGGTCATTGACAATCCAACGAAAGTTATACACACTAAATCATTGAAAAAAGTGTGGGAAATGCATACCCAATATGACACAACCAATACTATTATAGTTGATTGTTTAATTGAGAGAGTGAAAGAGAATCCAAAAGAAAATGTGATTCTTGCCCCTCCATTCATTGGAGCAAATCAAGGGGATAATTGGTTGATCAATGGGCTATGGAGAATATTGCATAAACTCAACAAGGCTACGGATGTGCGAGCTATTTTGAAGGATGTTCAATTACATTAAGAAGTACCTTAAGATTATTGATGTCTATTTCATGCTATTATATGTATGACATCATGAATTATTATTTTTATTTCACAACACTAATAAAAGAATTGTTGATTTGGTTTGTCATTACCAAAAATAAAATATTTTTATTTTCTTTATTTTTGGTGAGATGAATGGTCATTTAATGTTTTCATATCAAAATTTCCCATGCTATATTTTTTTTTTACAATGGATTACATTGTATGTAAAATTAATAGATCATTGGTCTATTTGTTTTAATTAGATCATTAAAATTATTTACTATAAATAGGGTTTAAGTTATTGTTATACCTCTTATAAATTAGTAATGTGAAGGATGACCCATTGCATTCTTATAACCTTTTTTATTCCATATAAGTTGAAAAACTATATTAAGTTGTATGTAGCACCAACAATAAACATACAATTTGTACTAAAAGAAGCACCAAAAGAAACTAAGGTAGAAACTCTATAAATTAACATATAATAATTAGGTTTGAAATTTAGAAATTGTATTATATTGTATGTGAAAAATAATATATAATTAGTTTGTTTACTTGCACTAGACCATTTTAATTATATTTTTCAATTGCAATTAAATAAATCATTATAAGTCTTAAAATTATTGATTTAAATGGTGGTTCAATGCATTCTTATAAGACTTTTATTCCATACAAATTAAATAAAGGTATTAGGTTGTATGTATAAAGTAAACATATTATTTGTTTGTTCATTTTAATGGGGCAATTGTTTTTGTATTTTGTGATACTATGAACTCATTGTAAAATTACCTTAGCATACAAATGGAAATAATTCATAATAAATATTAACATCATTTTTAAAATGATAGGTTTTTATGTCCTTAAGCAATGAAGTGTTGAAGTGAAGATATGTTAATATCATACATGTGGTTACAGTGCACATGCAGATGGGCATTACTACAAGTCAGAAGATGTTGTTGATATTTGAAATGGAAGGAGTATTCCTCCAATCATACACCAAAGATGAACAGAATTTTCATATCCAAAGAGAACCAGATTGGCAGTTTGGTGATAGGTCCTTTTTTTTAAGGCCTTTTCAGTCAGAAGTATTAAAATATTGCTTAAGAAATTATGATGTCGCAATATGGACATTAAATGTCACTGACAAGTACATCCGAAAAGTACTTGAAAAATCAAATATTGATATAGAGGAATTTAAATTTGCATGGGACATGTCTCATTGTCATTTGCAAACAAAATTGGAAGCAGGGAGAACAAGACAATTTTATGAGAAAAAGTTGATTGATGTGTGGTCCCAATATGGAGATAGTTATGAAGAATCAAATGTATTGCTAATAGATACAAAAAAGCATACTTCTCAATTCATCGGATATCGATCAAACCACATCTTGATAAAATCATATACAGGAAAAGAGCAAGATATGTGGCTTCTGCAAGTTTTATTCCCCTTTCTTAAGACACTTCATCGTATCAAACAAAAACATGAGTACATTCGAATGTTCAATAGAACATGTACTTCATTGTAGTTGATGGAGATATTTTCCTTTATAAATTTGTTGAAAAGTACATTCCAATTTTTCAATACATTTTGGACATAGTTTTTGTTGAATCAATTTGTATGATTTTATATTTTTTGAAATATATGGGATGCCAATTATATTAATATGTATATTTCTTACTATTTATAATTGTTTTTGCAATGACTTTGTTGTATCGATTTTTTTCTAAGATGTGTGTGCACGCGTGCGTGTGTTCTTAAATGAATTGTTTGCCATTCAAATTATCTTACATGAACCATCAATGCATGTTATTGTTAATGACTTATGTTTACTTATATGTATCAATAATCATATATAAATGTGAAATATAAGTTTTTAAATAGAACTCCTTGCAAACAAAGGTGTTATTCTTACTAAAGAAATTATAATAATTTACTTGATAAATGTTATGTGCATTATTCACTATTCACAATGCATTATTCACTATTAAGGCTAATGATAAATGTGTCATAGGTAAATGATTTGATCTTTTTGAAGCATAAGATATGTGATTTTTCAATCGATAGTTTTCATAAATGTATATGCTTAAATCAACTAATGGTTGTAACTACAATCATATCATATTGAAAATCAACAAGGTACAAAGTCAATTATTCATTGTTTACATAAAAAATGCACTAATATAAGTGCATAAATGTAACATGTAATTTTTGAGATAAAAAATATATTTTAAATAATTTTGCATTTCTTAAAAAAACATATACATGATGATAATGATATAGAAGTGGATTATCAAGGTTTGATTAGACACTATCACAAATGAATTATGTCATTGAACTTTTTGAACTGTAAGGCATCTAATTTCATTATTTAAAGTCATTTTTTTGTAAATTAGTATTTTAAATAAATTGAAATCATATCACTTGAGTTAGAATTATATTATTGACTTGTACTTAGTTATGTCCATCAATATGAGTATACTATGATGCAATTTTTCGAAAAATACGTCTTTTAATTTCTTGTTAATAAGTATTAAGTGGACTATTTAGGCTTAATGGGTGATGGTTCATAAGTGAATACTAGTTAAATTGTAGGGCATTCAATTTTTAACCCATATGTTTTTTTCATATATTCTTAAATCACCTATTTGTATATGCAATCATCTCATCTCATTTAATTTAATAAAGAATCCATATATTGACTTTTATTTGTCTATCATGGAATTTATTAAGATTGTATTAATCTCATATTATATTGTTTTTAAACAAAACTCCATGTAAAACAAAATTCTCTTTTTAATAAAACATGGAATAATTAATTAACAATGTGTTAAGTGGACCATCTAGACCCATTAAAGAGATGGGTAAAATATGGTTGTATTTAAACTTTTTTGCACCATAAGACATTGATTTTCTAATCCTTATTAGCATTTTGTCATTTTCATTTCTTAAATATTTTATTTGTGGTTTAAATAATTTCATAGAATCGAATATGAGTTGAAGAATTCTATTTGGCTATATGCATTGATAGAAGTTCATAAATGTGATGCATTTTCTAAATGTAACTCTTAATGTAAGTATATATATATATATATATATATATAGAGAGAGAGATATAGATATAGATATAGATATAGATATATATATTTTACAAAACAAATTATAATTAATTGATAATGAGTTTTAAGTGGTCTAAGTGTGTAAATGTGACACTTTAAAAAAAAAAAAAAACTCCATGTAATATGAAATGTTTTTCCCAACAACACATGGAATAATTAATTGGTAATGAATGTTAAGTAGATTGTTAAAGTTATTTAAAGGTACAAGTCATAAATAAATGTATTTAAACTTTATGCAACATATGGTATTTGATTTTCCCACCTTTATTAACATTTCGTAAATTTCAATTCTTAAATAAATTATTTGTAATTGAAATAATCTCATAGAAACCAACAAGATGACTATGTATTAAATTATATTTAGTATGTATGTATGTGTAAATGGAATTTATTTTTGAAATAAAGATCTCAATGTAAGTAAAAATATATATATTTTTAGAAAATTAATAATTTAAAATCAATTATTTATGATTTCTAACTGGTTTATTCTATTTTGAATTGACATTTTTTTCTAACTATGCATTATTAAATCAATTATTCCTATATGCAATCATGTCATATAAGTCAATAAGTCAAGAAACCATTAATTGATTTTTATTTAACTATCATGTGGTTTAATATGAATGTATAAATGTGAAATTGCTATTTCTAGAATAAAAAAACCACGTAAAGAAAATGAATTTTCTAATAAAACATGGATTAATGACTTCACCATGAGCATTAAGTAGACTATTTAAGCTCATTCAAGAGATGGGCCATAAATGGATGCCTTTAAACTTTTTTCACCATATGACATGCTTTTCCCATCAATATTAACATTTTGTAGATTTCAATTCTTAAATAAACTATTTGTACTTAAAATAATCTCATAGAATCCAACAAGACTCAAAAGTTATTTATTGAATTTCATTTAGTTATATGTATTCATATAAGTTTATAATTGTAATTTATTTTTGAAATAAAGTTATTAATGTAAGTAAAGATATATCTTATACAAAACTAATTAAAATTAATTGATAATAAACTTTAAGTGGTTTATTCAGACTACATGAAAAACCAAGTGTCATAGATGAATGTCCTTTAATACATATTTAATATTCAAAATCAATATCTTAATGATACTTTATTTGTATTTACATTACGTATTTAATAATTAAAGAACACGGGGACTTATATAAATTTCAACTAAAATACATGAGTTATGTTTCACACTTATTTCTTCCCCATTAAAAATGCTTATCATTTTCTCTTCTTAGTGAAAGTAATGATCAATCATGGTTTTCCATACAGTTGGTTGACACTAAAATTACATTGAGACTATTACTGGTTTTGACACTGTTGACAAGGAGAGATCAATATCCACACTGCCATCAACTGTGCTAATATTTGAAAACCCTTGCCTCCACTACTTACAAGAAGTCACCACTAAAGTTTCTTGTTTACTTCAATTTGTGACATTGTCCATCATAATGGAATGACTTGAATACCCATTTAAGAACTCTCATTTGATGTACTTGGATTTGAGTGGAGATAGATCAATGGTGCCTAACTTTCTTGAAATACCTAGATCAACAATGTATAACTTTTATAGTGGATGTCTGCATGCTATGAAGATGAATGATGACCCCCTCATTAGTGGTTCATAAAGGCACATAGGGACCGTAGGAAATTGAGCACAAGAACATTTTACTAAGGTTTTAGTAGACTAGTTTCAAAGAAATGCAAGGGACACTTATCATTGTCATTTATAATAAGATCTTCACATCACCATCATTCAATCAACAAATCTCCCGTAGGTTGGGGGAAAGGGGGTTAGAGTTGCCATATTAATATGATCTAGCTTAAATCAATTTCTTCTAACAATTTGATTTCACACTCCTTTTGTGTATTGATACTATTGTACATAACAACCACATGTTTGACCTATTCATGATCTCTAATTGGTTTGAAATTACTAAAATTATTTTAATATTGAATCAAGTTAATATGATGATTTACAAAAGAATGAATGTTGTTGAAGGCCTTGTAATAAAATACTTGCAAACAAAGGTGCTATTCTTACTAAAGAAATTATAATAATTTACTTGATAAATGTTATGTGCAATATTCACTATTCACAATGCATAATTCACTAGTAAGGCTAATGAGAAATGTGTCATAGGTAAATGATTTGATATTTTTGAAGCATAAGATATGTGATTTCTCAATCGATAGTTTTCATAAATTTATATGCTTGAATCAATTAATGGTTGTAACTGCAATCATATCATATTGAAAATCAACAATGTACAAAGTGAATTATTCATTGTTTACATATAAAATGCACTAATATGAGTGCATAAATGTGATATGTAATTTTTGAGATAAAAATGTATTCTAAATAATTTTGCATTTCTTAAAAAAACATATATATGATGATAATAATTGATAAGTGGATTATCAAGGTTTGATTAGACACAATCATGGATGAATTATGTCATAGAACTTTTTGAATTGTAAGGCATCTAATTTCATTATTTAAAGTCATTTTTTTGTAAATTCGTATTTTAAATAAACTGAAATCATCACTTGAGCTAAATTATATTATTGACTTGTACTTAGTTATGTCCATTAATATGAGTATATAAATGTGATTTATAATATCCATATATTATAATGCATTTTTTTTCGAAAAATAAGTCTTTTAATTTCTTGATAATAAGTATTAAGTTGACTATTTAGGCTAATGGGTGATGGCTCATAAGTGAATACTACTCGTTAAGTTGTAGGGTATTCAATTTTTAACACATAATTTTTTTTTCATATATTCTTAAATCAACTATTTGTATATGCAATCATCTCATCTCATTTAATTTAATAAGGAATCCATTTATTGACTTTTATTTGTCTATCACGTAATTTATTAAGACTGTATTAATCTCATATTGTATTGTTTTGAAACAAAACTCTATGCAAAACAAAATTCTCTTCTTAATAAAACATGGAATAATTAATTAACAAATTATGTGTTAAGTGGACCATCTAGACTCATTAAAGAGATGGGTAAAAAATGGTTGTATTTAAACTTTTTGCACCATAGGACATTGACTTTCCAATCCATATTAGCGTTTTGTCATTTTCAATTCTTAAATAGTTTATTTGTGGTTTAAATAATGTCATTATTAGAATCCAATATGACTTGAAGACAAAATCACTGCTGATACTGGACATGAATGGGAAGTTATTTATTGAATTTCATTTAGTTATTTGTATTCATATAAGTTTATAAATGTAATTTATTTTTGATTTCACACTCCTATTGTGTATTGATACTATTGCACATAACAACCCCATGTTTGACCCATTCACGATTTCTAATTGGTTTGAGATTACTAAAATTATTTTAATGTTGAATCAAGTTAATATGGCAATTTACAAAAGAATGAATGTAGTTGAAGGCCTTGTAATAAAAAAATTCCACATTTAATGAAATATGTGTTATGTATGAGAATTGTCTATTTGGGGTTTGTTTAGAATCCCCTCTATGGTATATAGTTTAATTTTATTTACATTCCAGACTCTGAAATGTTTGCACTTGTTTTCTATCGGTCGTTATGTGATATGGATTTATTCTTATATTCGGTAAAATAGACAGTGCTTTAGCTTTTCTTGTATATATCTCAAAGCTGTCAGTTCTGTGTAGTTATGTGCTGATGAATTCTGTTGTATATGGCAATTAGATCATATCTTTACCTGGACATTTGTCTTTCTACATTGCGTTTCCACATTTGGTTACATTGGGTTTACTGTAGCGAGTCTTCTTTTTCCGCTTATTGGTGTAATATTTTTCCATCACTAGTTGTCATGACCCTCTAAGGGTTCCTTCTCACCTTAAGGTCATAGAAGGAACTCTACAGAGACTTGGGTCTTATCTTGTCAGTGCACATCTATTGGGAGTTATGTGGTTTATGCTATTACCTTAATACAATAGTTTGTTTTGGCTTAACATGAATTAGATAAATGGAAATTCTGTTATGATAATTGTGCTCGTAACTCCAGGCTCGAATTTGCATTTTTCTTTCGAATTCTACTACATAAATGTTACAGTTTTCTGTCCGGCTTAAAACCAAAATTCCAAGACATTAAAAGTGTCATTTGCACCTAATTTGTATACGTTATATTAGCTATCTACATTCTGTTATTTCTTCGTTCACGAGTATTTCCTTCTGATTGCCTAATTTGTTGTTTTTATAGAAGTCGACTTTCATTCTATTACTATATCAGTTGTAATTAAAACCTTCCAAACATAGGTATTTGAATAATACAAAACAGAGTTCAGCTTCTACTTCCGAATACGGAATTCAAGAATAATTTTACACAGAATAACCCTTTGTTATTTTTCCTTGGAATAGAAAGAAAATTAAATTCTCAACCAAGTAATTTTCTGCTATCTTCAGATGTAAACTTCTCGGCTCTACCTTTCATAAACAATATTAAACACATAAAAGATTGTTCAACAAATTTCTCTAGGTAGGTTTTTACTTACCTGGTCTTTCCAAGATTGTAAAGGACTCCACAGAAGGTTCACCTTTGTTCTCTATTGACTCTCATCCACCCGACCATGAGATTCATCCTGCAGGACCAAATCTCCCCCAAGCCTGCTTGCAAGACCTCTGTCTTCTGCAAGTTTGTCCACACACACTGTGCTCATGCTATCTGGTCATCACTAGACTTAGCATTTCCTCCCCCTTTTCGTTTGACCTATCAGCACGGTTTTTCCTCCCCCATTGTTCCCTTTCTTGGGAGCCCTCAACAGTTAGGGGAGGTAGTTAGGGCTTACTTTCTGGCAACTACCTTTTTCAAACTTCTTCCAAAGAAGTTACAACATCTATAAATATCCAGTCATTTCTTATTCACAAAAGAAAATAACAATATTATTCATTCAAACAAGTAACAACAACAGTAATCAGTTTGTTTTTACTGTAGTAAAAAAAATATTTACAACTTTCCAGGAGCATTACATTGAGGGAGTGATTTTGTGTGAGGTAGATTAAGCCCCTCACTCCTCCCTTAAGTGGAACTCCTTTGGAATCCTCATTGAAACTTTCCAACAAATTTGAGTGTTAGTATTCATATTAGAGCTCTGAGCATAGTGAGGGGGAGAGGAGAATTGGAGAGGTGTTCTTTGAGATATTAAGACTCTAGAAAGCTCATTTCAAGGACATATTGTCCTTGATCTCAAAATTTTTGTTTTTCTTACAAGCCAAATTCCCCAAACACAAGTGAGAGGAAAGGATTTGTAAGCTTTTGTTTCTTTGTCTTTATACCAATTACTTAAAGAAACTTCAAGTGAGTGCCCTTGTCATTTAGATTTCAAGGTTGTAAGTCCTTCAATTTCATTTCATGCTTGCTTAGTCTATGGATTCGAGAGGATGAGGTGAGTACCACATTCACATAAACTACATCTATTGGGCATATATATATAAAAGAAAGTAATAGTTAATAATAAAATAATATTCATCTAATATTTTAAGAGTGGTGTTTTATTGCATGAAAAACAATTGTAATGCGATAAATAAGTAGAGGATAAGAGAAAGTTAAGGTACTATAACGAGGAGGTGAACATTATTATAAAAGACTAAAAGTGTCCCTTTGTTTTGACTAGGGTGAAGAAGGAAATCAACAATACTAAAATAAAGAATTGTTCTTATTAGCTACATAGTGCTACACCACATTAGCTAATTCTAAGATATTGTAAATAGAAAGAGTTTGTCATCTTTGTGAGAATAATATGGTGGAACATGAAAAAACACATTCTTATATTACTCATCAAATTCTATAGTAGTTTAGGAAGGCTTTTCTTAAATATTTTCCAACACAAATATTTTTCTAAAGAAATCCAAATAATGTCCTTACTTTTCATAATGTTTAATAAACCAAATTTAGTCTCAATGGATATAAACCATCCTTATCAATAAACATGAACTAGCCTTTGCACCAAAAGGTGTAAGGGCACACTGATAGTTTTTCATGTTTTTTCTTTACACCAAGAATGAATATATATATATATATATGTGTGTGTGTGTGTGTGTGTGTGTGTGTGTGTGTTGTTGTAATGGTTCATAGAGTCCAGTTTAATATTAAGCAAGTGACAATGTTTCCATCAGTCTTTCTCTTGGTGTCCCTAATTGATGGAAACATTATAACGAGAAAACTAATTCACTGAATGTGATATGATGTAGAAGTATATATACTTTGCCATTTCTAGACTTGATATGTTCTTAACCATTAGGTATGATAAGGGATTTGGTATGGAAATATATTTGAGTTATCTAAAGAGAGGAACGCTTCCTAAAGTATAAAATGATTTATATTACATTGGTCTAGAATCCAGACTGCAAAGATTCATACTTGAAGAATCTATTAGAGATAGAAAAATGGGTGATCTCTTAATCTATTTGTCTTTCTCAATCCACAACTTGTGTGAAAACAAAAGTAGTTAAGAAACAAAGAGAGTCTTAATGCACATTTACATATCCACAACAATAGCATCAACCGGGAGCTAGTAATGTCTCTGAACAATAATTTTAGTTTTGGGAATTAGAAGAAATTGTGGAATGAGATTGAGAGGATAAATGGAAGATATATCCACCCGCTCAATAGAGGAGTAAATGATCAATTACACTTTCAGATCAAGTTCTAATCGATTAGATTGTGATTTGATTGTGGAAAGAGAAAATTATATAGTTAGTGTATGTGCTACCTACCATAAATAATAGCAATGGGAAATATTAAATACTAACTTCAAAGAAAAATTTTCACAATATAGCTCCTCTTCCAGTCACCCTCCCATGCCCATGCCCTCTGCCCCTGCTAGCTTGTTGAGAATCATTTGTGAACATCAGGCATTGTGTATGTTATATTTAATATCATTAATTATAAAAAAACCACATTAAATAAAAAACCACACCTTCCTCATATTCATAATCTAGCATAGGCTTTACTTGATCATCTGGGAGTGGTGGTTGATAACTAAACCAACAAAAAGTTTGCAGAACAAGTTTGAATAAACTACACAAGATCTTGCACAAAAGACATAAGCAACCACACATAACCAAAGAATTCATTTTCACATAAGTGTGATATAATCATTTTGACAAGATAAAAATAACATCACCCTGCAAATTTTGTGTTGTTGTACTCTAGATAACATAATTGTTATCATTGACACATGTTTCCAACCTACAAAATAAGAAGTATATAGTAAGATAATGCTCTCCAAGATCTCACATGAAAAAAAGAAAAGTCATGATCCAAAATAAATTTGGGTTAGTGATAAAAAATATAGTAATATTAAAGATAAAACATGTCAAACTTATAGAAATAAACCATCTTTGAGAGGTTCCCACATATAGGTTATATCAGAGAAATTAATTTTGTGTTCTGATGAAGGCCAGATATCCTCCTCTGCGAAACAAATTGAGAAGAAACAAGTTAACTCAACATTCACAATATGCAAAACATTATCTAGCAACAAACATTAAGGGTGAGAATTTACTGTGTAAAATATGCCACCTTTATGAAATCTACAATTGTTATTGTCTTGCTTATTTCTCTTCCCATTGCTTTCAAGATAATATTAGATGCTCCTTTCTCCTCCTTAATTCCCTAATGGTTGAGCCAATACTGGGCATCCTTATGCCACACGCGCTTGAGGTGAAGGTGTGGATTTTGATTGAAGTTAGAAGCAATTTTTGGCAGCCTCTTGGATTCCATATTGTAAAGCTTCTTCTTATACATCATATATCTAAACATAGTCGTACTTTCAATGGGGTACAAACCAAATTCAATCAAGAGGATATGATAGGGAGTATTTGCCTTGATTTTTAGGTTGTAGGTTATGAATTGATTTTGAATCATCTCAAACTTTCTCCAAGACTCTCTAGATATACTACAACCCCAAACTTCACATCCGTATAAGAAAACAAGGGTGATGAGAGTCTCAAAGAGGAACCTCCTTTTACTCCAAATGCAAATATTGACTAACTTACAATTGTTTTCAATCTCATAATAAGCTTTCCAACCTCCAATAATCCTTTTCTCAATGCTATAATTCTAGTTGAGTTGATGAGGAAAGTTAATACCCAAATATTTATAAGAAGAAACTTGATCTAGGCAGTGTTTTTTATAAAACAAAACTACCATGGGTGATGTTTTTGGATTTAATGATCATGATTGTAGTCTTTTTAGTATTAACTGTCATACCCATCTTGGAATAGTAGACATGAAGAGTCTTAAGCTGCTTGTCTAGGTCGTTATGGATTTTGCAAGAAGAACGATATCATCAGCATAAAGGAGAAGAGTATTGATTACACTAGCAACCTCATTGCCCTAGCAACCTCGTTGCCCTTGCAACCTGCAGTTTCCAGACACTCCTCTAGCTTATTGATGTAGATGCCAAAAAGGGTAGGGGATATGGGACACCCTTTCTTAACTTTGATATTGCATTTAATGTCTTTAGACCACCCTTTGTTAGTCTTAAGCTTGGCAATGATAGTCTCATATAGGAAAATCACAACAATCCAAAGTTCAAGAGGAACCATGATCTCTTCCAGTCTCCCAGATCTTATCTCGAGTTACAGTGTCAAATAATTTTCTAATGTCCACAAAACAACATAAGAGATCAGCTTTACTATTGCGAAATTCCTTTACAATGACCCTAAGAGTGACAATATAGTCAATAGTTGAGTGATATCCCCTAAAACAGGCTTGCCCTTTAACTCTTTTACCCTGGTTTTTAGCCAAAGTCTAAGCTTCTTTTCCAAAATGAGCCCATATAGATTGGCTAGGATGTGGCTAATGATAATGGTCCTGTAGTTAGATCGAACACTTTTGTCCCCATTTTTAAAGATAGACACAATAAGGCTTTGCGTCCAAAGATGAGGGAAGCCATGCCTTACAACGAAATTAAGAAGCCTGTGGAGATGAGGAATGATGATAGATCTTCTCATTTTAAAGATCTCATCTTGGTATCCTTCAATATCTTTAGCTTTCCCATTAGAGAGCTTATTAATCCTAGACTCAACATTTTCGAGAGTATATATATCCTCTTTAATAGGTGTGTTTAAGGTGGTGCTCATAGTGTCCAGAGAATCATACAATTTCTTAAGATAGTTTTTCGAATTTTCTAAGGGGATAGAATGATTGTATTTGGTTTTACAAACAAGCACATCTGTCAAAACTTTCGGGCGTGACTTTAGAAAGGAGGAGAAGATGTTCTTGTCTTTTATGTAATGTCCCTTCCTAAATTATTTTGGAACAAGACTTATTTCTACATTTTGGGTCCTATTTTGGAGGAGATGGGGCCCATTCAATTTTATTAGGAGACTTAGGAGTTAGAAGTAAGTTATTTTGCTTTTGTTCACAAAAGGAAAATAAGCACTTCCTAAGACAATAGTTTGAATTGCATGAGAGAGAAAATTGGTGGCTTACTGAGGGACCCACAATGGAGGGAAAATGGAGGGGAAAAGTACTCCATGAAATCTATATAAGGTAGCTCTCCTCATTTTATTAATCTTATTGGAGTTTATCGATTTCCCTTTGGTTGCTTGAGCTACTTAGCCGAGTCACTGGATGTTTAGCACAAGTTCTTCAAGCGAAGAGCTCACCCTTTCTTTGGGGGACTTCGAGTGCCACCCTAGGAATCTTTTCTTCATTTTTTTAGGAGGAGGATCACATTGTGATTACTAGCAGTAGAATTCCCTTCTAGTTTGTGCATATTACTGGGGGACATAGTGGAGAGGAGGCCGAGTTCATTGGTGGTTCTTAGTAGTGGAGATTTGATGTGAAATTTTCTGGAGAGGGGGCTAGGGAGGATTTTTAGCATCTTGGAGATTTTGGGAGCTGATTAAGCTTCTGTCTTGGAAATGTGACTTTCACACTACCTGGGCCAGTGCAGAGGCAATGTGTGGGAGCTCATTTGGTGGGTGCAGTATCAGTCCTTGAGGTTGATCTTTACCATGGAGGTTAGAGAAGATATTTAGAGTGGTGTTTTCTTCCATTCAAGAGCTTTGAGGAGGACTTTGTGGTCATTCCTTGCTGGTCATATTTCTGGCGCTGTTTGGAGGGTGTGGGCCATAAAAGAGGTTGAATTTTGGAGGTCAAAATCCATACAAAATATTTCTGGGTTTCTGATAAGGATCCCAAATATAAAGTTTTAGAATTTTATGGGCAACGAAGTTGGGGTTTCCATCCGTATATTTGCAGCAGACAATGTAGAATTGTTTGGGATTACACAGTGCCTTTGGGGGTCGATTTTGGGAAGTCCAAATTGGGCCAAATCATTTATGGGTTTTTGTGGGTTTTTGTTGAGGGATCTGTGGCCGACGTTTCATGACTTTGTGAGAACTGGAGGTGGTTTTTATTGTAGCTCATTTCCATCCAACAATTGTAGTTACTAGGAGACAGTGCATAGCATTAGAGGAGAAATTGTTTCGAGCATTGAGATTACTGTTTGATACCTGGGTTCTGTCAAGCTTGACCTTGAGGCAAGCCCAGGTGCATTTTCCGCACTATTGTACTTGCTCCACTCCATTAATAAAATGGCTTAGCTGGTTCTCATTTCTACTGTATATTGAGCATTTGTTGTTTGTTTAATTTTTCTGTGTATGTATCACATTTGATTTTGTATATGACTGTTTGTTTAAGTTTGGAACATTACAATGGTACTAGAGCATGATCTTGGCCCAACTGTGGGAAATTAGCCAGAAGATCATGGAAGCTTTGGGTATGAGTGCAAAGTGATGGGTGAAACCGGATACAAACCCATGGCTCAAGGGAAATCAAGTATGCAGAAATTCTGAGGTGGAATCCACTCGGACAGTGAGTGGTTGGCCCAGTTGAGGAGGGTGACAGACCAAACCCATCCTCAACCTTACAACAGAGACACTAGAGGTGAGCAGGTCATGGGGGTGCAACCATCTACATCATTTGGGTAAAGTCGACAAAATCAAGGCACGAGATCTCCTTAAAAGGAGCAGGTAGCATATAGACACTTATAGGGTGAGACCAAGGGACACTTTTGCTCGTGGAGACCTGAATTTAGATACTAGGAGCCTGAGGAGGAGGTTGAGCATGATGCTAAGAGCCCACAGGATGGTGAGGAGCACATCAATCTACCTGGTGTGGCACAAGAGTCGCCATTATTGGTAAGCTTATAAGTAGTATCATCTCTTTGAAACAAAATTCATGGTAATGGATTCACAATATTACGAGGTTAGTGTGTGTGGAGGTGAGGGCATATCCTCTACCTCCATCTAATGTTTCACATTTAAGTTGTCGGTGGTAAACATTTATGCTCTTTATATTTGAAGTAGAAATTTCATACTAGTTTTGGCATACAAGAGTGCAACCTCTGGCTTTTCACTGCAATGGAGTGCAGCTTTATCCTTCTTATTGCTCTCGTGAGATCGTTATCATTTGTTAAGGGAAAGTTTCCTAATTCTTGGGCTTGATTCATTGTCTTAGCAAGTTTGCTAATTTTTTATGTTTGCTTGAGATATCGTGGGTTATTTCTTAGTCATTGGGGCTAAGTTTTGTTCTTTGGGAAACAATGGGTTCTACTTGTTCTTAGATTTTGAAGTACTTAACATATCTTGGTTTGAGTCCCAATAAGTTTGTTCAGTTGCAATGTTATTGAATTGTCTTGAGTCTGGTGTTTGTTGGTGGTGTTACACTGTCAAGGTTTGTATTATCCTCTTTATGTTATGTCTGTGAATAGGGAAGTTTTACTTCTTGTTTTGGTTTTGTAGAATTTTGTGTGCCATGGTTCTAGGTTGTGGCGAGTTTTAGAATTCGCCAAAGTTTGCATCTATATTGTGGCAATGAGGTGATGATATATTGCATTACTAAGGACCACTCTGGTGCTGTTATTATTTTTTGGAAGTTGATCTGTACTTGTGGGCTCCTATGCATTATGAATCTTTTGGAAATGAATCTTATTTTGGATCTATGCCAAATCTCTTTATGGTTCTGGGAGTATTATGGTTATTATGGAGAACATTTATGGTTTTAAAGAAACATTTTGCTAAGGTTGACCATGGGAGGTTTTGTTTTCTATTTAATTTGCATAATGAATTCAAATGTTTTAATTTTAAAACAGAAAATAAAAAGCTAAATCTAAAAGGGTATATTTTAATAGTCAAAATAATTTTGTAGAAATAAGTCTCTTGTCCAGCCAAAAACAAAATGTAACATGCTTAGCTTATTGCTATAATAAATAGAAATGTGTATTATTTATGGCTATATTTTATAATCTTTATTGCTATAATAAAATAGAAATGTGTATTATTTATGGTTATATTTATAATCTTTGAATTCGACGTCATTTTATTTAATTTTTTATAATTAATATAATATTAATTATATTAATGTATTATTTATTTATATATAGTTTTTAAAATTAATATTAATTTTATTTAAAAATTTTTATTATTGAATAATAAATAAAAAGAAAGAACAAAAAATAAATCAAAATTTATAAGCAAATTATTATATAATATAACAAAAACTAAATTTAATTTGCACTATGGGCTTAGTCTAATTTATAGAGGAAATGATCTTTCTCTATTTTTAACCAAAATCTAATCAAGATTTTTAAAAGCTTGAGTTTAAGTTGATTAATCTATTGAATTTAAGTGTCCTAGGGTTTTTTAGTGTGTTCAATCCATTTATGCATTCGAAAATATGTTTTAAACAACACAAATCACAATCTTGCTTGAAATTGATTAGCCAAATTTCTGTGAAAATAGCTATTTCATCTATAAATTAAACTATGCCTTACACTATGTATCTTTTCCCATATAAAATTTCCAAAAACTTAATTATCGAATAAAAAAATATATTTATCAAATCCTTTTTTTTTTTCTCAAATCCAATATAATATATCCATTACAATTTTATTTTTATTTTTTGGTAAAATTGTGATTGTTTAAAATTAATTTACGTATTCAATGTAGTTTGCGTGAGTTTAATTGTTAAATTATATATATATTCTTAAAATTTAATAAGAATCGGTTAAAATTAGAAATTAGAAATTATAAAAGTGTATGAGTAAAATGTTTAAAAGATTTATATGAAAATTCTAAATCCATTTATGAA
Organism: Pinus tabuliformis; assembly: GCA_031772625.1. Taxonomy (NCBI): domain Eukaryota; kingdom Viridiplantae; phylum Streptophyta; class Pinopsida; order Pinales; family Pinaceae; genus Pinus; species Pinus tabuliformis. The sequence continues at coordinate 717,468,903 of CM062816.1, read as the reverse complement.
TCAAACGAAACAACAAAAATGGTATTACCTAATTCTAATAAAAGAAACAGAATAAAATAGTTAGACTAGTGGGCGTAATATAGTTAGACTAGCATGGCGAATCATAAAATAGTTACACTACAGAATACACTTTTAGTGGGCGTAATAGCACAGCATGTGTTGCTTCTCGAGAAATTATAAATTCAAATACAAAGAAATAAAATATATACACCTTCACGCAATCAAGTTATTGCATGAAGAAAAATAATCTGTATATTAAAATTTGAATTAAGTTCCTACTTGCTTGATAATGCACCGACGCACATGGACTGATTTTGGTTTCTTGATGATGGGGCAACTAAGGAGAGGGACATTGTTGAGTTAGTTACAGTTTGATCATTATTGCCAATCACAATTTCAAGGCCCGCATAATCGTCGGTAATTACAGCGAGAATGAGACAATATTGGGAGAACAGCCATAGCTGCAAGTATGCCCACTAAATAATATTTGGCTGGGGCGGGGCAGTTCCATTGCAATATCTACAATAATCTGCTCTGACAATGATTACACAGAAGAGACCACAAGACCGGGTATAGAATTATGAATGCAGTTTCAAAAGAAGCTTCTGTACAGTGAACAGAGAGCACTATAAATCATAAAATAACCTAAAATTTTGATGACTTTGGGCCTCAACAGTTGGAATTGAGAAGCGTGACGACGGAAGTTTTGTAAACGAAGCAAAAGCAGCGATTCTATGAGATTCTTTCAGAGTGGAGACATTATTGGTAATATCAAAATGCCTTTTTTTGCCGAGTAAATCGCGGGAGTGCATGTGGCGAGAACAGGTATTTTGTACTAATATTCCTGGAACTGAATATATACGGGCCGGTCGGATCTTAATGCGGTTCCAGTGGTGGATGGATGATACATCGAGGTCAGGTCAGATCTTTTTAATAGTTTGGAACGGTGAGTTGTAGACACCACCGATAGAGTCGCAATAGGAAGGTTCTTGCCAGGCAACGTGTGAATCTCTGAACATTCGTCGTTTTGGAGTTTGTATTGTACAATGTATAGCCCATTGTCAATTAACAAATTTTCGCCAAGTTGTTTATCCTTCCAATTCTTTGAGCAATATTTTAGTACTGGTCATTTTTGTGTTTTTCTGTGTTTACGAACGCCAGATTGGCGGATTTTTTCTGTGTTTTCAGAAACCCCATATTGGCGACCGTTACTTTTACGATATATTGTAGTAGACAGATTTATTTGAAGTGTTTAAAATTCCAGATTGGTGACGGTTACTTTCACGATATATTGTAATAGAGAGATTTATTTGAAGTGATTATTTTCATCTCTTCTCCATTTAACCACAAAGCCTGAACCACTTTCTTCCCATCCACTTAACCAAAAAATTCGATCACAAAACTGTTTAAAGAAATTGGAATGATTTCATCGTTAAAATTTACTGATTAAACATTTAGGGGCTTTGAATAGATGGTGATCAGGGGTTTATTAAAGCATTTTTTGATGTGAAGTCATTGGTTCAATTCCTCTACGTCAAAATCAGCCCCACCCACACCTGATGTGAAGTCATTGGTTCAATTCATCTACATCAAAATCAGCTCCACCCACACCAGCCCAAAACTGAGTTGAGGTATGTTTGGAAATGGGGGTTTGATAACTTGTTATGCTTACAAGCGTATGTCTTCTCCCCTTCAAATTTAAATTTTGATATGGAAATGGGGGTTTGATAACTTGTTATGCTTACAAGAACCTCCCACTCAGTTAAACAAATAAATGATCTAGCTTATATATGACATTTGCGGAAATAAATACTTGAAACATGTGTATGTTTTCTTTTAATTGTTTAAATGCTTTAAGTCCCTTTGTTTCTGCTGATATTAAACACATATAACAGCGATATAATGTAGCAAATAAACATCCACACATAACATCATATTTAATCTAGGAGTTCACCCGAATATCGTGGGCTACGTCTCCTTGAGCTTTTGTCATTTTGACTTGGCTCTTTGGGATTATTAACTCCAAAGGTTAATGAACTGAACCAATGGGCTTAGAAAACCATCTATATCCTTGTCATGGCTGTCATCACTCTGCAAATAGATCTAAGTTCCCTTATATTTGATTCCTTCAATCAGTGCTCTGAGCTACACTGAGCTTTTTGATGGCACTAACTCCTTCAAAAAATTTTAAATGTCATTGAAACCTCATCTACTCTCTCCAACACATATAAGACACCAACAATAGACTGATTATTTGCTCAAAATGAGCATTGCATTCCCAAACTAGGCCTTTCTCCACGAATGACATTGGGTTGCTTTAAACTTCCCTGTAGCATCTCGGCCTTTAGAAGTCTTCAAATGCTTCTAAAATTCCCTGCAATGGATTCAGAATGCTCTTTACCGTTACGAATAACTGTTGGTTTGCTGAGAACAAGTACTGGTAGCTCCTACAACTGCCTCCAACACTTGGTGGCCTTAAGCTCCAAAATCTCCTTGGATGAAAATCTCTATGAAGATGACTTAGCTTCTCTAGAATATTCCATTGGCTTTAGAAGGCTCTAATTAGCCTAGCTAACCTCTTGTTTCACTCTCTCTCTCTCTCCCTCTGGCTCTGTATGAAAACTGCTCCTGGAGTGCATTTCATCAATATCCCCTAAGGATACTCCACCAAATTTGGTGAACTGCTCCTAACTCCAGTTAAATTTAGCATATCTGCCTAAGTTTATCTGCTTCACCAGGCTGACCGTTGGAGGTGACTATTACAACTAATGTTGGGCACGCATATGAGGCAGTATAATCCCAACGGTTAGGGATAATCTTCATCGGAAGAATTTCAAATAGCAAAATCTCCATCATCGACCTATCCCGCTTGATCCAACGACTATCACGTCGTCTGCTCACCAACTAACTCGGACAATCTCCACCGTCGATGTGACCCATCCAATCGAACATCTGTCGCACAATCTCACGTGAAATCTTGCTCGATCGATATCCGAACGAGAGCACACGAGAAAATTGGTTTTCTTGTGCTACGTGACGTCTGCTAAGGTTAATCACGTAGAATTTAGAAATACCATTTCCAGCCTTTAGGGCACGCGAGATATCACTTACCTCTTTCCGAATACTACCCACGTGCTCAATACGGAAAGGTTTAGCGCTTACCCCAAAAGGAATATTCGAGGGAATACTAATCTTTTTTAATATTTTCAAAAACCAAATTAATCTTGATCAAATGTCTAAAAATCGCAGTTTACTCGATTTTTCAAATTACGATAACTCCTTCATATGGTACCGGTTTTTCGAACCATTCACGGCACGAGAATTAAAAAGACGAGATCTATCCGATCACTCAAGATCGACACTCTTTCAAAGACTTTGAAGTTTGAACTAGCATTAAGGTCTTGAATCAATATTTGATAAATCCTCAACTAATTATACTAACTAAATTTAACAACTAATCCTCAATAACTTATTTTACCACTGATTATTAACGTTTAGGAAATATAACATACCAGTATATTATCAATCAGGTTTAAGAATGGAGTATTATCAATCAGGTTTTGGTCATATACTTTTAACATTTTGTTTATAGCATTGTTTAATTAGCACATTTTTTTATGTAGGTGGTATATTTTAAAATATATATAGATAACACTGAAGTTAAACAATTGGTGGAGCTTTATTGCTTACAGATCTTGAAATATATGGATAGCAATTAAAAAGAATTAGTTGCATTTTATTATTTTAAAGATTTTAAAATATCCTTAAAATTTATAATTTGAATAAATTTTTGGAATGCATAAATAAATTCAATTTTTAATTTTTTTTTGGAATTTATAATTCTAATAATTCCCCACCAAAATTTTCATTCCAATAAATCTCTACCAAACTTTTAACAATAAAATATACCCAAAATTACTTCTAAAATAAAAGTTAAACTATGACTTCCTTTCGGATGGTAGTTTAATTACAAAATACCCTTTGTATCTATTTTGGTTTGTTTGGGCAAATCGTATATCGAACATATATCTATTGTATTACAGTGTATGCTGTCAGACATCGCTCACCCTCACATACTGTGTACTTCCACTCCAATTACCCCGGACTGTTGACTGCATCTTCAATATGATAAGCATTAATGTATTATGACGGACTGCATGAATGCCTCTAGGGCAATTTTGGTGCAGAAATGGGGCAGTTACTTTTGCTGAAATTTCTTGCGATTTAGCAAGCAAATTCCTTATCTCAGAAAGCTGTCCAATCCTCTTCTCAAGATGAAAGCGAAATACCAAAGTTTTTCAAATTCGTTCCTGTTTTCCTGACGTTTTTAGATTGGTAAAAAACTACAATTTGATTTTTTTTTAAACTACGAGCTGTGAGCAGTAGCACACATGGGTGTTTGAACTGTAGAATATGATGAGAGATGTGCAAGGCGGTAGATAAATTACAACGATGTTGCTGTCAGGTGGTCCACTCGCCATATCTTTCTGCAGTACTTTTTGGAAGGTGCAGAACACTTGTTATCCGCGTCTGATTCTTTTCAGACGAGGGACAGCGTCACAAGCCAGTTCTGTAGGTAGCATACGAGACGGAGCGGTATAGATGACTTTTTCACATTTTGGTGAGTCCATTTTTCCATGTCTGATAGCTAATTTATTGGACTTTTTCTTATTAGTCAAGTTTTTGGGAGCGTTTGATTAGAAATGGAGAAGATTGGATTTACTGATTAGAAATTGAGAAGATTGGATTTACTGTTAGTAACTTTTGCACGCAACTGAATCCATTTTTAATTGAAAATGTAATTTAAATAATAAAACATCAAAATCTTATAAGTATTTTTTTATGATGATTAAACTTATTTATAATTAAAAATATATTTACAAAAATGAAATATTGAAATTCTATTAATAATTATATAACTAAATTTTTTTAAAGAATAAAAAAAACTATGTAAAAATGAAACATTTCTTATATAATTATTAGAAACATATATTTTTTTAATTAAAATATAGTTAAATATTTATAAAGAATAAAAAAAACTATATAAAAATGAAACATCTCTTATATAATAATTATTAAATTATTAGAAACATATTTTTTTTTAATTAAAATATAATAAATATAATATGTCAAAATAAAATGAACTCATATTAAACTAAATGCTTATAGCAATCAAAATACATATTTGTCATTTGGACACTCAGAATTAACAATGCTAAAATAAGATTAAATATTGAAAATGAAATGCTTGTAGTAATCAAAATACATATTTGTCATTTGGACACTCAGAATTAACCATGCTAAAATAAGATTAAATATTGAAAATGAAAAACACTTTGTGAATCCTAGATTTCATCCTTAGGATTGTGTATAAGATCAAAAATATTCTAAAGCTATTAAATCTATATCATCTATATCTATATCTATATATATATAAATTGAAATTTTAAAAACCCTATTCCAATCATGTTTATCAACATATTGTTTGAAGAATATAATAGGTTTTAACATTTTTATTTTTATTTTTATAGATGATTGGAATTCACTATATGTTTGATAATTAATAAATATTTTATAATAAAGTAAATAATATATTTAAAAATCAATATATAAATTGTAATAAAGTAATAAATGTTATATAAATTGAAATACAAAATTTTAAAATGTAGATTTTCCAAAGTTGAGTATATAATGATTATGATGTGTTTGGAGCATTGTGAAATTCTATTTATTTTGTGACATCTTTGCGAGTTAATTCTCCTTTGTAAAACTTTCTCTTTGTAATTGTATAATTATAAATTAAAAGTGGCAGCGAAAGGGACAAATTCCATTACTTGAGAAGAAAGATTACTTGAGGAATTTGGTTGTTGTAAGTGGGTTTTAATGAGCTGATTGTGTATTAAAATTCAGCTGGAAAAATGAGGGCACATTGCTTTGGACAAAAAAAATACAAACAAGAAAGGACAAAAATAAATGGGAAGTATGGTCTACACTGTCAAGGTAGTTGGTTTGCATAGACCACTAAGGAAAAGAACAAAACCATCATGGTTGAGATGACAAAGCGAGTTACAATGATGAACAATGGAGGGAGGAGACATTCTATCCATAGACATCTTCTCACGTGCTGAAGGGAGACTTGATGCACACAAAGAAGAAGGGAAAATAATGTAATAAGAAGAAAGGTCTATGGGAAAATCACCAATGACTCATACACATAGGAAAAGAAGGGAACATGAAAAGAGGATGCTAAAAGACATGAGGGTTAAGCACACTGCTAAGAGGGCAGAGAAGTTTACTGATCCGAATTGGATCATTATATTTTTTTTCATCCATATCGATGCATTTGGAGTGGATAAAGTGGAGGAATATGCTCACGAGAACATTTTTATCGGTGGGACGTAGTTTGACGAAATGAGGTCTGAAACCTTTTAAGAGGGTTTTGAGGTATCAAACAAAGTTTTTTGGGGGTAAAACTTTGTCACATTAGCATGCACCTTTTCATGTTATTCTACACAAAGAGACCATTCCAATGACTTTTTACACATATAGTTCAGAAGGATGCTGTGCCAGCCCCCATTATTTATGGAAAAGGGGCTAGCCACGTGTTTGTGATGTAAAAAACTATAGAAGAGTCTATTTTGTAACTCTAGTTAAGAGTTGATATAGTCAAACTTAACCACTAGTATGATATTGGGTTGTGTTATAATCGTGCCATTAGAAGGAAGAGGCATTCCATTCGTTGGAGAGCATTTTGTTCCATAGCTGAGTAAAGCTAGCCAGGAAAGATAGGAGGTAGAGCACAAAGAGAGGATATGTGCACTATAGTAGCCCATAGGCCACATACATTACTTCTTTGTACCCGCATCCATATTTCCAAATGGAGAAAGAGAGCGAAGCGACTTCACCTTCTAGCTGGGTTTTCTCCTGCATTAGAGGAAATTTTATTTTAAAAGGTTAACATTGAATTTCCATGTTATAATGTGTAAGTCAATTAAAATAATTTAAAATTCAAAAGAGATACAGGTGTGAATAGGAAGTGGTAAATATTTTATTAATATAACTTACCTCTCTTAAGCGTGAATGTTGCCCAAGTGACACCAAACTACATTAAATATTAAAACTAAAATAAATGTCATATTCTATAAAAGTTATAGTATCGACACTAATTTAATGACATGTGATAAACGTAACATTTATTTGGGTAATTTCGATAAAATTAAAATAATAGAAATGATATATTGAAAAATTTCTACATGACATTATTTTATTAATTTTTAAATTTTTTCTTAGGTGGCTATTTTTGAGTTGAAATTTCCTCTAATTTGAAAGGGTTTCCTAGAGAGCATATCTTGTGGGTTATACGTGTTTGAGCTTATTTTGTCGTTCTCTACTTTCTTGCATAATTTATATTCGCATGCATGTACTAATTATAGTTAAATCCATAGATATTAAAGTTTAATAAACTATAATAGTGTAAAAGTTCAGTGTTTTAATATATTATTTATCAGATTTGTTGTGGAAAATTGTCCAATGGAATATCCATGATAGTTTATGGATCATTTGGTATCAGAGCAGGTTTCTTTGTTTATTTGTGGATATTTGTAGGGGATCTAGGTCGACGAGGTTGAAAATCGTAAAACCCTAATGATCACTAACGAATCTGTAAACGAACCTCATGATCCTATAGAGGTGAGGTTTTTCAGCTAGAACAACAAGTCCCAGATATAAAATGCAATGTAAACCTCCCCATAGCGGCCCTAAGCAATAAGATGAGGATGTTTGGAGAAGATGGGGGTTCGAATGCAAAGGAAAAATCAGAATAGGGATCAGAAGATTGGGGAGAAATGAAAAACCATTTGAAGAAAGGACCCAAAAAAGATAAACCCAGTTCGAGTGTCGTGAACCAATTGTAGTCCCTATTTAAAATTGAATCAAAAGTTGATATCAAGACGTACCATGGCGAGATCGACGCTCTGAAGCTGAACCACTAGTTTCAACAACTGCAAGTTTATTTCAGTGTCCATCAGATTGAGGAAGGGCAAAAGATCTCATTTGCGTGGCTGAAATTAGAGGGCCATGCACTAACTTGGTGGGAGAGCCACACAGAAAACATGATGTTGGAGGGAGAATCTCTAGTGACTAAGTGGGAGGATTTAAAAACCCTCATTAAGTCATAGTTTTATCCCATTGGCTATGTGAAGGACCAATGGATCCAGTGGCATTACTTCAGGAAACATTTAGGCCAAAGCATGCAGAATTACACCATAGAATTTAGAAAGATTACTATAATGTTAAGTATCTCTCCAAATAACCCATATGTACTCGTAAAGTATTTGGGGGTTCTCCACCACCATCTGCGTGAGCAAGTGATGTTTTTCAAACCCAAATAGGTGGATGAGGCTTGTGTACATGCATAGTACCTAGAGATCATAGGCTTGAAAAGAGTGCAATCAAGTGGATCGAAGAAGAAGGAGAAATGAGAAGCTTCTAAGGAGGGGAAGAAGAAGGAAAAAGGTGGAAAAGATAAAAAGACTGCAACCACAACACACTAGTGCAAAGATCCTAGAAACCATTGTAACCACTGCAATATTGATGCCCATATAGAAGAGAAGTGATGGAAATTACATCCAGAGCTAATCTCAAAGAACAAGAAGAAAGATAATAAGAAGAATATCATGGGCACTGATTCGAACAACCAAGTTGAAAGCAATTCAGACGTGGGTGAGAAGATCGTATGTACATCAATGAAGAAGGAGGTGAATCTGAATAGCCTTGAACAATAGGAAGAAAAAGAAATGACCAAACTCTTCCATATAAAGATACACGTCAAGAAGATAAATATTGATGCTTTGTTTGACTTAGGATCACAGGCGAATCTCATTGTAGTAGAGCTCTTCAAGAAGTTGGGACTGGAAGTTTGTGATTACCCAAATCCATATCTGTTGGGATGGGTAAATAAGGATGTAGAGATAAAGGTAACAAAACAATGCAAATTTAGATTTTCTATCAGTGTTTATTTTATTGATGAAGTAGATATGGATGTGGTTCCCCTTGATGTATGTGGAGTCATGTTTGTGATTCCAGACATTTACATGCATGATGCAATATTCATGAGGAGAGATAACTAGTACCAAATCATTAAGGATGGAAAACCATTCATCATCAACACACACAAAGGAAAGTAAAAAATTTCATTAGTAAGTGCTAACCAAGCCAAGAAATTGATGAGTTCCAGCAAGAAGTATGTTTTATTTTTAAGAGAAATTCAGTCTGAAGAGGAGTCAATAAGAGGCAAGGCATCCCTAGAGGGGTGTACTAAGAAACATAAACAATAATTGGAGGAGTTGTTACGGGCATACAAGGATGTGTTTCGAGAGCCTAAAGTGTTACCACCTAAGAGAGAAGTGGAGCATGAGATCCAACTATTACTAGACTCCCCATTGTGAAATATTGGACTGTACAAGAAGTCTGTTATAGAAGTAAGTGAGGTGAAGAAACAACTGCAACCGTTGTTAGAACATGGTGTCATTCAATCGAGTACATCACCATGTCGGTCGCCCATCATCATTGTGACAAATAAGGATGAGACTTTCCATATGTGTACATATTACAAGGCGTTGAATAAAATCATGCTCATGAATAGATACCCCCTACCCAGGATAGGTGATTTGCTATACCAGTTGTAGGAAGCAAAGTATTTCACCAAGTTGGACTTGAAGTCTATGTTTCACCAGGTTTGAGTGAAAGAAGAAGATACATGGAAGAATGCCTTCAAAACCAGGAAAGGTTTGTATGAGTGGTTAGTTATGCCATTTAGCCTGTGTAATGCACCAACTACATTTATGAGATTAATGAATGATAAATTGCACCTTTTTATAGATTCAGTTGTTATTGTCTATCTAGATGATATAATAGTATATAGTGCTACCTGGGAGGAGCTTATTTTACATTTGATGCAGGTGTTAGAAACATTAAAGAAGCACCAACTGCTAGAAAATATCAGGAAGTGTGAGTACGCGTAGTAGTCTTTGGTGTATCTTGGGTATGATATCAGTGGAGGAGAGCTAAATATAGATCCTTCTAAGATGGAGGCCATCATGAAATGGTTGATGCATACTAAGTATTTCGAGGTCAGGAATTTCATTGGGGCAACACAGTATCTAAGGAAATTCATAGCCTCATTTTCAGTGGTAGCAGCACCGCTCCATGCCATAACAAGAGGTGGCATGAGTTTCCAGTCGAGAAAAGGTCAAGAGAAGGCTTTTGAGGAGCTAAAGAGGAAGATCAGTTAAGCACCATTTTTGGCATTACCAAACTTTCATCGGCCCTTTGAAGTGGAGACAAATGCGAGTGGGCATGCAGCAACATGCTATAGGAGTTGTCTTGATGCAAGGAAGAAGGCCCAATTTCTACCATTCTGAAGTATTTCATGGGGAAATTCTTAACTACTCTACCTACAATAAGGAGCTCTATGCCATGGTGCAAGATGTGAAGAAGTGGGAGCACTATCAGATGGGAAAGGAGATAATAATCCACATAGATCACCAGCTATTACAATTCTTGCAGGTCCAAAGTAAGCTACAACAAACCATACATTACAAGTGGATGGGGTTTTTACATCAGTTTCATTTGGTGATCAAGTATAAGAAGGGAAACACAAATAAGTTGGCTCATATGATTTCAAGGCCACCCACATGAAATATTACAACATTGGGGACTCTTATGCATATTGAGCCATTCACCCATGATGCACACAGAGAGGCATATTCAGAAGATGAGAACTTCAAGGAGGTGTATCGGCAGTTGCATAGTCATAGTCATGTGCACAATGGCGATAGCATGGTTGACTATCATCTCCAGGATGGGTTACTCCATATGCTGGATAAACCATGTGTTCCTAAAGGTGAGCGATTGTAGTTGATCAAAGAGGCACACACCTCCAAGGTTGTAGGGAACTTTGGTGTAGGGAAGGTCGTGGCTAACTTGTAGAGGTATGTGTATTACCCAAGATGCAAGAGCATGTAGCTAGGTTCATAAGAGGAGGAATGCTTTGTTGTACCAACAAGCCTAGCAATAGGAAACAAGGTTTATATCATCCCTTACTTGTAGCTACTTATCCTTGGGAAATCATTTCCATGGAATTTGTGGGAGGTTTACCGACAACTAGGAAGGGACGTGACTATCTGTTCATGGTAGTTGACAGGTTCAGCAACATGTGTGTTCTGATGCCTTGTAAAAAGACCATCAGTGAACAAGAAGCAACAAACTTATTTTTTGGACAGGTCTTGGTGCACTTTGGGATACCAAGGAGCATTATTTCAAAGTGGGACACAATATTTCTCAGTGCATTATGGACTACACTGTGGGAGAAGATGGACACGAAATTGAAGAGATTTACAACATTCCATCCACAGACAGATGGGAAGACAAAAGAAATCAACAAGACTTTTGGTGCAACTTTTGAGGGGATACAACCAGAAGCATCTAAAGGCCTAGGATGAAAAATTGGTATATATGTAACATTCTTATAATACAACAATCCCCACTTCTAAAGGAAAGTTCCCATTTGAGACTTGTTTTGGCTATTTGCCACCTTCACCTTTGGATATTCCTTATGAGAAACAATGAGGAGTGGGGGAAGATTTTACAGGAGATGCTTTGAGGGATGAAAAATTTATAGAGAATATTAGGAAAATCCATCTAAAGGTACATGAAACACTGTAGGAGTTGCAGGAGAAGTATAAGGTCAGGCATGATCAACACAAAACAGAGAAATCATTCAAGGTGGGAGATGTAGTATGGTGACAGTTGAACAAGGAAAGATTGTAGGGGCTTGCACTACAACAAAAGCCTGTGACTAGCATCCTTTTCTTCTTCCTTTTTTGCATCTAGAGCCCATTTTTGGTGCTATTTGTGTCCATTTATAAAATATGGTGCAAAAATTGATGCAAAGTTTGCACTGAGTTTTTCACCAAGTCTTACACCAATTTTAGCACCGAGTATTGCAATAGGTTTTGCATCAGGTTTTACACCAGGTTTTATTCCAAGTTTTATGCCAAGTTTTGTGCCATCCTTTGCACCATTTTTTGCATCAAGTTTGGCACCTAATTTTGTTTCACCAACTTTTGTATCATTTATTGCATCCACTTTTTGCGCCTACTATTGCATCAACTTTTTCATCATCTCTTGCATCCTCTTTTGCATCATTTTTTAAATTACTTTTTGCATCCATTTTTACATCATTTTTTGCATCCCCTTTGCATCAAGATTTGCATCAGGTTTTGTGTCTCATATTGCATCTACTTTTGCATCTAATTTTGTTGCATCAACTTTTGCATCATATTTTTCATCCATTGTTGCACCCATGTTTACGTCCACTTTTGCATCCCTTTTTGCATCTTATTTTTCATCTTCATTTTCTTCTTTTTTTGCATCTATCATTACATCCACTTTTGTTGGGACACTATTTGCACCATGTTTTGTACTTACTATTGTACCCACATTTGCCTCCAATTTTGCATCAAAATATTGCATCTATTTTTGCATCCACTTTTGTGTTGGGTGTTGCATTTCATTTTGTATCATCTTTTGCATCTACTTCCATTGCATCCATATTTTTCATCCAATTTTGTTTCTGCTGTTGCACCCATGTTTGAATCCATTTTTTCATCCCTTATTGCATCTTGTCTTGCATCCAAGTTTGCATATTTTTTTGTGTTTTTTATTACATCCACTTTCTGATCTACTTTTGTTGTGCCATATCTTGTGCCTATCATTGAAACCCTCATTTTCTTCCAATTTTGCATCCACATTTGCATCCTCTTTTGTGTCCAAGTTTGCATCAAATAATTTGTCTGTTTTTTGCATCCCATTTTGCATCTACTTTTACATCCACTTCTGATGTGTCCAATTTTGAATATAATTTTGTGTCCACTATTGCACCCATGTTTGGTCCATGTTTACATCCATTTTTTAATCCAATTTTGCCTCCTTTTTGCATCCAAGTTTGTGTCTTTTTTTTTCATTGTTGTATCCACATTTATTTCACTACAATTCATGCTAAGTTTTATGCTTACTATTACACCCATGTTTTCTTCCACTTTTTCATCCATGTTTGCACCCTATTTTGTGTCCAAGTTTGCATCAACTATTGCATCTAATTTTTCATCCACTTTTGTGTCAATTTTTCTGTCTTGTTTTGCATCTACTTGTGTTGTGTCCACTCTTCATCCAATTTTACATCTATTGTTGCCCCCATTTATTTTTTTGACTTTTGCATCCATTTTCCAACACTCATATAATTTTTGCATTGATGATATTTCTTATGACATTAACAATTATGAACAACTGACGACAATCAATAATTATGATGATGATGATAATGATGATGATGACGATGGCATGAATTGTGATTATTATGATAATCAAAATGATGATAAAGATGATGGGGGTTATAAAGAAAATGATGATGATGAAAATGATGATGGCGATGCTAAGGACCTTGGACAATCTTCCCAATTTTTAAATGTTTTCATGGTCATAATCATAATCATTATATTTAGAGTCATCTTCCAAGTCATCATCATTTGATCATCATTATCATTATTTTCATCTTGGTCATCATCAACAACAATAATTGCATGAATGATGATTATGATGTTCATGATGAAGTTGACAACAATGATGATAGAAATTACATTAATTATGATGATGGGGATGAAGAAAATTATAATGATGATGATAATGGTAGTGGTGATGATGATCATCGATCATCTCTAAAAAATAAAGTTGTCATTTCTCTTGCATATATCATGTGTCCTAACAACCCTTTTTGAGCACTCGTAATATTTTTTGGGTTGATGATATTTCTTACGAAACCTATAATTATGAACAATTGACAACAATGTCCATAATGATGATGATGATGATGATGGCATGAATGGTGATTATGAAAATAATGCAATGATGTGATTTATGGTGATGATGATGATGATGATAATGAATATGATGACATTCCCTCTAAACTAGGGAGATACTCATAATGAGACAAAAAAGTACTATAAAGTTGAAATATTCATATATGAAGGGATCTAGATTGATAAGCATCAACAATGATTTAAATCATCATAGCCAACATTGTCAAAATAGAAAGGCCTTGACTAATAAGTTATATATCTCCATTAGATCATAGCATAATGTTGGGAGGCATAAATTTGGACACCAGTACCTCTTTAGGCACTTACCACACTAGGATTTTCATCAGGCATGTCCTCACATGATCATTTCCTAATCCACTATCATAATATTTGACACTAGTAAAAGTCTATCCTCATGACTATTCTTATCTTGGATTAATGTACTCGACTTATGGCAGTTAGTCCTAGTCAAAGCACAAATTCTCAAAGAATATTGGTCCCATCTGTTTATCTAATCCACCATCCTCCCTATTGGTGTCTTTAGTAAGCTTACGACTGTTAGTCTCGGCCATAGTACATGAAAAATGGATGATATGGTGTCAATGCTCACTCCCTCTCAACCAAGGAGGAGACATCCACAAGCATAAGTGTTTCTCAAGAATACCCATCATTTTCATAGGGAATAACATCATTAATTTTTTTCATCACATGACACCTTTATGATTGAGAATTCATAGATTTGTGGCAAAATATTTCCCCTTTTTGTCATTTGTGATGAAAGAAAATCGAAAAGTGAAAGCCAAAATCATTAAATATACACTATAATGATTTATCTAAGTCTAAACTCTAAGGTTAAATTAAAAAGTTATGTAAATATTATATCTATGAGTTGTTCAAAACTTGTGAAAACCTTATTTGCTAAGTCCTATATATAAGAAAAATCAAAAGAAATAAAAATAAGGCCCAATGAATGGTAACTCATGTATTCACACCCTCTTTGGAAAACATATGAATATACACACTCCTAGTCACACTTGATCACATGTTTGTGATGGTTAAATCATGAAGTCCTCTTTTCCCTTTCATTTTCATTTCATCCTTTAAGCACCTAATTGAGGATCTAGGGAATTTTTCTTGCCTAAGGGTTTCATGTCTACTCTTGGTTTACTTATATCACACTATAGTCAATCATGTGATGGAGTGAAATACTTAAGTTTGTGGAGTTATTAGAACATTGTATTAAGTTAGTCACCACACACACATGTATTACATGTCATTGATCCACATGTGTGGGTTGGAGACTCATTGCTTGAGAAATTTAATGGATACTACTTTAGGGCCTTAATGGTATATCTTACTAAATCTCTTCGTAAACGTTGTGATTCATCCTTTCTGTTCCTCGAGACACTTGATAATATTGAAGTCACTCCCAATAATCCACGGAGATGGGGAGTATAACTTACTTGTGCTGGAAATAGAATTGAGAAATAGAGGTTTTCCATTTGCGATATTGGAGTCATAGACATTGGATACATGGTAGTAGTCCTCGATGTCAATTAAATGAAATTATATTATCATAATGCGAAAATAGGTAAACATATTGGTAACCTTGATGCCCTGAACATTTCAAATAATAGCCATTCCACCCAAGTATATCTAATCATCAATCACTACTACTTGGAAATTCCTCCCTCATTTTCTAATTATATGAGGTAGAACCTCACTTAATATTTTTATTTCTTATATCAACATTATTGATGGGTGCTTTGCGTACCATTTTTGTTTTAGGAGTATTTGTTTTCCTTTGCTATTGAGGTCCCTCATGTTCCATGAGACTATTTTCATGGGGAATTTACACAGAAAGGAAGTATAATGTGACTAAAAAAACATGTTCCAAGATTTAAGTTATTGGACAATGCCACTTCATGACTCCTATATTTCCTTAACCTAGGACTAAATGGTGAACTTGATAGCCTTAAGGAAAATTAACCAATGAAAATCTCAAAAAGAGGTGACTTTTGACTTTATCACATACAAGTTAATATACTAAAAAAAACATCCATAAAAATTTCATCAATGAATGAATATTTAAAAAAATATCCAAAACAATTTCATCAAGCAGTGAAGCATTACATTATAAATTACAATCTATAAACCTTTTGGGAACTTTTTGCTAAACCATGTTCAAAACCAACATATTTAATATTAATATTTAACAATAATATGAAAAATAACAAATTTTCATAAATTAAATAACATGTTATCAATCCTAAGAAATGTCACTAACATAAGACTAAAGATCATGCAACTAATGGGAGTGGCCACTCAAGGCCACCATAAGACAACTAATCTATTAAGACAAGGATTAATGGGGAAAGAAATCTACAAAGGACAAAGGCAAACCTATTTTAACTTTATTGTTTTATTAGGTGCAAGTTGAACATCTCAAGATATAATGAAGAGAATAATTAATTTTATTGCATTAAGAAAACCCAAGCACATTCTATAACTTAGCAAGGAAGAGATGTATAATACCCATCTCAGCGACACAACGCATGGCATTAAGTTACTTTTTTATATATAATTTAAACTTATATCATAAAATCACAAATTTAGCATGAATGGATGTTTAAAATCCATTTTTATAAAAAGAAAATAATTTTTGTTATAAAAAAAAAACCAGAAACTAAATATATTTTTTTAGAAAATAAAAAAATACTAAACTGAATATATATTAAAAAAAAAAAAAACTAAACTTAAGCAAATATATATATTAATTCAAAATATTTTTTTGAATTTTTTTAAACACTTCCCTCCATTCTAAGAAGCAAAAATAATAATAGAAATAAGGATGGACCAAAAATATTCCTTTCCTTGGTAAGTGTTTCCCACCATTCATTCCACTCACTCGAGTTATTTCATAAAACAAAGATAAGTGTTATTTCACACTCTTTTGGCAAAGCCTATTGAGATTCTCTTATGATATATCTATTCCTTGATGCAGTCCTTGATATATTGATCAAGTTTTGATTCCTTGGAGATTAATTAGAGCAATGAAAACATGAATACTCTTAATTCCTAGTTCAGTGCCTCTAATGGTGGACAAAAGGCAAGGGAGGGGTTGCTATCGTGGTCATAACTCCAAGTTCATTGTCTCTGATGGTGGACGAGGCAAGGAAGGGGGTTGCGGTCATGGTCGTGGTCGTGGAGTTTTCTATTTTACATTATATTTAGAGAGTTCAAAGCAATTTGAATGGAATCATTGTTGTCACTAGGTATAATGGATTAAGTGTGATAATGGATAAAATGAAGTAATTATTTGTGAGCATTTGTTCCTGAAAGAACATTAGGATCCATCTTATTATAGAGAAAAGTACATGCATTAAAAACAACTCAATATTTCATGTGACATTCATATTATGTCCGACTTATTTTTCATTAAAAACAATTTACTTTTTCATGTGACATTCTTTTTTTGTTAAAATTTCTTCTATTTCTAATCTGAATTACAATTGTAATTTTAAATAAAGCTTCCAGTAAATATTAATTTACCAATTCTACATGGAAATCATAAGAAACATTCACAATATAATATGAAGAACAAATGGGTACCTACTTCATATTGATTAAAAAATGATTCTACTACTTAATGTGAATTACAAATGTAATATTAGTTGGATCTCCAATATATCTTAAGCCATATTTTCATTTTATTTTTAGTACTATTAAATGTTATTATGTCCTACCTCATTTTATTTTTAGCATTGTAATAAAAATATGCATTTTTCTATAGAATTAGTACTAACATGTAATATTGTTTTTTTTTCCAGAATGCTATAGGTAATGACCACGAAGATGATGATATAGACTATGTTTAATTTACATCATATATCAGAGATGATGATGATGAGGATGGCGATGGAATTGGTGATGATTATGTGGATGATATTATCAGGATGGTCAAGATGATGATCTTGGAAATGATCATGAGGATGAGCCTGGCTATGATTTTCATGGTGCTAGCTAGCCATGTGTTATTTTTTATATTTAGTTGGATGTCTTAATATGGTAATCATACATTTGAATTTTAGTTTATTTGAATAATGATGATGATACTATCGGTACTATCTTGTTACCTTGTGAATATGTTGAAAATTGTTTACAATTTTTTTATGAAGAATTATTATGTATGATGAGATTCCTATTTTTTTATGGATGTTGTGAATTTACCTTAGCATAATGATATCTATGAAACATTTCTATTTGGTAATCTTATATTGACTTTTAGTTGATTTGATTAAATATGATGATGATATTATCATTTTTATCTTGTTATTTTATGTATATATTGAAAATTATCAACATTATTTTGATGGACAATTATTATGTATGATGATATTACTATCTTTTGATGGATGTTGTGAATTTACCTTAGAATAATGGTGTTCATGAAATACTTTGATATGATAATCACACATTTGAATCTTAGTTGATTTGATTAAGGATGATGAGGATATTGTTAGTATTATCTTGTTACTTTATATGTGTTGAAACCTGTCAATGATTTTTTATGGAGAATGATTATGTATGATGACATTACTATTTTTGGATGTAATGTTGTGAATTTACCTTGGAATAATGATATCTGTGATAAATGTTGATTTAGTAGTAATATATGTATATTGAAAATTGTCAATGATTTTTTGATGGAGAATTGTTATATATGAGGATACTGCTATATTGTTTATGAATGTTGTCAATTACCCTTAAATTTTCTTACAAATACTAAGTTATGAATTTGAATTGTGATATATTCTTAAATGTGTTATACATAAAAAAACCTCCTCATCATCTTGGAGGAGAATACTATGTTGTTGGTTCAAATACGCCTTTCTCCTAAACTATATAAGCCTATAATACAAGTTGTGTACCATGAGGACCATGGTATCCTAGCCTATAACAAGTTGTCCCCTTCATCTAAATTTTGTTACCAAAAGAATAACCACCTAAGAAAAAATTAAGAAACTAATAAAATAATGCCATGTAGACAATTTTTTAATATATCATTTTTATTATTCTTTTACCAAAATTACCAAATAAATGTCACATTTATCAAAATAACGATATATGTATTTTATATTTAAATTAATATATTAGCACAAGATTTAATAAATTTTAAATTAAAAAAGCAAATTCAAAATTTAAAGGAAATTTAAATTTAAATTTAGATTACCCAAATAAATGTCACTTTTATAAAAAATAACCATTTACATGTATTTTATATTGCAATTAATTTATTAACACAAAATTTAAGAAAATTTAAATTTAAAAGAAAAATTTAAAATATAAATTTAAGTTAAATTTAAATTTAAGTTACACAAATAAATGCACTTTTATCAAAATAACCATATATTTATATTTTATATTTAAATTAATTTATCAATACAAGATTTAATAAAATTTAAATTAAGAAAGTAAATTTAAAATTTAAATTAAATTTAGGATTTAGGATTTTATATTTAAATTTATTTATTTAACACGCCATGATTTACCCTTCATTAAAAATATTCTAAATATTCTAACTTTTATAGATTAAGATATTAAATTATTTTTAATATTTAATATAGTTTTGGGTCACTTGGGCAGCATTCACAGTTAAATTAGGTAAGTTATATTATTAAAAAAAATCCACTACCTAGTCACACCTATATGTCTTTTAAATTTTAAAAGATTTTGATTGGCTTACACATTATGACATGGAAATTCAATGTTAACATTTTAAAATGAAAATTCCAGAAAAAAAGCTCGAGTTAACTAGAGTTTGACACTCTTGTTCACTTTCAGAAACTCATATGGTGGAATGTGATCTCTTTATCCCCATATTTAGATTTTTCCTAGAAAATAAAAGCATACAAAAGTGGGAAAGAGCCATAAAGCATGGGGAAGCTTTTTCCTAAGCACAAAAGTATCTAAAAATTGGAAAATGCCATTTTTATATGAGGAAACGTTATTCACCCAAAAGCTTTTTCCAAAACTGAACTAATGAGGAATTTAGGAAATCTTCATAGCCTTCACTTTCCTATATATTGGAGGCTTGGCCATTGAGGAAATGATGGGAATTCATGTATTATCACGCTGCTGAGATCTATCTTGAGAGGGAGAGTTTTGGAGCTAGGAGTTGGGGGAGGTGTTGTTGCAACTATATTTAATGGTTGTAACTATCCTCCAATTCCTTTATTAATATAGATTAGTTGTTCTTCCTTCCATATGCTACTATTCATTCTTTACTTATCCTATTTAACTAATGAATGTATGGGATTTTGGTTTATATTTATTTATTTAGTAACATTTATATGTTTATGATAGTTTCAATTATCAAGATATTATGTTGTGAAGTTTTCTTTGTTCTCTCTCTTGTGTGTAGGACCAAGATTTGGAGCTATCTAAGAGCGCTTCCCTGCTACACTAAAAAATCCAACAATACCTATATGCAAGGACTCACATGAATTCATTCTTCTTTGCTTAATCTATACTCTACATCTTGATCTACTAAGAATCTTGAGCCCTAGAACAACCTTTCTCTTAATCAGTCTATCTTAGGTTTCTAGGATAAACTGAGAGGGTTTTATGTTCATATAACTGTGCATTAAATCCTACATAAAATGATATTTAGAAACTGTAATATATTTCACTATGTAATAAAATTAGTAAAATGGAAGTAAAAGTAAAACTCTAAACAAGAAGCCAAAAGTGGACGTAACCATCGATGCAAAATTGGGAGTAGAATTGGATGTTAAACTAGCCATCAAAACAAGATGCAAACAATGAGACAAAAAGGGTTTTAAAGTAGAATTAAAAAAGGGTGTAAAACTAGACACAAAGAAGGGAACAAAATAGGGCATACAAAAAGATACCAAATTGGGTGCAAACAAGGATGTAAAAATGGACACCAAAATGAGGATGCAAATAATGGTGTAAAATTAGGATGAAAATTTGGGTGCAAAAAGGATGTAAGAAAAGACACAAAACAAGAAGAAAAATGGGACTAAAAATGATTGAAACTAAGGATTCCAAAAATGATGCATAACTAGATGAAAATTCAGACTAAAATCTAGGTGCAAAATGAGATGCAAATGTGGACACAAAATGTGGCAGAAAAAAGGATGCAAATTTGGACGCCAAAAAGGATGAAAAATTAGACACCAAAAATGATGCAAAATTGGACATAAAAAATGGTGAAAATTTGGACATAAAAGTAGAAAAAATGGTGCGAAAATGGGCGTAAAAATGGCTCAAATTTGGATGCAACATTGGATGAAAAATGAGGTGCAACAAATGATTAAAAAACTTGGTGCAAAAATAAATGCAAACGTAGACGAAAAAAATGGCTCAAAATTGAACATAACATTATACACAAAATGGGATTCAAAGGTGGATGCAACACATGGTCCAACATAGGGTGAAAATTTAGATGCTCAAAAGGATGAAAAATTGGAAGCAAGAAATGTTGTTAAAAATGATGTTAAATTGGATACAACAAATGACACAAAATTAGGTGCAAAATAGGATGCAAAAAAGGGAGACAAATGAAACGAAAAAGTGGATGAAAAAAATGGTGCAAAAATGGATGAAAAATTTAGCACTAAATCAGATTCAACATGTGGTGAAAAATTAGATGCAAAAAATGGCGTAAAAAAATGCAGAAAAATTGACGTAAAAATAAGTACAAAATTAGAAATAAAAAATGGCATAAGACTAGATGCAAAAACTGGCACAAACTCGATGCAAAAAAAGGCACTAAATCAGATGCAAAAGATGGTGTAAAACTTGATGCAAATTATGACACAAAAATAGAAGCAAAGAATGGCACAAAATAGGAAGAAAAAAATGATGCAAAAATAGATGCAAAAAATGGCACAAAACTAGAGGAAAAACCTATTGTAAAACAAAATGCAAATCTTGGTGCAAAATATGATGCAAAATTTGGCATAAAAAAAGATGCAAAATTTGGCGCAAAAAATGATGCTTTAAAAATTGTACAATAGAGCCAGATTTAGCACCACGCTGATCATCCCAATGGAGAGAAAAATACACTAAAATCTGGTGCTAAATCTGGCATAAATTGCCTGTTTTGTTGTAGTGTTGGTAAGAAAATAAAGGCTCTAAGGTATGGTCACTTTGAGATACTGGAAAAGGTGGGTGATACTGCCTATGTGAGTTTACTCATTTGTGAATGTAGATAATTTGAAACTCTATGAGCCTTCCATGCTATATCAAGAAGAGGAAGAGGTCCTACCTTCTATGGAGGATTTGGCACGAGACGTTTAGGAAAAGTTGAAAAAAGATACAGTTTTGCAGAAGAGGTCCAAAACTAAAAGACAGGGTAAGCATGACATTTGGCATATTGGGTTGAAGGGACAACTTCTAGGCAAAGATAAATGGTACACTAAAGAGAAGCAGGAGGAAAAATTTCCTCACCTCATTCAGTGAAAGCTTTTGGGGACCAAAAGCCTCCCAAAATGGGGAGGTGTGATCTGAATTGGATCATTATATTGTTTGTCATCCATCTCGATGCATTTGGAGTGAAAAAGGTGGAGGAATCATCTCACAGGACCGTTTTTACCAGCACGACCCAGTTTGTGAAACGAGTTCTGAAACCTTACAGGAGCATTTTGAGGCATCAAATGACGTTTTTTGGGGGTAAAAATTTGTCGCTAAAGCTTAAACATTTTCATGGTATTCTACATATAGAGTCCTTTGCAATGGTGCAAGAAGCGCATCAATTGGATTCCATATGCAAAAGTTATGACAATTAGAAGTTGACCTTCCTGTTTTCACACCTATAGTTCGGGAGAATGCCACATCAGCCTCCATTATTTATGGAAAATGGGTTAGCCATGCATTTGTGATGTAAAAGACTCTAGAATATTCTATTTTGTAACTATAGTTAAGAGTTGATGTGGTCAAAGTTAAACACTAGTAGGCTATCGGGTTGTGTTATAACCAGGCCACTAGGTGGAAGAGGCATTCCATTCTTTAGAGAGAATTTTGTTCCATAGCTAAGAAAAGATAGCCAAGATACATAGGAGGTAGAGAAAACATACATTATTTGTGCACTTTAGTAGCCCACGAGCCACAGACATTAATTCTTTGTACCTGCAACCATATTTTTAGATAGAGAAAGAGAGCGAAGAGACCTCACCTTCCAGCTGGGTTTTGTCCCAAAAGGGTTTCCTAGAGAACATATCTCGTGTCTTATGTGTGTAAGAGCTTATTTTTTCATTCTCTACTTTTTTTCATAATTTATATTCACATGCATACACTATTTACAGTTAAATGCACAAATATTAAAGTTTAATACACTGTAATAGTGTAAAATTTCAGTATTTTAATATATTATTATTAGATTTTTTGTGACGAACTTTCCAATGGAATATCCATGACAGTTTACAGATCAATTATGAGGACCAAGATAATTCAGGAGAAGAGATGATCTGAAAATGGGGCTC
Source organism: Pinus tabuliformis (assembly GCA_031772625.1). Lineage (NCBI taxonomy): Eukaryota > Viridiplantae > Streptophyta > Pinopsida > Pinales > Pinaceae > Pinus > Pinus tabuliformis. Next base: position 717,445,478 of record CM062816.1, on the reverse strand, counting down.
TTAGGCTTCTTGTCTAACTTACAAGAACCTCTCCCACTTCCAGAGCTTCAAATTTTCCGAAGTCTTAATGATTTACCAATGTGGAAATAAGAAATGCTTGAGAATAAGGGTGTATGCTTGTATTTGTTTCTAGCTGGTTATTCACTTTAAAATTGGTTGTTTGTGCTGATATGGGAAGGTACTTAAATTGATACACAAATGCATATAACAGTAGTTAAAGTAGTAGTGAAAACAAACACATAAGACAACAATATAATATGGAGTTCTCCCTGATATCTTGGGCTACATCTCCTTGAGCTCTAATCTACTCGATTAGGCTCTCTAGGATTATGGAAATAGTCATTTTACAAGTGCCTACACTTAACTCCAATGTCTTATACAGGAACATTGGGCTCAGAACACCATCTTATCCCTTGGCTCTTGGAGCTCTTCGGCTTTCTAGCTCTGGCTCTTGGCTCTGGCTTTGGCTTCGTGGCTCTGGCTCTGGCTCTGGCTCTGTGGCTCTGGCTCTGGCTCTATGGCTATGGCTCTGGTTCTAGCTCTCATCTCTCACTTCTAGTGCTCGCTTTGGCTTCTTCTCTAGCTCTCTAAGCTCTTTCTCTCGGCCCTTGCATGCCTCGGTGAGTCACTCAACCTCCAGGCAACTCCAACAACAATATGCTGCTATCAATTGAGCTCTCTGGCTTTTCACTTGACCTTCGAGTGGCTCCAAAGACTCTCTGTGCATTCAACATTTGTTCTCTCGCTACTTGCTCCTCTCTCTGCTATGTTCTCTCTGTTCTTGGCTTAAGGCCAATCTGTCTCATGATTGTTTGAATCCCTTCTTTTAGTTGTTACAGTCACTGCATCACCTCATAGGGAAAATGGCCACTTGTTCTGTAATGGATAAGTGTCAGGTTCACCGGAAGCACTCGATCGTTTGAAACGGTTGTTATTTTCGTTTACTCTAAGAATGCCCGTGAAACATGAATCTCTGCAACTCATCGTCCACTTTAGACTCCAAACCTTTATACATCGTAGCTTATTTCTCCCATCAAATCTAGTTTCCCATCGGGCGCAATCTCCGCCGTTAGATCTAGGGCCTCCAGATCCTATGGTTATTGCTCTTATTGCGTGGATGACTTTCTCAGATGTTAGCCCACGATGAGAGCGGTTTCCTCTCTCATCTTCCGAACACGCGTCATTCACTATATGGCATTGCTAGGTCCTCTGACAAACCCTCTTACCACTTGAAACGCCTCCGATATTCTGCTAGTTTTGGAGCGCGGTTTTGGAGCGTGGGACCTGGCTATCATTTCAGCGCTTTTCCCACGGTTTCTTAGCTTTCTTTGTGACTGAGAAATTGGGGCTTTACCATTTCGAGGGGTTTTTCCCAGCAATGCACGATTAGCACTAATCGCGCATCAGAAACAGCCTCTGATTTCTGGTCTGAGCCTATTAACTACCATTTTTGCGCCATGCATAGTCCCCATGGGCCAACGGTCAATTTGCTTTGACCAAAGCTCCTCGTTGCTCTGTGCTGGCTGCAAATTGTCATTGTTCAGAGGTTATTTTTGATAGGCTTTGACATCCATAAGACTTTAAACCTCGGTATGATTTTTTACAGAGTTTGGGTAGCTTTAAGAGAGTTTAAGGATCCAAATTTGGATCAAGAGAAGATGTAATGATAGCCAACTAAGAAAACTATAAGGCTTGTTGGTTGATAATCATAAAACAATGGTTGTGCCTTATAGGGATGATAAATCTACTAGAGGCTATATTGGTTAATAACCTTTGAGAAATGGAGGCACCTAGGATTAGTGGGATGAAAACATGTGATGGTAGTTCCATGGATTGGGATGAGAACACAGGTAGAAGATTTCTCTAAGCTGCTGGAAAGTGCACACTTATTCCCTCAAATGTAACATGGCTAATAAAACCTCCATGCTATTAACTATATCCCTTCTCCACATCTGAATTGAAACTCTCTGTGTCCAAATACCTAAAGATATTGGGATGCTGCAATTCCTTCTGCATAATAGACAATATTCCCTGCTGGATGTCAAACTATTGAATAAATGGTGGGTGACGGCAGGGTAGCCTTGAGAAATCTTGTTTTAGTTAGTGATACTGATAAATTCTACTGAGTACAAGATGGATCTATATCCATGAAATGGTTCACCATGTTTACCTCATTTTTCTAGTTGGTGGGTGGAGGTGAAGTGGCCTCGAGACATTGTGTCTTAATTGAAGCATTGGTTTGAAACTCCTTTGACAGCACTCTACCTCAAGCATTGGAATTTGACTCAGGGGTGAAAGCGACAAGAAATAATTGGATGCAACTTTTCTATGGTTGGGTGGAGAATTATAGTCCCTAACTCATTTTCCAAACTCACGTATTAAATCCAGATAAGTATGATAATGCATTTGTTTCTATTGGGGTTCTTATTGAACCATTATATTAATGTTTTATTGATTCCATGATTAGATTATGGTTTCATGTAATGGAAAGGAGGTGATAATTGATGTATGTTTCTGTGTATTTTTAGATGCATTGGTAGTCCCAAAAAGAGAACTTGAATATGAATTTCCATCTTAATTATTGTTGAAGAATAATGTTCTTATTAGAATTTAGGCTTTTGTGATACATATTTTGAATGTTGAGAGATCTTTTGGTAAAAATCACATAAAAAACTTTTAGTTGACGTGTTTCAAACCATGTAGTTTGGTTCATGTTTAGGACAAGATGAAGAACCAAATCATGGCATTAGATTAAATAGATCAAGAGAGATGTTTTCTAGCTGTTTGAATAATTAAAAACTAGATGTTATATTCTAACAGCTAGAAAACATCTCTCTTCAACTATTTAATCTAATGCCATGTTCTGGTTCTTCATCTTGTCCTAAATATGAACCACACTAGATGGTTTGAAACACATTGAATAATTTTTTATTTATTTAATTTTTACTAAAAGATACCTCAATAATAATTTTTTTCTTGTGTTGGAAGCTTCACGCTGTGTATCACACCTCTGGTACTGTGGTTTTGCAATATTGTTTCCATACGCTAAATTAAATGTACAAATCCTGAATTCAATTGGTGTTGCATGAGGATGGTTTGTTTCACTGAGTCCACATGCTTCACGTTCTAATGAATAACTATGATTTTATGCATTGAATTTTCATGCTCTAATTTCATATATAGATGTACCCATGTGAGTGTAGGAAAAACTTGGTAGGGAACTGTGTGTTTTGGACACTTCATCCCTTGTGTGACTGTACAGGAATAACACAATTCTCTATATGTTGTAAGGGTAAGAAATATAGTGAATTACTACCCTCAAGCTAATTGAACCTCTCAATAAGCTCGAGACTCTAATGGAGTTGGTAATTTATTTGTGTTGTTGATATCACCATGAACATGTTGTGTGCATGTCTGTCAATGGCAATGTTATGTGCTTAAATTTCTATTGAGGGTATTGGTTGAGTCGCCTGAGCCTGGAATGGGGTAATTCCTTTTGAAAACCACTAGATTCAAGAACATATGTATAATTTTAATGGCCTTAGGTTCAAAAAAAACCATCGTGGCAGATCCATGGACGTAAACCTTACAAGTGGCACATCAAAATCCATATCCTTAGCCTTGCAAACTGTATTCACAGTCACTGTGGGTTGAATGTTCAGGTTATGCCTTGTCACAACAAGGAAAGTGGAAGGATGGAATTCCCTTGGAGTTATAATCCCATAAGATCTAAATTTCATCTTGATCCAACCTCTAGATAAAAAATTATGGCCATTCAAAGTTAAGTGTCACATCATCCTTCCCCTTGCGACATGGCCCCTAGGTCACTGCCTAGTTAGCGTATACTGCCAATGACAATTGATGGACCATCAACCCTCGACAATGCCTATGTTATGCAGGCGTGTTACCCCAACTCCTCATTAACATGCACCCCACTTCATGCATCTGGAGAGTAGCTTCAAGGAAACTGTCAAATGTTGGAAAGCTAATTGACATTATCCTGGAGACTATTCCTCAGAGGAAAAGCAAAGGCGCGTCAGGAGTTTTTTCCAGGAGAGTTGAGTTGGGAGTTTTATTCGGGAGAGTTGATGTTAAGAGTTTTAGCCAAGAGAATTACCTGGGAGAGTTGATACCGAGAATTTTAGCTGGGATAATGGAGGTTGATCATGGAAGGTTCACCTCAGAAGAAAAACAAAGGTACACTAAGAGTTTTAGTTGGTATATTGGAGTCAGATATTTAGTCAGGATTTATAGCTGGGAGACAAAAAAGTTTATGTCAGCTAGCTTTCCGACATTTGACAGTTTCCTTGAAGCGACTCCCCATATGCATGAAGTGGGGTGCATGTTAATGAGGAGTTGGGGTAATGAGCCCGCATAACGTAGGCATTGTCGAGGGTTGATGGTCCATCAATTGGCATTGGCAGTATACGCTAACTAGGAAGCCACCTAGGGGCCATGTGGCAAGGGGAATGATGATGTGATACTTAACTTTAAATGACCATAGTTTTTTATCTGGAGGTTGGATCAAGATGAAATTTATATCACTAAAATCATCTCAATATGGCGAACACAATGAAATCATTTATATGAAGTTTTATTTAAGTTAGAAACGATTGCAATTTTTTGACCCCATTTCCATAACAACACCTTAGATCTTGGGTCAAGGTAGTAACCACCTAATTTTAACTAGTGTGTAGGTGAGGATTAGGAGGGGATGTGTTACATATTCCCTCTTGTTTAATTCTATTTATTTCCTAATTATAATCTAATTCTAGTTTAACACTATCTTAATAGTATAATTTAAACTTAATATATTTAATAAAATATTTTAATGTGCCCCTTGTGTGTGTATGTATTTTAATCCTACAATCAATAATCTAATTCATTAATTATTTATTTCTATTCTAGTATTTAATATTATTTATTATCAGTAATTTTTAGTATTTAATATTAATATTTGTCTTAGTTTCACCGATGAGTAATTTGACCCATCAATTACTTTCAGTTTCTTTTTTTACTTGACTTATTATAATTATTATTAATTCTCCGTATTATAGTATTAGTAGTTTTTAAGTCTAATTCAAGCCTACATTATTTTTAATAATTTTGAAATAGTATAATTTATTAATTATTTAATTATATTTAATATTTTGATTTTATTTATTAACAAAATTATTTAAGAATTAATGATAATATTTTAGCTCGATTTTCCCAGTGGCGTAGTCTAACTTATACAAGAAATGGACTTTCACAACATTTTTTTTGGTTTTTTAAAATTAAAATCCTCTAGAGATTTTTAAAAACTTGAGTTTAAGCTTGTTTAATTTGTAGAATTCTAGTGCCCCAAGGGGCTTTTAGGGTGTTGAATCCATTTATGTATTCAAAAAATGTATTTTAAACAACAAAAATCAAATTCCTACCTGAAATTGTATTGTCAAATTATGGTGAAAAAGGATATTTCGTGTATAAGTTAGACTACCGTCAATAATTTATGTTTGAAATATCAACAATACTAAGAGGGGATGTGGGGTGGAGGGTTAGGGTGAATCAATATTGAGCACATTTAAAACAAATACTTTAGTAACAACTAATAAATTGGTGTGAAAAAGATCATTAGCAAGAGTACATGTTAGAAACTGCTATTAGAAACAGCAAAAGGCTCATTGCTTTTTAACGTTAAAGCAGTTTCTAATCTTAATGTGACCCGATCTAATCTTAAAGCATTTAGATTTTATCCTAAAGCAGTTTCTAATCTAAAGCATTAGATCTTAAGCGTTGAATTGGTATATGATGGACGTACCAGATTAGAGTTAAATAAAATATAAAGGATTGGGTCCTCTCTCTCCCACACACAAGAGTTGTATTCTTCTCCATCAAGAAACACATAAAGGAAGTGAGGGCAAGAGGAGAGAAACCGAATTCTGGCAAGAAGAGTAGCAGCTGCCAGGAGACAGAAGACAGAAGATGGCAGCCATTACATCTTCCGCTGTTAGTCAAGGTATGTCATCTTACATAATAGATCATATTAAGTTTTGTTAGTGAAATATTTGGTATTGATGATTTTGGGCTGTAAGTTAAGATTTTTTACATTTGGTATCAGAGCCACAATCAATAACTGAATATTTCCTATGATGTTAATCAAGTCCTGCGCATGCTTCACAATAATAGATTTTGTGCTTTACTCATGATATTAATCAAGATTCGTGATCCGATTTATCATATCCCCTGGTTTGATTCTTGAGTGCCCCTCACTCCCAAAGCGTGTGAGTGATAATTTTGCTCAGTGAATCGCTGCATGCAAAACGAAGTTGAATCTTCTTTGTTGCGAACTCCAGCATGCCACGGGCTTTCTCTCTCCATGACAAACCCGTCCATTGATCGTTCTGTGACAATCATTTCATGTCAATTATTTTAAAATTTTAATAGATTGGTGATAATGCCCCAATGTTGTGTAAAGAAGAGGAGGAATTTGAAAACTGTGTGTTTGATTGAGAGACTTACAAACAGTTTGACAAATTCGCTTTCGCCTCCACCACATGATCATTCATTCTCCAGTCTTAATCATCTAGAAATCCCCCTTGAAATTAGTATGAAAAATTTGTCTTATTTATTTAAGACTCGAAACAGAGAAGTCAAAATACCCGACACAGCCTGGTCGCTGGAAGAGGGCAAATGAGTGAAATCAGGTGTCGAAGCTTTTCGACTTTCAAGGAAAATAATGGAACGAAATAAGAAGGATATGATTCTCCTGGAACGAGAAGCTGTTATTAAGACTATGAAGTCAAAGATCATCGCGAGATTGGCTTCCCTTGTAGGTAAGTCTATCGCTTTCCTTAAACAGAAAAGAAATTATGTATTCAACGAGGAAAACGTATGCAACTCGCTTATCAATTAAAGAGGTCTTATCTTATTTTCTCTAAATTTGATGGAAGTCTTGTGTGAAACTAGCTCACCGTACAGGCAGGTGTCTTGTTTTCTCTGAAGTTAAAGAAAGTAATGTATGATTTACCTTTTGAGGGCCTTAAATTTTTTCTATAAATTTACGAGAAACACACGAGACTTTAATACTGTGCTACTGCTTTAAAAATCTACAGAACTCCTGTAGGAAAGCTACAGTTTCGATTGACGTTTGAAATTTGGGCATAAAAGTAATTGTTCTGTGACTGATTGTTTTGCATAAAGTATGTGTTATAAATCATTTATGCACATGAGATTTATGATTTTGTTAATCACCAAAGTGGTCAAAATCAGAATAATCATTTAGTGCATAAGTGACATAATGATTATTGATAGAAATTGCCAGATATAATAATACCAATTAGAACTGGCGTCACTAATGATAGAACCTGAGAACTTACCCAAAGGAAAGTCTTGTTCTATAACTAGTTGACATGATGAGGTTTAATAGATATTTTGATTAAATAAATATTGATCATCCAAAGATGTCAGTTCTATTTGATTGAATATATTTATTACCTGCTTATGTTTTGGTATTTAATTATGTTAAGTATAAGATAGTATCTACCCAAAGGAGTGCTATATTATACTATTATGTCTACATCTGAATCGCGTTAGTTATGAGCTTATAGATATTTCATTTTTAATTTGTAGGAGTTACCATGAATACACATGCTTCATCTGTTACATTGTTCACTGGTGTTAATTTTTTTGAATGGAAAAAACAAGTCAATTTCCATTTAGGTATTCAGGATCTTGACTTGGCACTCCTTGTGGATAAGCCTGCTGCTCTTACAAGAGATAGTAATGAGGCAGAAAAATCACACCATAAAGCATGGGAACGCAGTAACAGATTGAGCCTTATGTTTATTAAGATGACTGTTGCTAACAACAGCAAGTCAACAATTCCACAAACAGAAAGTGCTAAGGAATATATGCAGTCTGTGGAAGAGCGTTTTCGTTCAGCTGATAAGTCACTCGCTGGTACTCTTATGGCAGAACTCACGACCATGAAGTTTGATGGGTCGCGAACTATGCAAGAGCACATTATAGAGATGACTAATATTGCAGCAAGGTTAAACTCCCTGGGACTTACAGTAGAGGATTCTTTTCTTGTCCAGTTCATCCTGAACTCGCTACCTTCTGAATATGGACCTTTTCAGATTAACTATAACACTATAAAGGATAAGTGGAATGTTAATGAATTGGCCAGTAGACTTGTTCAGGAAGAAGGACGTTTGAAAAATCAAGTGAATCACTCAGTAAGTTTTGTGAGTAATAAAGCTGGTAAAGAAAAGAAAGGAAAATCAAGTCATTTCAAGAAGAAAAAGGCACCTGCTAAGAATGGGCGGGATGAGGAAAAGAAGGAACTAAAGAGTGTTCAATGTCGTATCTGTAAAAAGAGACTTATCGTCTAATTCTAGAAAGTGGATATGTATTAAACTTATACAGTACCCTTTATGTACCTTCATTATCTAGAAACCTTATTTCCGCAAGTAAATTGGATATTTCTGGTTTTAGATGTATGATTGGATCTGGTTGTTTCGATTTATATAAGAATGCTGATAATGTTGGTTCTGGTATTCTAATTGATGGTTTATATAAATTGAAACTGAATGACACTTATGCGAATTCCTTGTTGAATGTAGTAAATAATGTTGGATGAAAACGTAGCATGTTGAATGAAAATTCTGCTTTCTTGTGGCATAAATGACTAGGTCATATATCCAAAGAAAGAATGATGAGATTAGTAAGTAATGAAATTTTGTCAAATTTGGACTTTAGTGATCTAGAATTATGTGTGGATTGTATTAAAGGTAAACAAACCAAACATAATAACATAATAAGAAAGGAGCCACTAGAAGCAGCCAGCTTCTTGAACTAATACACACTGATATTTGTGAATGTCCTTGAGACATTTGTAAATGAAGTTGAGAGGCAATTAGAAACTGGTAATGCAAGATTCATTGAGAATGGTGAAGTGAGTGGGAGTACTAGAAGAGAAATAGTAGAAATAAAGGAAACAAGGGTAAATGTTACATTACCTAGAATAGTTCCTCCATCTACTATTACTCCAAATGTTGTTCCAGCTGTTGTATAACAGCATGATGATAATGAACAACATATAAATGAAGAAGTACTTCCTGAAGGAAATGACTTACATAATGCTGATATGCATGAACCACAACAAGTAGCATTAAGAAGACCTCAAAGAAATCGTAGGTCAGCTATTTCTAATGATTATGTGGTTTATATGCAAGAATCAGATTATGATATTGGAATCAATAAGGATCCAGTTTCGTTTTCACATGCTGTAGAAAGTAAAGAGTCAAAGGAATGGATTAATGCCATGAAAGAAGAACTGAAATCCATGCAACAGAATGAAGTTTGGGATCTCGTTGAGTTACCACATGGCTGTAAAAGAGTCGGATGCAAATGGGTTTTTAAAACCAAACACGACTCTAGTGGTAATATCAAACGGTATAAAGCTAGACTTGTTGCTAAGGGTTACACTCAAAAAGATGGTGTTGATTACAAGGAGACATTTTCTCCTGTTTCGAAAAAGGACTCACTAAGAATAATAATGACATTAGTAGCTCATTATGATTTGGAGTTGCATCAAATGGATGTGAAAACATCTTTTCTGAATGGAGATCTTGATGAGGATGTTTATATGGATCAACTTGAGGGTTTTTCTGTAGAAAGTAAAGAACAATTGGTGTGTAAACTTAAGAAGTCAATATATGGGCTTAAACAAGCATCCCGGCAGTGGTATATTAAGTTCAATACCATTATTACATCTTTTGGTTTTAAGGAAAATACGGTTGATCACTGTATATACCGAAAGATCAGTGGGAGCAAGTTTATTTATCTGGTCCTTTATGTTGATGACGTCTTGCTTGCTGCAAATAATTTAAGTATATTGCATGAGACTAAGGAATTTCTCTCAACGAAAGATTACATGCTCATCCAATGAATCGGAAGTGATTGGATATAGCGATTCAGATTTTGCTGGATGCATCGATACTAGAAAATCGACTTTTGGTTAATTGTTTATGTTTGCTCAAGGTGCCATATCATGGAAAAGTGCGAAACAGACTATCGTTGCTTCATCCACTATGGAGGCAGAATTTGTGGCATGTTTTGAAGCCACAATTCATGCATTATGGTTGCGGAACTTTATTTCAGGACTTGCGGTTGTCGACACCATTAGCAAGCCGCTGAAAATTTATTGTGATAACTCTGCAGCAGTATTTTTCTCAAAGAACGACAAGTACTCGAAAGGTGCCAAACATATAGAACTGAAGTATCTTGTTGTGAAAGATGAGGTTCAGAAACAAAGAATGTCAATCATGCACATCAGGACATAACTTATGATTACAGACCCTTTGACGAAAGGGTTACAACCAAGACAATTTAAGGAACATGTTCAAAGAATGGGTCTTGGTTGTATTAATAATAATTGATGTGTGACATTCTGAGCTCTTTTATGTGTTTCTGATATACAATCATGTGTTTCTTGTTTTAATGTAGTAATACGTATTTTATGTAATTTTAAACAAGAAAGAGTCTTATAAAGATATTATGTTTAATCATTATGATATAAGACATTATGTGGACCATTATGCTGTTTTATATAAATTATGAGTATGAATTGATGGATTGCTGGTATTGTAGTATATGGAAGGGAATGCATTGAATTAATAGTGCACAACCGCCATAACTCTCAGCAATTTATCATAGTATGATGTTCAACACTTAATATTATGAATAGTCGGGTCAAGTGGGAGAATGTTAGAAACTGCTATTAGAAACAACAAAAGGCTCATTGCTTTTTAACGTTAAAGCAGTTTCTAATCTTAATGTGACCCGATCTAATCTTAAAGCATTTAGATTTTATCCTAAAGCAGTTTCTAATCTAAAGCATTAGATCTTAAGCGTTGAATTGGTATATGATGGACGTACCAGATTAGAGTTAAATAAAATATAAAGGATTGGGTCCTCTCTCTCCCACACACAAGAGTTGTATTCTTCTCCATCAAGAAACACATAAAGGAAGTGAGGGCAAGAGGAGAGAAACCGAATTCTGAGAAGAAGAGTAGCAGCTGCCATGAGACAAAAGACAGAAGATGGCAGCCATTACATCTTCCGCTGTTAGTCAAGGTATGTCATCTTACATAATAGATCATATTAAGTTTTGTTAGTGAAATATTTGGTATTGATGATTTTGGGCTGTAAGTTAAGATTTTTTACAGTACATCTATATATTCATAAAAATTTCAATGATGACCTCCAACTTGGACATCAACACTTAAAACCAATATGACCTATTATTTTTTCTAAATATGCTTCAGATTAGTCTTCTTCATGCCATTGATCCTAACCTAATACAAATATCACTCTAATAACATAATACTCAACCAAGTACTAGCATAATACAATTATCATTGCAGCCCCAGTCTTCCTTAATGAGCTTACATATCTTTAATTCAGCCCTTTTCAACCTTAGATAATTTTCTTCAATTTGGCCCTAAGTTTGCTACAACAGTGGCTTATGTGTGCAACAAAGAGATAAATTCAAACCTAAAGCAAGACTAGATTTAGGGTTGTTCAGGTATGCTCCAAGACAAAACTTGGCCTTCTTCAAAAAAAACATAGAATTGAACTTCTAGCAGTTTAGCCTATAACCATAATGTCTTATAAGAAAACTTGTACACAAAGTTCAATCTACTTCTAATGTTTAGAACAGACTCAACCTAATCACCCTTGATCTCTGATCTTCATGTCATTGAAATTCACCTCCTTCTAGCTTAGTTTGCTCTAGCGAGTTCTCAGGTCATTTCTTTCTCAAACAAATGCCACAAAATTGTCCTTTTCAATTTTCATGGTTAAGTTTTTTACATTGTTGGAGGGGAGCCTATTTTAGGGCTAACCCAAACCAAAAAATTCCCCCTTTAAAGGACACTTCTATTATCATAGTTGACTTGAAATTGATTAAATATTAACTAATCATTTTGACCCTAATCAGGAGGACTATCTTCTCTATAGAGGAAGTAGATTTCCCAATTATTTAATAGACCACCTTGATTGTGGTTTGGACAATATTGAACGTATTTTTGTCATGCATTTTATTTGGGTTCAAACCTATTCAATTGGGGCAAATTATGAACAAATTTAAAACTTTAATATCTCTTCAACAAAAAAGACCCACATGGCATGGAATATATCAAGTGAAATGGAATGATAAGGGAAATCCAAATGTAAAGGTCTGGTATCCAAATTCACGACCTTTTCCATGTATATTGACAAAAAAAATGCATGGGCATACTAGGGATACTTCCAAACTCATTAATGGCCCATTCACCCTTTTACATCATTTATGTTAATACTCATGCTCCCCTTGTCGTCATGCTCCCCCTATCTCCATCCTTCAATTCCTTTCCTTCTCCCCTTGACATCAATGAAAGAGGGTGAATTATTTCTTTGGGTCTACTCCCCTTGAATACATGGAACTCAACATGAGTTATGTCTTCTTACCCTTCCCTTCTTTGTTGTCCCTAACACATTTTTTCTTAGTTATACATTTATTTTTCTCTGCTTGGTCTAGAATGCATATGTTGTTCTATATTCTTGTAGATGTTGTAACCAATCTTCCCAAGTCTTCTTCTCTGATTTAACATTTTTAGGAATCAAACAAAATTTTATAGCATTGATCGACACACATTTTATCGACATTGATAAGATTATGCTTCAAATCCTCAACTAGAAAAACATTTGTTTCTTTTACATGTTCAGTTTTATGATTTACTACACCTTTTCCAAGTATTTTGACAAAGGAGTTATCTCCAAATGCAACACTAATGATTTTTATTTTTAGGCTATTAAATTTGTTTTCATCTCCTATCATATGTGTTGAGCACCCATTGTCTATGTATTATTCCTCTTATTTGTCTTCAACAGTCAACGTTAGATTGCAATCTTCCTTCCTTTTCTTTTCCCATATCATAGTTGGATTTTCTATCTTTAATATGATTGGAGCATTTTATTTTATAAACCTGCAATTCTTTGCCTTGTGACCAAGATTATTGCACTTGTGGCATACAATGTTTTGATTCACTAGTGGTTCAAATGGATTGTAGTTTTTGTCAATAGATTCATGAACATTTCCTAATCTGTGGTCATTTCTTGCATATCCTTAATCATCCCTACTTCTTGTAGAACTACATCGAGTATTAATTTTACAATTAACTGCCTTATGCCCGAAATTCCACAAGAGTAACAATGACCAAGAAAAATATTTTCATGCCTAGGAAAATAGGATTTCCATGACGATCTTCTAAAATTTTTCTTCCTTGGAGGAGGTTAAATCCATTATTTACCTGTGTCCTTGATTTCATTTTTTCCTTCTCTATGATGGGTATCACTTCTAAATTACTTTTTAGTTTCTTCCTTTGGAGGCTTAGAACTTGTGTCCTCTTTGCTTGAAGATGCACCTATATAGCCAAGACTTGTTTTATCACATGGTGATCTTTGACAGCTGAGAATGTTATCCAACACTTGTGAGCTCTTCAAGTTCGTATTGATCTTGTCAACAACTTCCTTTTAATTTTTCATACAATCTTCTTCTTTCTTCATCATCTTGATCTTCATTACTTCTTCAATTCTTTTTACTTCTTCAAGTTGGACCTTTAAAGAGACATTTTCTTCATCAAAATTTTCAAGTAAGCTTTTCAATTCTCTATTTCTGTTTCTGAGCTTGAAATTTTCCTTTTTATTACTCTTCAATTTTTCTTTAAGATCTTCATCTCCTTGTTCGGTGTTCGTATCGTTTCCATGTCCCTAAAAAAATATGTTTTCATGTTTGTCTCTTTTGTTTCTTCATTTGAATTAATGATATCTTCATCAAAATTGACATCATGATCATTATTTTTGGTTTCTTGAGTTATAAAGAGAAATTTTCTTGCTCCCTTGCTTCTGTATCACTCTCATTTGAAGAATTGTTGTTTTCTTTAGAATACATTTTTTTCTTGTGGAAGACTTTATTTTCCCCAATAGGACATCTCTTACCATAATGACCTATTTTTCCATAATTGAAATATTTAAAGGTTAACTTACCTTTGTCTTTTCCAGATCCCCCCTTGATATTCCTCACAAAATTCACTTTTTCTTCATTTGATTCATCACTAGGTGTTCATTCTACCTTGAGTTCTTTGTCTCTTGTCTTCTACATGGATTTAAAATCTACTTCTCCATTTGACTATCCATGTTTTGTATTTGTTCTCATTTCATATGCTGCAATGTTACCATGTAGTTCATCCATTGTCATTTTGTTCAAATCACTGGTTTCTCATATGGCAGATACCTTGGCATCATATCTCAAAGGAAGCGACCTTAGAACCTTTTGTACAATCATGGATTCTTTGAATTCTTCTCCTATTCCTCTGATGGCATTGACAACTTCATTTACTATGAGTAAATAGGTCGCAATATTTTCTATTTCATCCATATTTAGATTTTCAAATAATGCTCTATGTCATCGAATTTTCACTTGTTTGACTTTATAATCACCTTCATAAAGACTTTTAAGCTTATTCCAAACCTCTTTCGCTATGGTGCACCTCATCAATTTGGTCTTAATGGTTCTTGACAATCCACTTGTGATGGCATGGTGATCCTTTGAATTAAAACTAAAAAAATTCTTTTCATGAGGATCAGTTGGAGGATTTTTTGGATTTTTGTAGCCATTTACAATGGAGAGCCAAACAAACACTCCTAAAGTCTTCAAGTAGGTTTCCATGCAACTGCACCATAATGCATAATCATTTCCATAAAATACCTGAATTATTCTTAAATAAATGCTTTCCATTCGATACATATTTATTCATAATCTTCCCTCCAGTGATTAGGTTGTTCTTTAGGATAACCTACTCCAATTTCGATTGTTGGAAGTATGAACAATAGTGAGAAGTGTGGAGGAGGAGGGGCGGTGAATCAATATTTAGCACCTTTGAAACTTTTACTTCATTAATAATCAATAACTGGTGTGTAAGAGTTCATCAACAAGAGTGGGTGATAACATGGAGTTGGGTTACACTTTTTGGCGAAGTGAACGGACGTCTTGGTGGAAAAAGGATAGTAGATTGACCAATTTTAAGTGCTCTATCAAGCAATTCTTCAGTGCTTGTTTGAACAGTTTTCCAACTTGAGTTAAATGCTGAATCGAGAGCTATGGATCGATAAAGCTATATTTTTCAATCGAGGCACTGGTTACCACATATACAACTCGATCGAGTAATTTGTATTTTGAATTTAAGCACTCAATCAAAGGCTTAATTAATGCTCAACCAAGCAATTTTAATTTTGAATTTAAGCACTCGATTGAGCTCCTGAGGTCCTAAAAATCATAGTTTCAGCAGCCCTTCCATAGATTTCTTTGCAACCCCATTTTTTACCCTAGCGGATTTCGGGAAGAATTTGTCCTTAAGTGGAAGAGTTGATCATGTTGGATTCATGAATGAATGCTCTATCTAATGGCATATGAATTTGAAATTTTCAGATTCATATTATATTTTTCATCTAATTTCTTTTAAACATAATGCCTGAAAGTTTTTTGGACAATTTCAAAGGGGATGAATAAAAAATCAATAACATAAAATATAGAGAACGAAATTTTTTCAAAAAATACCACTATGTTCGTTTACGAGTCCTCTTCAAAAGTGTACTCTTGGGTTTTCAATTTATTTAAGGAGTTGAAAAATTCTTACGTGAACACATGTGTCTCTCGCAAAATGCAATTGAAATACTTTTCCAACTTCAAAAAATAATAAAAAATATATTTTTTCATAAAAAAGTAAATTTAATTTGAAAAACTAGTTCTCTCCGTGTAGATCATGCTCTTATATATATATATATATATATCTATATATCTATATATATATATATATATATATATTAGACTAAGTTAAGCTACACGAACAGACACCTCTTAAGCTTTGTGAAAATTTGTAAGGAAAAGTATTGTATTTAATGGAAAATTGAGAGACTATATGACACTAAATGTTTTTGCAAAAAATATCATTAGGACAAAAATATAGTTCTTCACATATTGTCCTTTTAGACTTAATAAAAATTCACAATGCTTATATGAATTTTGAGGGTCACAATTCGATAAAAGAGGAAACACTTAACATTTCATCGCCACATTTGGCTGAAAAGTGTATCCCATCTTCTTGCATTCATCTGAGTACATCTATATATTTTTAAAAAAATCAATGATGAAAATATATTAATAAAATCGTAATCAATTATATATACATGAGGTGATAACAATCTCCAAAATTTATGAGCAACAACTCAAAGGAAGCTACAATTCCATAGGATTCTGTCAGCTGGAACTCACAAGGAGCTCCAACTCCCTATTCTTTTCAAGCATAAATAACAAGGAGGCTAGAACCCCTTGGGGCACAACCTCCAACTTGGACCTCAACTCTTCAAAAAAATATGACCTCTTCTTTTGTCTAAATCAACTTTATATTAGCCTTCTCCGTGCCATCAATAATCTATCCATAAGTCTCAACTAAGTACTAGCATAATGTGAGTATCATCATAGTCCATAGTCTTCCTTAGCAAGCTTACAACTTTTTAGCTCAACCCTTTTCAACCTCATATTTTATTCTTCAATTCGTCCCATGTAGTCTAATACAACAATGGCTTAGGCTTACAAAAAAGGGCTAAATTTGGACTTGAAGCAAGACTAGATTTAGGGTTGTTCAAGTCTTCTCCAAGATAGAACTTGGCCTTCTTTAAAGCCAACACATAATTAAACTTCTTGTAGTTTAACATGTAACCAGAATGTCTTCTCAGAAAACTTACACAGAGAAATCAATCTGTTGCTGATGTTCAAAATGAACTTGACCTAACAACCCTTGATATTTTCTCTTCATAACATCAAAATTCACCTTCTTCTAGCCTCAGTCTACACCAACAAGTTCACAATTCATTTCTTTCTCAAATAAATTTCTTGAAATTGTCCCTTTGAATTTTCACGACTAGGCCTATTTCTTAATTAATCATTTTGAAGTTGATTGAATATTAATTAATCATTTTTACCTTAATCATGATAATTTCCTTGTTTGTAAAGGAAGCCAATTTCTCAATTATTTAATAGACCACCTTGATTGTGGTTTGGACAAGATTGAACTCTTTTTCATGCATTTTATATGTGTCAAATCCATTCAATTGGGGTAGATTATGAATAAATTTCAAACTTGAATATCTCTCCAACCAAAAAGACCCGCAATGCATGCAATCTATCAAATGAAATGGCATAATGAGGGCAATGGGCAATGGTCTTGCATCCAAATTCATGACCTTTTGCACATATTTTGACAAACAAATGTTTGGGCATCTTAGGGATTCTTCCAAACTCATTAATGGCCCATTCACATTTTGACATCAATGACAACTTTCTTTCGACAATTTCACTCATCAACTTCATTTCATCCATTTTCTAATTTGACTTATTCTAATTCTTTCATGATTCTCCTTTTTGACTCATTAGTAATAAGTCTTTATCAATCAATTAGTAAATTGATTTTCATCAATTGTTACATTTATCTCTAAGTGTCATATTCAATTTATTATTTCTTTTATTTTCTCCATAAATATCTGGTATGACACTTTTCTATTCTTCATATCAACCTTTTGTCCATGAGGCCGAGTGATGTGTTCACCCTAAACGTCAGACACCTCAACAATTTTTGACAATGCTCTAGGAAACTTCGTGATCATCATTGAAATATAGAGATTTTAATAATTACATAATTGTTTAAATAAATATGTTTTTATCTATACATCAATTTGATATATAAATTAATCATAATTTTAAAATTAAATTATTAATATTAATATGATAATCATTGAATCAAGGTATTTTTATATTAAATGTATATATTTTAATTTATATAATATTTATTATTATAATACAAATTTTAATTTGAGAATATTTGTTTTTCCATAAAAGATTAATGATTCAAAATCCAGAGGGACATAAAGAATTTACGCCTTTGTATATTTTAATGATCAAAATAGTTTTCTAGAAATAAATCTCTTGTCCCACAAACAACAAAGTCTCATATATCAATTTGATGTTTGGCTTATTGCTATCATAAAATAGATGCATATTATTTATAGTTATATTTTATTATCTTTCAATAAACAAAATTAAATATCAATTTATTTTTTGCTAAATAAAATTTTATTATTTTAGTTAAAAAAGGAAAAACATAAAATTGTTAGATTACAAAGTATAATTAGTTTGTGTGAATTATCTATTCCAACAAATTTTGTGTAAGTTGTGATGGTTTAAATTGGATGTATGTTTAAAATATTTGTATGTTTAATGTATAAGTAAACTGCTTCAAAGATTTTTGAAGGTGTTAAATCAATTTTTGCATTGAAAAACAAAATTAAAAAATAGAAAAATCCACAATCTTGCTTAAAATTGTAACACTCAATTTTAGTTAAAGAAGCAAAAATATAATATAGTGGCCTACTAATTACAGTATGTGTTTCTTTCTAAAATATTATAAATTCAAATCCAAAAAATTAAAGTATATACACCTTCATAACATCAAAATTATAAAAAAAAAAATATTATTTTTTACTAACTCGTAAAAAAAATATTTTATTTTTTACTAACTCAACCATGTAACTTAGACCTTATTTAATAGAGAATGTGCTTCAATGAAAAAGACTAAACCAATTAAACAAACCCTTACTACTTTTTAAAAAAATACAATTATTAAAAAAAAAATACAATTATTCCACAGAAAAATAATCCTTTGCGAAAATACAAATGAAGTCTCCACTCACTTGATAATGCTTCTTATGGTGGTGCAACTAAGGAGAGAGACATTATTGAGTTGGCTACAGTTATCACAATTTGAAACGAGCCACATGTGGTACGACACGTTGTCAGCGATTTTCTGATATTTGGGGTGTGTAGATAGATTGTTATGGGTTCGTGTTGAAATTTAACTTTGAAGTTGATTATTTAAAAAGTAATATCTAACTTTTTATCCTTCTTTATTAGAAGGAACTATATTTAAAAAATTCACAATAGTTTGATATTTGATTTTTTTGATAATTATGAAATATTTATGATTTTTCATCTTTTAAGTCGGCTATGTTTTCGAGTCGATAATTTAAAAATATCATAAGTGTAAATTATTTTTATATCTATTTAAATTTTTAATATTTTTATTTGAAGATAATAAGATATGTGAGGAAACATTATGAATAATATCTTCATCGCTGTTTTTTTTTTTGGGATAAAAGAAGTTTAATTATTAAAAAAAAGAGATTATTAAGTTGTAATATTCAAATGATGTTAAAAATATAAAACATTTAAATTTATTATAATTTTTTGATTATAAAATTATAAGCTGTAATATTCAGGAGAAACATCAACATAAGTTATTAATGTTTTTTTTATACCATTTAGAAAAAAAAATAAAGAGTCTGGTTAGCATTGAATTCTTTCAAATAACTCAACTAAAAATATTTAGATCCTCAAGTGGGAAAAGAAAAAGAAATTTGTTCAAGTTGGAGTGTTTTGATTTTTCAGGTGTTTTTTTTGCAATTTTATATTTTTTTGGATAGTGTATCACCATCTTTGTGTTTGTTTGTTTATTTATTTATTTATTTTAAATAATAAATAAATATAAAGTGATGCAAGTAAAAAATGATTTTGAATTGCTTAACGTTTCAAAATAATTATTGTAGCAAAATGTTAGGTAGTTTAGAATTTCTTTTCATTTATTGGATCACAAGGACGAAAGGAAAAATTGGGAAATTTGTGTTTTAAGAGCAAGGATGAGAACTAGCTTGAGAATTGGGAAATTTGTTTTTTAATACTAAGGATGAGAACTAACTTGAGAGCTATGGGTTGAACTCCTCCCCTAAGTGGAACTCCTTTGGAAGCCTTGTTGAAAATTTCTAAGGAATTTGAGTGTTGATATTCATACGAGAGCTCTGAGCATGGTGAGGGAGAAAGGACAATTGGAGAAATGTGAAGATATTAAGACTTTGGAAAGCACAATCGAAGGACACATTGTTCATGATATCAAAAGTTTTATTTTCCTTGCTAGCCAAATTCCCCAAACCCAAGTGAGAGGAAAGACTTTGTAACCTTTTGTTTTTTTGTTTTTATACAATTCCTTAAAGAAACTTCAAGTGAGTGCTCTTGCCATCTATATTTCAAGGTTGTAAGTTCTTCAATTTTATTTCATGTCTATTTAGTATATGGATCAAAGACAATGAGGTAAGTGTTTCCAAACCACATTCACATAAACTACATATCTCTCTCTCTCTCTCTCTCTCTCTCTATATATATATATATAAAAGAAAGTAATAGTTAATAATAAAATAATATTAATCTAATATTTTAATAGTGGTGTGTTATCGCATGAAAAATAATTATTATGTGATAAATAAGTAGAAGATAAGAGAAAGTTAGGATACTATAATGAGGAGGTGAATGTTATATAACCAACTCACAAAAATATAGAAAAGATAGATCAATGCCTTAAAAATAAACCTCTTCGAGGGGCAACCTCCTTTACATTACACAAATGAACAATTCTTCAATGATACAAATGACAAGACCTCCTTTCTATATATAGTAGTTTAAGGGGTCATAGTATAATCAGAGCCGACATAACAGTAATACTGTAAGGGTACAATAATAACAATAGTGGGCTTCTATGGAGCACAATAATAACAATATGGGGACTACATGGGCACAATAATATAATAAGGGGGTTGCAATAATAATAATAAAGGGTTACACTAGTAGCATAAGGACCTAATAATGAACACTATTATAAAAGACTAAAGGTATCCCTATGTTTTGACTAGAGTGAAGAAGGAAATCAACAATACTAAATTAATGAATTGTTCTTATTAGCTGCATAGTACAACACCACATTATGCAATTCTAAAATATTGCAAATCAAAAGAGTTCACCATCTTCTTGAGAATAATATGGTGGAACATCAAAAAATACATTCTCTTATATTACTCATCAAATTTTATAATAGTTTAGGAAGGCTTTTCTTAAATATTTTCCAACATAAAAATATTTCTTTTAAGGAAATCCAAATAATTTTCTTACTTTTTTTTACTGTTTAATAAACCAAATTTAGTCTCAATTGATATAAACCATCTTTATCAATAAACATAAACTAGCCTTTGCACCAAAAGGTGTAAGTGCACACTGATAGTTTTTCAGGTATTTTTCCATCGAGACTAAGGGATATGTTGTGGCAATGGTTCGTAGAGTCCACACTAATATGAAACCAGTGGCAATGTTTCCATCAGTCTTTCTCTTGGTGTTCTTAATTTTGGATGACTCTGGGCCTCAACGGTTGGAATTGAGAAGCATGACGACAAAACGAAGAAAAAGCAGCACTTCTATGAGATTCCTTCGGAGTGGAGACATTATTGGTAATATCAAATTGCCTTTTTTCGCTGAGTAAATCGTGGGAGTGCATGTGGCAAGAACAGGTATTTTGTACAAATATTCTAGGAACTGAATAGATATATGGGCAGGTCAGATCTTAATGTGGTTCCAGTGGTGGATGGATGATACATCGAGGTCAGGTCAGATCTTCTTAATAGATTGGAACGGTGAGTGGTAGACTCCACCGATAGAGTCGCAATAGGAAGGTTCTTTGCAGGCGACGCGTGAATGTCTGAACATTCGTCGTTTTGGAGTCATTGTCAATTAATAAATTTTCACCATGTTGTTTATCCTTCCCATCCTTTGAGAGATATTTTAGTACTGGTCGTTTTGTGTTTTTCTGTGTTTTACGAACCCCAGATTGGGGGATTTTTTTTGTGTTTTTAGAAACCCCAGATTGGTGACCGTTACTTTTACGATATATTGTAATAGACATATTTATTTGAAGTGTTTCAGAAATTCCAGATTGGTGATAGTTACTTTCGCGATATATTGTAATAGACATATTTATTTGAAGTGATTATTTTCATTTTTTCTCCGTTTAACCACAAAGCTTGAACCACTTTCTTCCTATCAACTTAACCAAAAAGCTTGATCACAAAAGTGTTTAAAGAAATTGGAGTGATTACATAATTAAAATTTAATAATTAAAATTTATTAGTTTAATGAGAAATATTTCGATGAAAATTACATTGTAATATTTTTGTCGACTCGTTTTGAACCAACGAGTGTTGTTCATTGTCAAAACAAGTTGAAGAACCAGATCATGGCTACAGGGTAAATAGGGAGAGCAGATCTTTCAACAACTATATTTGATTAGGAAACAACTATATTGGACCCGGCAATTTGACTGATAAACGACAAAATTTGACTGGACAACTTGATTGGACCGAGGGAGAAAAAACATTATTAATGTTATTGTTATATTCATTACCAACATTTGAATAAAAGTAAAGTTTGTTAGTTTTCCTTTTCCTTCACACCACCAAACATCACTCGTTAATAACTTAAAAATAGATAATATGGAATACTAATAAAAAAACATCAATAATATGTAAATATATTTAAACAAATACATTCTAAATTTAGTGTAAATATATAAATAAATAGTTAATAAGTTATTATTAATATCATGGATAGAAATCGTAAGAAATAGACCTATAAAAAACAAAATCAAAGATATAATAAGGATATATATATATATATATATATATATATATATATATATGTCTAGAGTACTAAATAAAAAACCTAAAATCATTAATATAATATGGAATAAAATGTAAATATATACTTTCGGAATAAATAGTTAATTAGTTATTATACAAATTAGTTTCTTGTAAGAATAAACTCACAGAACCTTAACCTATTAAAATACCTATTAAAAAAAAAAAACAACCTCCATGTTAATTTACTAACCTTTTATTTATTTAATTATAATAGTAACAACTATTTTACAAACTTTACTTTCAAATGTTGGTAATGAATATAACAATAACATAAATAACTTTTCCTCTCCCTTGGTCCAGTAAAATTGCCCGGTACAATATAGTTGTTTCCCAGTCAAATATAGCCGTTGGAAGATCTGCACTCCCTATTTAACTTGTAGCCATGATCTCCTTCTTCAACTTGTCATGACTAGTCAAATATAGCCCTTGGAAGATCTGCTCTCCCTATTTAACTTGTAGCCATTATCTCTTTCTTCAACTTCTCATGACGATTTTCAGATATTTTAAAAATCTGTCAATCCAGTAAAATTACAGATTTTGAAATATATGAACAGCAACTAAAAAGAATTAGTTGCGATTTATTGTTTTTAAAATTTTACGATATCTTTAAAATTTATAATCTGAATAAATTTTTGGAATGCATAAATAAATTCAACTTTTCAAAAAATTTGTGAAATTTATAATTCTAATAATTCGCCACCAAGATTTTCAGTCCAATAAATCTTTACCAAACTTTTAATAATAAAATATACCCAAAATTACTTCTAAGAAATAAAAATTAAACTATGACTTCCTTTCGGATGGTAATTTAATTACAAAATACCGTTTGTATCTATTTTGGTTTGTTTGGGCAAATCGTATATCGAACATATATCTATTATATTACAGTGTATGCTGTCAGACATCGCTCACCCTCACATACTGTGTACTTCCAGTCCAATTACCCCGTACTGTTCACTGTATCTTAAATATGATAAGCATTAATGTATTACGACAGACTGAATGAATGACTCTTGGGCAATTTTGGTATAGAAATGGGGCGGTTCCTTTCGCTGAAATTTCTTGCGTTTTAGCGAGCAAAGTGGGGAGCTATGGAGCGTTTATTTTATATTCTATCATTTTCTGAGAAAGCTGTCCAAACCTCTCAAGGTGAAAGCGAAATATCAATGTTTTTCAAATTCCTTACTGTTTTCTTCACGTTTGTAGATCGGTCGAAAACTACAATGTGACTGTTTTTCCAAAACTATGAGCTGTGAGCAGTGGCATACATGGGCGTTTGAACTGTAGAATATGGTGAGAGATGTGCAAGGCTGTAGATAAATTACAACAATGTCACTGTCAGGTGGTCCACTTGCCATATCTTTCTGCAATACTTTTTGGAAAGTGCAGAAGGCGTTTGATTCTTTTGAGATAAGAGGGACAGCGTCACTAGCCACCGCCGTAGGTATCATACGTCCAACATAGAAACGGAGCGCTATAGATAACTTTTTCACATTTTCGTGAGTCCATTTTTCCAAGTCTGACAGCTAATTTTTTGGACTTTTTCTTATTAGTCAAGTGTTTGGGAGCGTTTGATTAGAAATTGAGAAAATTGGATTTACTGTTATTAATTTTGCACGCAACTGAATCCATTTTTAATTGAAAATGTAATTTAAATAATAAAACATCAAAATTTTATTAATAATTTTATAATTTTTTATGATATTAAATTTATTTATAACTAAAAATATAATTATAAAAATACACTATTGAAATTTTATTAATAATTATATAATGAAATTTCTAAAAAGAATGAAAGAAAACTATGTAAAATAAAAATCTCTTATATAATAATTATTAGAAATATAATTTTTTTTTTCAAAATTAAAATAAAATAAATATAATATCTTCACAATAAAATGAACTGATATTAAATTGAATGCCTATAGCAATCAAAATATATATTTGTCATGTGGACAATGAGAATTGAGAATGTTAAGATAGGATTAAAGATTGAAAATGGAAAACAGTTTGTCAATCCTAGATTTTATCCTTAGGATTGTGTATAAGATTAAAAATATTTTAAAACTATTAAATCTATATTATTTATAATTTTTTTTTTTAAATTAATACTTTAAAAACACTATTTCAATTCTTAGGATTGTGTATAAGATTAAAAATATTTTAAAACTATTAAATCTATATTATCTATAAAAAAAAATTTAAATTAATACTTTAAAAACACTATTTCAAAATAAACCATGTTTATCAGCATATTGTTTGAAGAATATAATATGTTTATACACACATCTATATATATAAAATGAATTATTAGAATTCACTATATATTTGATAGCTAATAAATATTTTATAATAAAGTAAATAATATATTTAAAAAATAATATATAAATTGTTATAAAGTTATAAATGTTATATAAATTGAAATATAGAATTTTAAAATGTAGATTTTCTAAAGTTGAGTATATAATGATTATGATGTGTTTGGAGCATTGTGAAATTCTATTTATTCTGTGACATCTTTGTGAGTTAATTCTCCATTGTAAA